>JAPDNY010000002.1:117781172-118216439 GCA_029375565.1 Gekko gecko | reverse complement strand
GGATGGCGTGTGGGGACGGAAAAGGCCTTCTCTGGGCCTAGTGCCCCATAGAAGGCCCAGGGGATGGCGTGTGGGGGTTGGAAAAGGCCTTCTCTGGACTAGTGCCCCCATAGAAGGCCAAGGGGATGGTGTGTGGGTGGCGGAAAGTGCCTTCTCTGGGCCTGGTGCCCCATAGAAGGCCCAGGGGATGGCATGTGGGGGATGGAAAAGGGCTTCTCTGGGCCTTGTGCCCTATAGAAGGCAAAGAGGATGGTGTGTGGGGGCGGAAAAGGCTTTCTCTGGGCCTAGTGCCCCATAGAAGGTCCAAGGGATGGCTTGTGGGGGATGGAAAAGGCCTTCTCTGGGCCTAGTGCCCCCATAGAAAGATCTCGCATGGGGGACAGAAACGGGCTTCTCTGGGCCTACTGCCCCCATAGAAGGCCCGGGGGATGGCTTTTGGGGACGGAAAAGGCCTTCTCTGGGCCTAGTGCCCCCGTAGAAGGCCCTGGGTGATGGCGTGTGGGGACGGAAAAGGCCTTCTCTGGGCCTAGTGCCCCGATAGAAGGCCCCGGGGGATGGTGTGTGGGGACGGAAAAGGCCTTCTCTGGGCATAGTGCCCCCATAGAAGGCCAAGGGGATGGCATGTGGGGGCGGAAAAGGCCTTCTCTGGGCCTACTGCCCCCATAGAAGGCCCAGGGGATGGCGTATGGGGGACGGAAAAGGGCTTCTCTGGGCCTAGTGCCCCATAGAAGGCCCAGGGGATGTTGTGTGTGGGACAGAAAATGGTTTCTCTGGGCCTAGTGCTCCCATAGAAGGCCCAGGGGATGTGTGTGGAGGACCGAAAAGGGCTTCTCTGAGCCTAGTGCCCCCATAGAAGGCCCAGGGGATGGCGTGTAAGGGACGGAAAAGGGATTCTCTGGGCCTAGTGCTCCCATAGAAGGCCACGGGGGATGGCGTGTGGGGGACAGAAAAGGGCTTCTCTGGGCCTAGTGCACCATAGAAGCCCCAGGGGATGGCGTGTGGGGGATGGAAAAGGGCTTCTCTGGGTCTAGTGCCCCATAGAAGGCCCAGGGAATGGCGTGTGGGGGATGGAAAAGGCCTTCTCTGGGACTAGTGCTCCAATAGAAGGATGGTGTGTGGGGGATGGAAAAGGCCTTCTCTGGGCCAAGTGCCCCCATAGAAGGATGACGCATGGGGGACGGAAAAGGGCTTCTCTGGGCCTACTGGCCCCATAGAAGGCCCCAGGAGATGGCATATGGGGGACAGAAAAGGGCTTCTCTGGGCCTAGTGCCCCATAGAAGACCCAGGGGATGGCGTGTGGGGGCGGAAAAGGCCTTCTCTGGGACTAGTGCCCCCATAAAAGGCCCAGGGGATGGTGTGCGGGGGACGGAAAAGGCCTTCTCTAGGCCAAGTGCCCCCATAGAAAGATGGCGCATGGGGGACGGAAAAGGGCTTCTCTGGGCCTACTGGCTCCATAGAAGGCCCAGGGGATGGCGTATGGGGGATGGAAAAGGACTTCTCTAGGCCTACAGCCCCTATAGAAGGCCCTGGGGATGGCATGGGGGGGACAGAAAAGGCCTTCTCTGGGCCTAGTGCCCCATAGAAGACCAAGGGGGTGGCGTGTTGGGACGGAAAAGGCCTTCTCTGGGTCTAGTGCCCCGTAGAAGGCCCAGGGGATGGCTTCTGGGGGACGGAAAAGGCCTTCTCTGGGCCTAGTGCCCCATAGAAGGCCCAGAGGATGGCGTGTGGGGACGGAAAAGGCCTTCTCTGGGTCTAGTGCCCCAAAAAGGCCCAGGGGATGGCGTGTGGGGGTTGGAAAAGGCCTTCTCTGGCCTAATGCCCCCATAGAAGGCCCAGAGGATTGTGTGTGGGTGGTGGAAAGAGCCTTCTCTGGGCCTGGTGCCCCATAGAAGGCCCAGGGGATGGCATGTGGGGGATGGAAAAGGGCTTCTCTGGGCCTTGTGCCCTATAGAAGGCCCAGAGGATGGTGTGTGGGGGCGGAAAAGGCTTTCTCTGGGCTTAGTGCCTCATAGAAGGTCCAAGGGATGGCTTGTGGGGGATGGAAAAAGCCTTCTCTGGGCCTAGTGCCCCCATAGAAGGATCTCGCATGGGGGACGGAAACGGGCTTCTCTGGGCCTACAGCCCCCATAGAAGGCCCGGGGGATGGCTTTGGGGACGGAAAAGGCCTTCTCTGGGCCTAGTGCCCCCATAGAAGGCCCTGGGTGATGGCGTGTGGGGACGGAAAAGGCCTTCTCTGGGCCTAGTGCCCCATAGAAGGCCCAGAGGATGGCGTGTGGGGACGGAAAAGGCCTTCTCTGGGTCTAGTGCACCATAGAAGGCCCAGGGGATGGCGTGTGCGGGTTGGAAAAGGCCTTCTCTGGCCTAGTGCCCCCATAGAAGGCCCAGGGGATGGTGTGTGGGTGGCGGAAAGTGCCTTCTCTGGGCCTGGTGCCCCATAGAAGGCCCAGGGGATGGCATGTGGGGGATGGAAAAGGGCTTCTCTGGGCCTTGTGCCCTATAGAAGGCCCAGAGGATGGTGTGTGGGGGGCGGAAAAGGCTTTCTCTGGGCCTAGTGCCCCATAGAAGGTCCAAGGGATGGCGTGTGGGGGAGGGAAAAGGCCTTCTCTGGGGCTAGTGCCCCCATAGAAGGATCTCGCATGGGGGACGGAAACGGGCTTCTCTGGGCCTACTGCCCCCATAGAAGGCCCGGGGGATGGCTTTTGGGGACGGAAAAGGCCTTCTCTGGGCCTAGTGCCCCTGTAGAAGGGCTTGGGTGATGGCGTGTGGGGACGGAAAAGGCCTTTTCTGGGCCTAGTGCCCCGATAGAAGGTCCCGGGGATGGCGTGTGGGGACGGAAAAGGCCTTCTCTGGGCCTAGTGCCCCATAGAAGGCCCAGGGAATGGCGTGTTGGGGCGGAAAAGGCCTTCTCTGGCATAGTGCCCCCATAGAAGGCCAAGGGGATGGCATGTGGGGGTGGAAGAGGACTTCTCTGGGCCTACTTCCCCCATAGAAGGTCCAGGGGATGGTGTGTGTGGGACAGAAAATGGCTTCTCTGGGCCTATTGCCCCCATAGAAGGCCCAGGGGATGGCATATGGGGGATGGAAAAGGACTTCTCTAGGCCTACAGCCCCTATAGAAGGCCCTGGGGATGGCATGGGGGGGATAGAAAAGGGTTTCTCTGGGCCTAGTGCCCCCATAGAAGGCCCAGGGGATGGCAAGTGGGGGATGGAGAAGGGCTTCTCTGGGCCTAGTGCCCCCATAGAAGGCCCAGGGGATGTGTGTGGGGACGGAAAATGCCTTCCCCGGTGCCTAGTGCCCCCATAGAAGGATGGTGTGTGGGGGATGGAAAAGGGCTTCTCTGGGCCTAGTGCCCCCATAGAAGGCCCAGGGGATGTGTGTGGGGACGGAAAATGCCTTCCCCGGTGCCTAGTGCCCCCATAGAAGGATGGTGTGTGGGGGATGGAAAATGGCTTCTCTCGGCCTATTGCCCCCATAGAAGGCCCAGGGGATGGCGTATGGGGGATGGAAAAGGGCTTCTCTAGGCCTACAGCCCCTATAGAAGGCCCTGGGGATGGCATGGGGGGGATAGAAAAGGGCTTCTCTGGGCCTAGTGCCCCCATAGAAGGCCCCAGGGGATGGCGTGGGGGGACAGAAAAGGGCTTCTCTGGGCCTAGTGCCCCATAGAAGCCCCAGGGGATGGCGTGTGGGGGCGGAAAAGGCCTTTTCTGGGACTAGTGCCCCCATAAAAGGCCCAGGGGATGGTGTGCGGGGGACGGAAAAGGCCTTCTCTAGGCCAAGTGCCCCCATAGAAAGATGGCGCATGGGGGACGGAAAAGGGCTTCTCTGGGCCTACTGGCCCCATAGAAGGCCCAGGGGATGGCATGTGGGGGACAGAAAAGGCCTTCTAGGCCAAGTGACCCCATAGAAGACCCAGGGGATGGCGTGTGGGGGACAGAAAAGGGCTTCTCTGGGCCTAGTGCCCCCATAGAAGCCCCCGGGAGATGGCATGTGGGGGACAAAAAGGCCTTCTCTGGGCCTAGTGCCCCATAGAAGACCCAGGGGATGGCGTGTTGGGACGGAAAAGGCCTTCTCTGGGTCTAGTGCCCCCATAGAAGGATCTCGCATGGGGGACGGAAACGGGCTTCTCTGGGCCTACTGCCCCCATAGAAGGCCCGGGGGATGGCTTTTGGGGACGGAAAAGGCCTTCTCTGGGCCTAGTGCCCCTGTAGAAGGGCTTGGGTGATGGCGTGTGGGGACGGAAAAGGCCTTTTCTGGGCCTAGTGCCCCGATAGAAGGTCCCGGGGATGGCGTGTGGGGACGGAAAAGGCCTTCTCTGGGCCTAGTGCCCCATAGAAGGCCCAGGGAATGGCGTGTTGGGGCGGAAAAGGCCTTCTCTGGCATAGTGCCCCCATAGAAGGCCAAGGGGATGGCATGTGGGGGGTGGAAGAGGACTTCTCTGGGCCTACTTCCCCCATAGAAGGTCCAGGGGATGGTGTGTGTGGGACAGAAAATGGCTTCTCTGGGCCTATTGCCCCCATAGAAGGCCCAGGGGATGGCATATGGGGGATGGAAAAGGACTTCTCTAGGCCTACAGCCCCTATAGAAGGCCCTGGGGATGGCATGGGGGGGATAGAAAAGGGTTTCTCTGGGCCTAGTGCCCCCATAGAAGGCCCAGGGGATGGCAAGTGGGGGATGGAGAAGGGCTTCTCTGGGCCTAGTGCCCCCATAGAAGGCCCAGGGGATGTGTGTGGGGACGGAAAATGCCTTCCCCGGTGCCTAGTGCCCCCATAGAAGGATGGTGTGTGGGGGATGGAAAAGGGCTTCTCTGGGCCTAGTGCCCCCATAGAAGGCCCAGGGGATGTGTGTGGGGACGGAAAATGCCTTCCCCGGTGCCTAGTGCCCCCATAGAAGGATGGTGTGTGGGGGATGGAAAATGGCTTCTCTCGGCCTATTGCCCCCATAGAAGGCCCAGGGGATGGCGTATGGGGGATGGAAAAGGGCTTCTCTAGGCCTACAGCCCCTATAGAAGGCCCTGGGGATGGCATGGGGGGGATAGAAAAGGGCTTCTCTGGGCCTAGTGCCCCCATAGAAGGCCCCAGGGGATGGCGTGGGGGGGACAGAAAAGGGCTTCTCTGGGCCTAGTGCCCCATAGAAGCCCCAGGGGATGGCGTGTGGGGGCGGAAAAGGCCTTTTCTGGGACTAGTGCCCCCATAAAAGGCCCAGGGGATGGTGTGCGGGGGACGGAAAAGGCCTTCTCTAGGCCAAGTGCCCCCATAGAAAGATGGCGCATGGGGGACGGAAAAGGGCTTCTCTGGGCCTACTGGCCCCATAGAAGGCCCAGGGGATGGCATGTGGGGGACAGAAAAGGCCTTCTAGGCCAAGTGACCCCATAGAAGACCCAGGGGATGGCGTGTGGGGGACAGAAAAGGGCTTCTCTGGGCCTAGTGCCCCCATAGAAGCCCCCGGGAGATGGCATGTGGGGGACAAAAAGGCCTTCTCTGGGCCTAGTGCCCCATAGAAGACCCAGGGGATGGCGTGTTGGGACGGAAAAGGCCTTCTCTGGGTCTAGTGCCCCGTAGAAGGCCCAGGGGATGGCGTGTGGGGGACGGAAAAGGCCTTCTCAGGGCCTAGTGCCCCATAGAAGGCCCAGAGGATGGCATGTGGGGGATGGAAAAGGGCTTCTCTGGGCCTTGTGCCCTATAGAAGGCCCAGAGGATGGTGTGTGGGGGCGGAAAAGGCTTTCTCTGGGCCTAGTGCCCCATAGAAGGTCCAAGGGATGGCGTGTGGGGGATGGAAAAGGCCTTCTCTGGGTCTAGTGCCCCCATAGAAGGATCTCGCATGGGGGACGGAAACGGGATTCTCTGGGCCTACTGCCCCCATAGAAGGCCCGGGGGATGGCTTTTGGGGACGGAAAAGGCCTTCTCTGGGCCTAGTGCCCCTGTAGAAGGGCTTGGGTGATGGCGTGTGGGGACGGAAAAGGCCTTCTCTGGGCCTAGTGCCCCGATAGAAGGTCCCGGGGATGGCGTGTGGGGACGGAAAAGGCCTTCTCTGGGCCTATTGCCCCATAGAAGGCCCAGGGAATGGCGTGTTGGGGCGGAAAAGGCCTTCTCTGGCATAGTGCCCCCATAGAAGGCCAAGGGGATGGCATGTGGGGGTGGAAGAGGACTTCTCTGGGCCTAGTGCCCCCATAGAAGGCCCCAGGGGATGGCGTGGGGGGGACAGAAAAGGGCTTCTCTGGGCCTAGTGCCCCATAGAAGCCCCAGGGGATGGCGTGTGGGGGGCGGAAAAGGCCTTTTCTGGGACTAGTGCCCCCATAGAAGGCCCAGGGGATGGTGTGCGGGGGACGGAAAAGGCCTTCTCTAGGCCAAGTGCCCCCATAGAAAGATGGCGCATGGGGGACGGAAAAGGGCTTCTCTGGGCCTACTGGCCCCATAGAAGGCCCAGGGGATGGCATGTGGGGGACAGAAAAGGCCTTCTGGGCCAAGTGACCCCATAGGAGACCCAGGGGATGGCGTGTGGGGGACAGAAAAGGGCTTCTCTGGGCCTAGTGCCCCCATAGAAGCCCCCGGGAGATGGCATGTGGGGGACAAAAAGGCCTTCTCTGGGCCTAGTGCCCCATAGAAGACCCAGGGGATGGCGTGTTGGGACGGAAAAGGCCTTCTCTGGGTCTAGTGCCCCGTAGAAGGCCCAGGGGATGGCGTGTGGGGGACGGAAAAGGCCTTCTCCGGGCCTAGTGCCCCATAGAAGGCCCAGAGGATGGCGTGTGGGGACGGAAAAGGCCTTCTCTGGGTCTAGTGCCCCATAGAAGGCCCAGGGGATGGCGTGTGGGGGTTGGAAAAGGCCTTCTCTGGCCTAGTGCCCCCATAGAAGGCCCAGGGGATGGTGTGTGGGTGGCGGAAAGTGCCTTCTCTGGGCCTGGTGCCCCATAGAAGGCCCAGGGGATGGCATGTGGGGGATGGAAAAGGGCTTCTCTGGCCCTTGTGCCCTATAGAAGGCCCAGAGGATGGTGTGTGGGGGCGGAAAAGGCTTTCTCTGGGCATAGTGCCCCATAGAAGGTCCAAGGGATGGCGTGTGGGGGATGGAAAAGGCCTTCTCTGGGTCTAGTGCCCCCATAGAATGATCTCGCATGGGGGACGGAAACGGGCTTCTCTGGGCCTACTGCCCCCATAGAAGGCCCGGGGGATGGCTTTGGGGACGGAAAAGGCCTTCTCTGGGCCTAGTGCCTCTGTAGAAGGGCTTGGGTGATGGCGTGTGGGGACGGAAAAGGCCTTCTCTGGGCCTAGTGCCCCGATAGAAGGTCCCGGGGATGGCGTGTGGGGACGGAAAAGGCCTTCTCTGGGCCTAGTGCCCCATAGAAGGCCCAGGGAACGGCGTGTTGGGGCGGAAAAGGCCTTCTCTGGCATAGTGCCCCCATAGAAGGCCAAGGGGATGGCATGTGGGGGTGGAAGAGGACTTCTCTGGGCCTACTGCCCCCATAGAAGGCCCAGGGGATGGTGTGTGTGGGACAGAAAATGGCTTCTCTGGGCCTATTGCCCCCATAGAAGGCCCAGGGGATGGCGTATGGGGGATGGAAAAGGACTTCTCTAGGCCTACAGCCCCTATAGAAGGCCCTGGGGATGGCATGGGGGGGATAGAAAAGGGTTTCTCTGGGCCTAGTGCCCCCATAGAAGGCCCAGGGGATGGCAAGTGGGGGATGGAAAAGGGCTTCTCTGGGCCTAGTGCCCCCATAGAAGGCCCAGGGGATGTGTGTGGGGACGGAAAATGCCTTCCCCTGTGCCTAGTGCCCCCATAGAAGGATGGTGTGTGGGGGATGGAAAAGGGCTTCTCTGGGCCTAGTGCCCCCATAGAAGGCCCAGGGGATGTGTGTGGGGGACGGAAAATGCCTTCCCCGGTGCCTAGTGCCCCCATAGAAGGATGGTGTGTGGGGGATGGAAAATGGCTTCTCTCGGCCTATTGCCCCCATAGAAGGCCCAGGGGATGGCGTATGGGGGATGGAAAAGGGCTTCTCTAGGCCTACAGCCCCTATAGAAGGCCCTGGGGATGGCATGGGGGGATAGAAAAGGGCTTCTCTGGGCCTAGTGCCCCCATAGAAGGCCCCAGGGGATGGCGTGCGAGGGACAGAAAAGGGCTTCTCTGGGCCTAGTGCCCCATAGAAGCCCCAGGGGATGGCGTAGGGGGGCGGAAAAGGCCTTCTCTGGGACTAGTGCCCCCATAAAAGGCCCAGGGGATGGTGTGCGGGGGACGGAAAAGGCCTTCTCTAGGCCAAGTGCCCCCATAGAAAGATGGCGCATGGGGGACGGAAAAGGGCTTCTCTGGGCCTACTGGCCCCATAGAAGGCCCAGGGGATGGCATGTGGGGGACAGAAAAGGCCTTCTGGGCCAAGTGACCCCATAGAAGACCCAGGGGATGGCGTGTGGGGGATGGAAAAGGGCTTCTCTGGGCCTAGTGCCCCCATAGAAGCCCCGGGAGATGGCATGTGGGGGACAGAAAAGGCCTTCTCTGGGCCTAGTGCCCCATAGAAGACCCAGGGGATGGCGTGTTGGGACGTAAAAGGCCTTCTCTGGGTCTAGTGCCCCATAGAAGGCCCAGGGGATGGCGTGTGGGGGACGGAAAAGGCCTTCTCTGGGCCTAGTGCCCCATAGAAGGCCCAGAGGATGGCGTGTGGGGACGGAAAAGGCCTTCTCTGGGTCTAGTGCCCCAAAGAAGGCCCAGGGGATGGCGTGTGGGGGTTGGAAAAGGCCTTCTCTGGCCTAGTGCCCCCATAGAAGGCCCAGGGGATGGTGTGTGGGTGGCGGAAAGTGCCTTTTCTGGGCCTGGTGCCCCATAGAAGGCCCAGGGGATGGCATGTGGGGGATGGAAAAGGGCTTCTCTGGCCTAGTGCCCCCATAGAAGGCCCAGGGGATGGTGTGTGGGAGGCGGAAAGTGCCTTCTCTGGGCCTGGTGCCCCATAGAAGGCCCAGGGGATGGCATGTGGGGGATGGAAAAGGGCTTCTCTGGGCCTTGTGCCCTATAGAAGGCCCAGAGGATGGTGTGTGGGGGGCGGAAAAGGCTTTCTCTGGGCCTAGTGCCCCATAGAAGGTCCAAGGGATGGCGTGTGGGGGATGGAAAAGGCCTTCTCTGGGCCTAGTGCCCCCATAGAAGGATCTCGCATGGGGGACGGAAACGGGCTTCTCTGGGCCTACTGCCCCCATAGAAGGCCCAGGGGATGGCTTTTGGGGATGGAAAAGGCCTTCTCTGGGCCTAGTGCCCCTGTAGAAGGCCTTGGGTGATGGCGTGTGGGGACGGAAAAGGCCTTCTCTGGGCCTAGTGCCCCGATAGAAGGTCCCAGGGGATGGCGTGTGGGGACGGAAAAGGCCTTCTCTGGGCCTAGTGCCCCATAGAAGGCCCAGGGAATGGCGTGTTGGGGGCGGAAAAGGCCTTCTCTGGCATAGTGCCCCCATATAAGGCCAAGGGGATGGCATGTGGGGGGTGGAAAAGGACTTCTCTGGGCCTACTGCCCCCATAGAAGGCCCAGGGGATGGTGTGTGTGGGACAGAAAATGGCTTCTCTGGGCCTAGTGCCCCCATAGAAGGCCCAGGGGATGGCGTATGGGGGATGGAAAAGGGCTTCTCTTGGCCTACAGCCCCTATAGAAGGCCCTGGGGATGGCATGGGGGTGATAGAAAAGGGTTTCTCTGGGCCTTGTGCCCTATAGAAGGCCCAGAGGATGGTGTGTGGGGGCGGAAAAGGCTTTCTCTGGGCCTAGTGCCCCATAGAAGGTCCAAGGGATGGCGTGTGGGGGATGGAAAAGGCCTTCTCTGGGACTAGTGCCCCCATAGAAGGATCTCGCATGGGGGACGGAAACGGGCTTCTCTGGGCCTACTGCCCCCATAGAAGGCCCAGGGGATGGCTTTTGGGGATGGAAAAGGCCTTCTCTGGGCCTAGTGCCCCTGTAGAAGGCCTTGGGTGATGGCGTGTGGGGACGGAAAAGGCCTTCTCTGGGCCTAGTGCCCCGATAGAAGGTCCCGGGGATGCCGTGTGGGGACGGAAAAGTCCTTCTCTGGGCCTAGTGCCCCATAGATGGCCCAGGGAATGGCGTGTTGGGGCGGAAAAGGCCTTTTCTGGCATAGTGCCCCCATAGAAGGCCAAGGTGATGGCATGTGGGGGGTGGAAGAGGACTTCTCTGGGCCTACTGCCCCCATAGAAGGCCCAGGGGATGGTGTGTGTGGGACAGAAAATGGCTTCTCTGGGCCTATTGCCCCCATAGAAGGCCCAGGGGATGGCGTATGGGGGATGGAAAAGGACTTCTCTAGGCCTACAGCCCCTATAGAAGGCCCTGGGGATGGCATGGGGGTGATAGAAAAGGGTTTCTCTGGGCCTAGTGCCCCCATAGAAGGCCCAGGGGATGGCAAGTGGGGGATGGAGAAGGGCTTCTCTGGGCCTAGTGCCCCCATAGAAGGCCCAGGGGATGTGTGTGGGGACGGAAAATGCCTTCCCCGGTGCCTAGTGCCCCCATAGAAGGATGGTGTGTGGGGGATGGAAAAGGGCTTCTCTGGGCCTAGTGCCCCCATAGAAGGCCCAGGGGATGTGTGTGGGGACGGAAAATGCCTTCCCCGGTGCCTAGTGCCCCCATAGAAGGATGGTGTGTGGGGGATGGAAAATGGCTTCTCTCGGCCTATTGCCCCCATAGAAGGCCCAGGGGATGGCGTATGGGGGATGTAAAAGGGCTTCTCTAGGCCTACAGCCCCTATAGAAGGCCCTGGGGATGGCATGGGGGGGATAGAAAAGGGCTTCTCTGGGCCTAGTGCCCCCATAGAAGGCCCCAGGGGATGGCGTGGGGGGGACAGAAAAGGGCTTCTCTGGGCCTAGTGCCCCATAGAAGCCCCAGAGGATGGCGTGTGGGGGCGGAAAAGGCCTTCTCTGGGACTAGTGCCCCCATAAAAGGCCCAGGGGATGGTGTGCGGGGGACGGAAAAGGCCTTCTCTAGGCCAAGTGCCCCCATAGAAAGATGGCGCATGGTGGACGGAAAAGGGCTTCTCTGGGCCTACTGGCCCCATAGAAGGCCCAGGGGATGGCATGTGGGGGACAGAAAAGGCCTTCTGGGCCAAGTGACTCCATAGAAGACCCAGGGGATGGCGTGTGGGGAACGGAAAAGGGCTTCTCTGGGCCTAGTGCCCCCATAGAAGCCCCCGGGAGATGGCATGTGGGGGACAGAAAAGGCCTTCTCTGGGCCTAGTGCCCCATAGAAGACCCAGGGGATGGCGTGTTGGGACGGAAAATGCCTTCTCTGGGTCTAGTGCCCCGTAGAAGGCCCAGGGGATGGCGTGTGGGGGACGGAAAAGGCCTTCTCTGGGCCTAGTGCCCCATAGAAGGCCCAGAGGATGGCGTGTGGGGACGGAAAAGGCCTTCTCTGGGTCTAGTGCCCCATAGAAGGCCCAGGGGATGGCGTGTGGGGGTTGGAAAAGGCTTTATCTGGCCTAGTGCCCCATAGAAGGCCCAGGGGATGGCGTGTGGGGGTTGGAAAAGGCCTTCTCTGGCCTAGTGCCCCCATAGAAGGCCCAGGGGATGGTGTGTGGGTGGCAGAAAGTGCCTTCTCTGGGCCTGGTGCCCCATAGAAGGCCCAGGGGATGGCATGTGGGGGATGGAAAAGGGCTTCTCTGGGCCTTGTGCCCTATAGAAGGCCCAGAGGATGGTGTGTGGGGGCGGAAAAGGCTTTCTCTGGGCCTAGTGCCCCATAGAAGGTCCAAGGGATGGCGTGTGGGGGATGGAAAAGGCCTTCTCTGGGTCTAGTGCCCCCATAGAAGGATCTCGCATGGGGGACGG
Source organism: Gekko gecko (assembly GCA_029375565.1). Taxonomy (NCBI): domain Eukaryota; kingdom Metazoa; phylum Chordata; class Lepidosauria; order Squamata; family Gekkonidae; genus Gekko; species Gekko gecko. The sequence continues at coordinate 118,204,659 of JAPDNY010000002.1, read as the reverse complement.
AAACGGGCTTCTCTGGGCCTACTGCCCCCATAGAAGGCCCGGGGGATGGCTTTTGGGGACGGAAAAGGCCTTCTCTGGGCCTAGTGCCCCTGTAGAAGGCCTTGGGTGATGGCGTGTGGGGACGGAAAAGGCCTTCTCTGGGCCTAGTGCCCCGATAGAAGGTCCCGGGGATGGCGTGTGGGGACGGAAAAGGCCTTCTCTGGGCCTAGTGCCTCATAGAAGGCCCAGGGAATGGCGTGTTGGGGCGGAAAAGGCCTTCTCTGGCATAGTGCCCCCATAGAAGGCCAAGGGGATGGCATGTGGGGGGTGGAAGAGGACTTCTCTGGGCCTACTGCCCCCATAGAAGGCCCAGGGGATGGTGTGTGTGGGACAGAAAATGGCTTCTCTGGGCCTATTGCCCCCATAGAAGGCCCAGGGGATGGCGTATGGGGGATGGAAAAGGACTTCTCTAGGCCTACAGCCCCTATAGAAGGCCCTGGGGATGGCATGGGGGGGATAGAAAAGGGTTTCTCTGGGCCTAGTGCCCCCATAGAAGGCCCAGGGGATGGCAAGTGGGGGATGGAAAAGGGCTTCTCTGGGCCTAGTGCCCCCATAGAAGGCCCAGGGGATGTGTGTGGGGACGGAAAATGCCTTCCCCGGTGCCTAGTGCCCCCATAGAAGGATGGTGTGTGGGGGATGGAAAAGGGCTTCTCTGGGCCTAGTGCCCCCATAGAAGGCCCAGGGGATGTGTGTGGGGACGGAAAATGCCTTCCCCGGTGCCTAGTGCCCCCATAGAAGGATGGTGTGTGGGGGATGGAAAATGGCTTCTCTCGGCCTATTGCCCCCATAGAAGGCCCAGGGGATGGCGTATGGGGGATGGAAAAGGGCTTCTCTAGGCCTACAGCCCCTATAGAAGGCCCTGGGGATGGCATGGGGGGATAGAAAAGGGCTTCTCTGGGCCTAGTGCCCCCATAGAAGGCCCCAGGGGATGGCGTGGGGGGGACAGAAAAGGGCTTCTCTGGGCCTAGTGCCCCATAGAAGCCCCAGGGGATGGCGTGTGGGGGCGGAAAAGGCCTTTTCTGGGACTAGTGCCCCCATAAAAGGCCCAGGGGATGGTGTGCGGGGGACGGAAAAGGCCTTCTCTAGGCCAAGTGCCCCCATAGAAAGATGGCGCATGGGGGACGGAAAAGGGCTTCTCTGGGCCTACTGGCCCCATAGAAGGCCCAGGGGATGGCATGTGGGGGACAGAAAAGGCCTTCTGGGCCAAGTGACCCCATAGAAGACCCAGGGGATGGCGTGTGGGGGACGGAAAAGGGCTTCTCTGGGCCTAGTGCCCCCATAGAAGCCCCCGGGAGATGGCATGTGGGGGACAAAAAGGCCTTCTCTGGGCCTAGTGCCCCATAGAAGACCCAGGGGATGGCGTGTTGGGACGGAAAAGGCCTTCTCTGGGTCTAGTGCCCCGTAGAAGGCCCAGGGGATGGCGTGTGGGGGACGGAAAAGGCCTTCTCTGGGCCTAGTGCCCCATAGAAGGCCCAGAGGATAGCGTGTGGGGACGGAAAAGGCCTTCTCTGGGTCTAGTGCCCCATAGAAGGCCCAGGGGATGGCGTGTGGGGGTTGGAAAAGGCCTTCTCTGGCCTAGTGCCCCCATAGAAGGCCCAGGGGATGGTGTGTGGGTGGCGGAAAGCGCCTTCTCTGGGCCTGGTGCCCCATAGAAGGCCCAGGGGATGGCATGTGGGGGATGGAAAAGGGCTTCTCTGGGCCTTGTGCCCTGTAGAAGGCCCAGAGGATGGTGTGTGGGGGCGGAAAAGGCTTTCTCTGGGCCTAGTGCCCCATAGAAGGTCCAAGGGATGGCGTGTGGGGGATGGAAAAGGCCTTCTCTGGGTCTAGTGCCCCCATAGAAGGATCTCGCATAGGGGACGGAAACGGGCTTCTCTGGGCCTACTGCCCCCATAGAAGGCCCGGGGGATGGCTTTTGGGGACGGAAAAGGCCTTCTCTGGGCCTAGTGCCCCTGTAGAAGGCCTTGGGTGATGGCGTGTGGGGACGGAAAAGGCCTTCTCTGGGCCTAGTGCCCCGATAGAAGGTCCCGGGGATGGCGTGTGGGGACGGAAAAGGCCTTCTCTGGGCCTAGTGCCCCATAGAAGGCCCAGGGAATGGCGTGTTGGGGCGGAAAAGGCCTTCTCTGGCATAGTGCCCCCATAGAAGGCCCAGGGGATGGTGTGTGTGGGACAGAAAATGGCTTCTCTGGGCCTATTGCCCCCATAGAAGGCCCAGGGGATGGCGTATGGGGGATGGAAAAGGACTTCTCTAGGCCTACAGCCCCTATAGAAGGCCCTGGGGATGGCATGGGGGGATAGAAAAGGGTTTCTCTGGGCCTAGTGCCCCCATAGAAGGCCCAGGGGATGGCAAGTGGGGGATGGAAATGGCTTCTCTGGGCCTAGTGCCCCCATAGAAGGCCCAGGGGATGGTGTGTGTGGGACAGAAAATGGCTTCTCTGGGCCTATTGCCCCCATAGAAGGCCCAGGGGATGGCGTATGGGGGATGGAAAAGGACTTCTCTAGGCCTACAGCCCCTATAGAAGGCCCTGGGGATGGCATGGGGGGGATAGAAAAGGGTTTCTCTGGGCCTAGTGCCCCCATAGAAGGCCCAGGGGATGGCAAGTGGGGGATGGAAAAGGGCTTCTCTGGGCCTAGTGCCCCCATAGAAGGCCCAGGGGATGTGTGTGGGGACGGAAAATGCCTTCCCCGGTGCCTAGTGCCCCCATAGAAGGATGGTGTGTGGGGGATGGAAAATGGCTTCTCTCGGCCTATTGCCCCCATAGAAGGCCCAGGGGATGGCGTATGGGGGATGGAAAAGGGCTTCTCTAGGCCTACAGCCCCTATAGATGGCCCTGGGGATGGCATGGGGGGGATAGAAAAGGGCTTCTCTGGGCCTAGTGCCCCCATAGAAGGCCCCAGGGGATGGCGTGGGGGGGACAGAAAAGGGCTTCTCTGGGCCTAGTGCCCCATAGAAGCCCCAGGGGATGGCGTGGGGGGCGGAAAAGGCCTTCTCTGGGACTAGTGCCCCCATAAAAGGCCCAGGGGATGGGGTGCGGGGGACGGAAAAGGCCTTCTCTAGGCCAAGTGCCCCCATAGAAAGATGGCGCATGGGGGACGGAAAAGGGCTTCTCTGGGCCTACTGGCCCCATAGAAGGCCCAGGGGATGGCATGTGGGGGACAGAAAAGGCCTTCTGGGCCAAGTGACCCCATAGAAGACCCAGGGGATGGCGTGTGGGGGACGGAAAAGGGCTTCTCTGGGCCTAGTGCCCCCATAGAAGCCCCCGGGAGATGGCATGTGGGGGACAAAAAGGCCTTCTCTGGGCCTAGTGCCCCATAGAAGACCCAGGGGATGGCGTGTTGGGACGGAAAAGGCCTTCTCTGGGTCTAGTGCCCCGTAGAAGGCCCAGGGGATGGCGTGTGGGGGACGGAAAAGGCCTTCTCTGGGCCTAGTGCCCCATAGAAGGCCCAGAGGATGGCGTGTGGGGACGGAAAAGGCCTTCTCTGGGTCTAGTGCCCCATAGAAGGCCCAGGGGATGGCGTGTGGGGGTTGGAAAAGGCCTTCTCTGGCCTAGTGCCCCCATAGAAGGCCCAGGGGATGGTGTGTGGGTGGCGGAAAGTGCCTTCTCTGGGCCTGGTGCCCCATAGAAGGCCCAGGGGATGGCATGTGGGGGATGGAAAAGGGCTTCTCTGGGCCTTGTGCCCTATAGAAGGCCCAGAGGATGGTGTGTGGGGGGCGGAAAAGGCTTTCTCTGGGCCTAGTGCCCCATAGAAGGTCCAAGGGATGGCGTGTGGGGGATGGAAAAGGCCTTCTCTGGGTCTAGTGCCCCCATAGAAGGATCTCGCATGGGGGACGGAAACGGGCTTCTCTGGGCCTACTGCCCCAATAGAAGGCCCGGGGGATGGCTTTTGGGGACGGAAAAGGCCTTCTCTGGGCCTAGTGCCCCTGTAGAAGGCCTTGGGTGATGGCGTGTGGGGACGGAAAAGGCCTTCTCTGGGCCTAGTGCCCCGATAGAAGGTCCCGGGGATGGCGTGTGGGGACGGAAAAGGCCTTCTCTGGGCCTAGTGCCCCATAGAAGGCCCAGGGAATGGCGTGTTGGGGACGGAAAAGGCCTTTTCTGGCATAGTGCCCCCATAGAAGGCCAAGGGGATGGCATGTGGGGGGTGGAAGAGGACTTCTCTGGGCCTACTGCCCCCATAGAAGGCCCAGGGGATGGTGTGTGTGGGACAGAAAATGGCTTCTCTGGGCCTATTGCCCCCATAGAAGGCCCAGGGGATGGCGTATGGGGGATGGAAAAGGACTTCTCTAGGCCTACAGCCCCTATAGAAGGCCCTGGGGATGGCATGGGGGGGATAGAAAAGGGTTTCTCTGGGCCTAGTGCCCCCATAGAAGGCCCAGGGGATGGCAAGTGGGGGATGGAAAAGGGCTTCTCTGGGCCTAGTGCCCCCATAGAAGGCCCAGGGGATGTGTGTGGGGACGGAAAATGCCTTCCCCGGTGCCTAGTGCCCCCATAGAAGGATGGTGTGTGGGGGATGGAAAAGGGCTTCTCTGGGCCTAGTGCCCCCATAGAAGGCCCAGGGGATGTGTGTGGGGACGAAAAATGCCTTCCCGTGTGCCTAGTGCCCCCATAGAAGGATGGTGTGTGGGGGATGGAAAATGGCTTCTCTCGGCCTATTGCCCCCATAGAAGGCCCAGGGGATGGCGTATGGGGGATGGAAAAGGGCTTCTCTAGGCCTACAGCCCCTATAGAAGGCCCTGGGGATGGCATGGGGGGGGTAGGAAAGGGCTTCTCTGGGCCTAGTGCCCCCATAGAAGGCCCAGGGGATGGCAAGTGGGGGATGGAGAAGGGCTTCTCTGGGCCTAGTGCCCCCATAGAAGGCCCAGGGGATGGTGTGCGGGGGACGGAAAAGGCCTTCTCTAGGCCAAGTGCCCCCATAGAAAGATGGCGCATGGGGGACGGAAAAGGGCTTCTCTGGGCCTACTGGCCCCATAGAAGGCCCAGGGGATGGCATGTGGGGGACAGAAAAGGCCTTCTGGGCCAAGTGACCCCATAGAAGACCCAGGGGATGGCGTGTGGGGGACGGAAAAGGGCTTCTCTGGGCCTAGTGCCCCCATAGAAGCCCCCGGGAGATTGCATGTGGGGGACAAAAAAGGCCTTCTCTGGGCCTAGTGCCCCATAGAAGACCCAGGGGATGGCGTGTTGGGACGGAAAAGGCCTTCTCTGGGTCTAGTGCCCCGTAGAAGGCCCAGGGGATGGCGTGTGGGGGACGGAAAAGGCCTTCTCTGGGCCTAGTGCCCCATAGAAGGCCCAGAGGATGGCGTGTGGGGACGGAAAAGGCCTTCTCTGGGTCTAGTGCCCCATAGAAGGCCCAGGGGATGGCGTGTGGGGGTTGGAAAAGGCCTTCTCTGGCCTAGTGCCCCCAAAGAAGGCCCAGGGGATGGTGTGTGGGTGGTGGAAAGTGCCTTCTCTGGGCCTGGTGCCCCATAGAAGGCCCAGGGGGTGGCATGTGGGGGATGGAAAAGGGCTTCTCTGGGCCATGTGCCCTATAGAAGGCCCAGAGGATGGTGTGTGGGGGCGGAAAAGGCTTTCTCTGGGCCTAGTGCCCCATAGAAGGTCCAAGGGATGGCGTGTGGGGGATGGAAAAGGCCTTCTCTGGGTCTAGTGCCCCCATAGAAGGATCTCGCATGGGAGACGGAAACGGGCTTCTCTGGGCCTACTGCCCCCATAGAAGGCCCGGGGGATGGCTTTTGGGGACGGAAAAGGCCTTCTCTGGGCCTAGGGCCCCATTAGAAGGCCTTGGGTGATGGCGTGTGGGGACGGAAAAGGCCTTCTCTGGGCCTAGTGCCCCGATAGAAGGTCCCGGGGATGGCGTGTGGGGACGGAAAAGGCCTTCTCTGGGACTAGTGCCCCATAGAAGGCCCAGGGAATGGCGTGTTGGGGCGGAAAAGGCCTTCTCTGGCATAGTGCCCCCATAGAAGGCCAAGGGGATGGCATGTGGGGGTGGAAGAGGACTTCTCTGGGCCTATAGCCCCCATAGAAGGCCCAGGGGATGGTGTGTGTGGGACAGAAAATGGCTTCTCTGGGCCTATTGCCCCCATAGAAGGCCCAGCGGATGGCGTATGGGGGATGGAAAAGGACTTCTCTAGGCCTACAGCCCCTATAGAAGGCCCTGGGGATGGCATGGGGGGGATAGAAAAGGGTTTCTCTGGGCCTAGTGCCCCCATAGAAGGCCCAGGGGATGGCAAGTGGGGGATGGAAAAGGGCTTCTCTGGGCCTAGTGCCCCCATAGAAGGCCCAGGGGATGTGTGTGGGGACGGAAAATGCCTTCCCCGGTGCCTAGTGCCCCCATAGAAGGATGGTGTGTGGGGGATGGAAAATGGCTTCTCTCGGCCTATTGCCCCCATAGAAGGCCCAGGGGATGGCATGGGGGGGATAGAAAAGGGCTTCTCTGGGCCTAGTGCCCCCATAGAAGGCCCCAGGGGATGGCGTGGGGGGGACAGAAAAGGGCTTCTCTGGGCCTAGTGCCCCATAGAAGCCCCAGGGGATGGCGTGGGGGGGGCGGAAAAGGCCTTCTCTGGGACTAGTGCCCCCATAAAAGGCCCAGGGGATGGTGTGCGGGGGACGGAAAAGGCCTTCTCGAGGCCAAGTGCCCCCATAGAAAGATGGCGCATGGGGGACGGAAAAGGGCTTCTCTGGGCCTACTGGCCCCATAGAAGGCCCAGGGGATGGCATGTGGGGGACAGAAAAGGCCTTCTGGGCCAAGTGACCCCATAGAAGACCCTGGGGATGGCGTGTGGGGGACCGAAAAGGGCTTCTCTGGGCCTAGTGCCCCCATAGAAGGCCCCGGGAGATGGCATGTGGGGGACAGAAAAGGCCTTCTCTGGGCCTAGTGCCCCATAGAAGACCCAGGGGATGGCGTGTTGGGACGGAAAAGGCCTTCTCTGGGTCTAGTGCCCCGTAGAAGGCCCAGGGGATGGCGTGTGGGGGACGGAAAAGGCCTTCTCTGGGCCTAGTGCCCCATAGAAGGCCCAGAGGATGGCGTGTGGGGACGGAAAAGGCCTTCTCTGGGTCTAGTGCCCCATAGAAGGCCCAGGGGATGGCGTGTGGGGGTTGGAAAAGGCTTTCTCTGGCCTAGTGCCCCCATAGAAGGCCCAGGGGATGGTGTGTGGGTGGCGGAAAGTGCCTTCTCTGGGCCTGGTGCCCCATAGAAGGCCCAGGGGATGGCATGTGGGGGATGGAAAAGGGCTTCTCTGGGCCTTGTGCCCTATAGAAGGCCCATAGGATGGTGTGTGGGGGGCGGAAAAGGCTTTCTCTTTGCCTAGTGCCCTATAGAAGGTCCAAGGGATGGCGTGTGGGGGATGGAAAAGGCCTTCTCTGGGTCTAGTGCCCCCATAGAAGGATCTCGCATGGGGGACGGAAACGGGCTTCTCTGGGCCTACTGCCCCAATAGAAGGCCCGGGAGATGGCTTTTGGGGACGGAAAAGGCCTTCTCTGGGCCTAGTGCCCCTGTAGAAGGCCTTGGGTGATGGCGTGTGGGGACGGAAAAGGCCTTCTCTGGGCCTAGTGCCCCGATAGAAGGTCCCGGGGATGGCGTGTGGGGACGGAAAAGGCCTTCTCTGGGCCTAGTGCCCCATAGAAGGCCCAGGGAATGGCGTGTTGGGGCGGAAAAGGCCTTCTCTGGCATAGTGCCCCCATAGAAGGCCAAGGGGATGGCATGTGGGGGGTGGAAGAGAACTTCTCTGGGCCTAGTGCCCCCATAGAAGGCCCAGGGGATGGTGTGTGTGGGACAGAAAATGGCTTCTCTGGGCCTATTGCCCCCATAGAAGGCCCAGGGGATGGCGTATGGGGGATGGAAAAGGACTTCTCTAGGCCTACAGCCCCTATAGAAGGCCCTGGGGATGGCATGGGGGGGATAGAAAAGGGTCTCTCTGGGCCTAGTGCCCCCATAGAAGGCCCAGGGGATGGCAAGTGGGGGATGGAAAAGGGCTTCTCTGGGCCTAGTGCCCCCATAGAAGGCCCAGGGGATGTGTGTGGGGACGGAAAATGCCTTCCCCGGTGCCTAGTGCCCCCATAGAAGGATGGTGTGTGGGGGATGGAAAAGGGCTTCTCTGGGCCTCGTGCCCCATAGAAGGCCCAGGGGAGGGTGTGTGGGGAATGAAAAGGGCTTCTCTAGGCCTACTGCCCCCAAAGAAGGCCCAGGGGATAACATGTGGGGAATGAAAAGGGCTTCTCTGGGCCTAGTGCCCCATAGAAGGCCCAGGGTATGTTGTGTGTGGGACAGAAAATGGCTTCTCAGGGCCTAGTGCCCCCATAGAAGGCCCAGGGGATGTGTGTGTGGGACCGAAAAGGGCTTCTCTGAGCCTAGTGCCCCCATAGAAGGCCCAGGGGATGAGCGCGTGTAAGGGACGGAAAAGGTCTTCTCTGGGCCTAGTGCCCCCATAGAAGTCCACGGGGGATGGCGTGTGGGGGACGGAAAAGGGCTTCTCTGGGCCTAGTGCACCATAGAAGGCCCGGGGATGGCGTGTGGGGGACGGAAAAGGCCTTCTCTGTGCCTAGTGCCCCATAGAAGCCCCAGGGGATGGTGTGGGGGGGATGGAAAAGGGCTTCTCTGGGTCTAGTGCCCCATAGAAGGCCCAGGAATGGCGTGTGGGGGATGAAAAAGGCCTTCTCTGGGCCTAGTGCTCCCATAGAAGGATGGTGTGTGTGGGATGGAAAAGGCCTTCTCTGGGCCAAGTGCCCCCATAGAAGGATGGCGCATGGGGGACGGAAAAGGCCTTCTCTGGGCCTACTGGCCCCATAGAAGGCCCCAGGAGATGGCATATGGGGAGCAGAAAAGGCCTTCTCTGGGCCTAGTGCCCCGTAGAAGGCCCAGGGGATGGCGTGTGTGGGACGGAAAAGGCCTTCTCTGGGCCTAGTGCCCCATAGAAGGCCCAGGGGATGGTGTGTGGGGATGGAAAAGGCCTTCTCTGGGCCTAGTGCCCCTTAGAAGGCCCAGGGGATGGCGTGTGGGGGTTGGAAAAGGCCTTCTCTGGCCTAGTGCCCCCATAGAAGGCCCAGGGGATGGTGTGTGGGGGACGGAAAAGGCCTTCTCTGGGCCTAGTGCTCTATAGAAGACCCCGGGGGATGGCTTTTGGGGATGGAAAAGGCCTTCCCTGGTCCTAATGCCCCCATAGAAGGCCCCGGGGGATGGCGTGTGGGGACGGAAAAGGCCTTCTCTGGACCTAGTGCCCCCATAGAAGGTCCCCGGGGATGGCGTGTGGGGACGGAAAAGGGCTTCTCTGGGCCTAGTGCCTCATAGAAGGCCCGGGGAATGGCGTGTGGGGGCGGAAAAGGCGTGCTCTGGGCCTAGTGCCCCATAGAAGGCCCAGGGGATGGCGTGTGGGGGACGGAAAAGGCCTTCTCTGGGCGTAGTGCCCCATAGAAGGCCCAGGGGATGGCGTGTGGGGGACAGAAAAGGCCTTCTCTGGGCTTAGTGCCCCCATAGAAGGATGGCACGTGGGGGACGGAAATGGGCTTCTCTGGGCCTACTGCCCCCATATAAGACCCAGTGGATGGGGTGTGGGGTATGGAAAAGGGCTTCTCTGGGCCTAGTGCCCTATAGAAGGCCCAGGGGATGGCGTGTGGGGGATGGAAAAGGCCTTCTCTGGGCCTAGTGCCCCCATAGAAGGATGGTGTGTGGGGGACAGAAAAGGCCCCCATAGAAGGCCCCTACTGCCCCCGTAGTGTCAGGTAGCCCTGCCATGATGGATGGAGAAGGGAGGGCGGATGGGCTTTTGTTTCGTGAAGGGAGGGTGGATGGGACAGTGGGGTGTTGATTTATGCACCTGGAGTGTTCGAATGGAATGTGGGGAGCTGCCTCGGCTGCCTGGCCGTGCAGGCCGTATCTTACCCAGACCTAACACACTGACCTTGGAGGAGACAGGCTGTTAGCTTCCTATCGCTTTCAAAAGCAACAGCTAGGCTGGGAAAATGGGGGCGGCGGGAACTACATTAATTATCACTGACTCCAGTTCCCGTGCGCGCGCTACGCTTCTATTGGTTGAGGGGGGGGTTCCCATTCTCCCCCCTTATGGTATAACTGTTAGCTTCATGTAACCAAGGTATTCTTAACAATGCTTCTGTTCCAGTAACCTGCTATTGCAGCTTAAAATAAATACTATTCTTGCTTCAATGAACAAGGCCTGGTATTTTGCTGACTAAGTTAAGGACTCTGACAGTTTGTTAAGAATCCCCATTTTCGGGACTGGTCCGAAACCCATGACTCCAACATGAGTGGCGGTGAAGAAGACACTCTCCCGATCAAAGAAGACAAGAAGGAGGAAAAGAAACCTCCTGTGATGATGGTACCCTCGGAAGCCCCTGGCATCTACGTGCCGGTGACATGGAGGCAGGAGTACGACTTTGGGGGGCCCTACGGGGACCCTTATGGAGCGGCCTATGGTGGGGTGACCACCCGACCCAAGCAATGACGAGATTGGGTGAAACCCCTGGCCGAAACCCATGAGACGTGGTTCACGACTCCGCGCACCTCGGTGGGAGCGAGTCGAATCGAAATGTCAGTCCGCTGACTGATCACCGCAGAAGGGGTGGAAGACACGTACCGAGACTCCGGTGAACTGGAAGGGGCCGTAGTGAGCCGGAGGTGGAGTGGCGACCCGAGCCAAGACCACCTGTTCCGCATCCTGGATGAATCCCTCGGCCGCATCCCCAAGATGATCGCGGAGGGCATCCGAGAGGAGATGGACCGACAACGGCAGGAGGCGCCACCAGACCAACAACCTCAGGACCAGCAGAATGTGCCAGTCCCGGACCAGCAGAACGTGCCGGCCCAACCCCTCGACCAACCAGCGGGGCCAGGGCCGCAGGGACCGCCGGTGCCGCAACTGCAACAACCCTGGGGCTTCCTGCCACCGAAACCAGCCGAGCTCCTCGACGCAGACTTCGATGGGACCCCGGAGAAGTTCCCATTTTTCTTGGTGAGAACTGAAAAATTCATTGAAAACTGGGGCCACCTGTTCCAGAGCGAGGACCATATGGTAGATGCTATAGCCTTGCACCTGAAAGATGCAGCGGCCGACTGGTACATAGCCCTGCACCAGGCTGACGGGCGGGAGCTGACGGAGATCGATGCTTTCATGTGGGCTATGAAAGAGCACTTTGAAGATGTCAACGCCAATAAGACAGCCAGAGCGGCTCTATATGCCCTTAAGCAAGGTCCCAAGTCGGTGAGAGAATACACCGCGGAATTCCGCAGGTGTGCCGCCAAGATCCGAGGCTGGCAAGACGGGGTCTTGGCCGACCACTACAAGTTGGGGCTCAACGCGGAGATTCACCGCTCCGTGACAAGAACTCAGGACCCGGACACGTTGACGGGATGGATACAAGCGGTAGTCACCATGGAAAACCGCCTGAAAACCATCCGACTGGACGACGCAGCGGCAATGAGTAAAGGGGGCCAATCGGGCCCTACCCCTTCTCCGCACGGGAAGACCCAGCCACCGAACCCCAAATCCAAAGATGGCACGAGAGAAATCCGAATGAAGCAAGGGCTCTGTCTGAAGTGCGGGGAGGGGGGCCACTTTGCAGCAAATTGCCCAGGCTCCCCCGCACTGACTGGGATCCCGAAAGGGACCAAAAAGAAGTTTGATACCTCCACTCTGAAACGAGTGGCGAAACCGAGAGGGGCCAGGGCCCTGCAAGCCAAACCCCTCAGCGAGGCGTCGGACTCATTGGATGGCGAGACCACGCAGACGGGAAACGAGACGGACCTGCTGTAAATAGCGCTGAACAGCAGGTCCCGGACTCTCAAGCGCAAATCCCGGTGAGCCGACCCCCCTCTCTTTTTTTTCTCACGGTGACTTTAATGGATCCGGGTCTACTGACCCATGTGAGAGTATGAGCTCTCATTGACTCTGGGTGTGGGAAAGACCTTATTAACCCCACGCTGGTGACGGGACTGGGGGCGAAGGTGGTGAAATTGACCGAACCCCTCATATTCACGCAGATGGATGGCTCCACAATGAAAGAGCCGTGCAAATATGAAACTATACCCTTGCGGGTGGGGATCGGGAGCCACTGGGAAGTGAGACCCTTCGTTGTTACCCCTTCTGCCCAATTTCCCCTGGTGTTAGGTAGTGCGTGGTTCTTTGATCATGACCCACACGTCCTATGGGGAGAGGGGAAAGTTAATTTCATCTCTGAGAAATGCCAACCCCATCACTGGAAACGGGACTGGGGCGCCCCGCTGGCGGGAGGGGAACCAATAATGGCGGGGGTGGCTGAGGCGGAACTAGAGGCGATTCCCCAAGAGTATCGGGACCTAGCCGCCATTTTGGGGGAAGAAGAAGCGGATGAACCCCCCCACAGGAACTCTGACTGTGCTATTGAAATTTTGCCAAACCAAAAATTACCCAAAGGGAAGTTATACTCTATGAGCCCCGCGGAAAAGGTGGAGTTAAGGAAGTTTATCGACAAAAATTTAGAACGGGGGTTCATAAGACCCGCATCCTCCCCGTTTGCTGCTCCCGTCCTCTTCCGGAAAAAGAAGGATGGGGGACTGCGGCTGTGCACGGACTATCGGGGGCTGAATGCAGTTTCTAACACGAACGCTTACCCTATGCCCCTGATCAAAGACCTGTTGGCTGCGGTGGCGGGGGGAAGGTATTCTCGAAGCTAGACTTGAGGGATGCCTACTTCAGAGTGCGGATAAGGGAGGGGGACGAGTTCAAAATGGCATTTAATACCCCATTTGGTCAATTTGAATACTTAGTGATGCCGTTCGGGCTCCAGGGAGCGCCGGGAGTCTTCATGAACTTGATTAATGAGGTACTCCACAAGTATTTATTCAAGGGGGTCCTTGTTTACCTTGATAACATACTTTTGTACTCCCCCGACCTGAAATCACACATCAAACTGGTGTGAGAAGTTCTTCAAACGTTGCACAAGCACAAACTCTTTGCTAAGTTGTCCAAATGCGAATTTCACAAGTCAGAGATCCCCTTCCTGGGCTACCGTATATCGCAGAAGGGAATTGAGATGGATCCTGACAAAGTCAAAGATGTGGTCGGGTGGGAAACCCCTAAAACCCGGAGGCAACTCCAGGGGTTCCTCGGATTCGCGAACTTTTACAGATCATTCCTATCAAACTTTGCTCAAGTGGCTCTCCTCCTAACTGACTTGCTTAAAACAAAGGGGAAGCCTCCCGACTGCACACGTCCCGGGGCAAAGTTAGACTGGTCCCCGGAATGTCAACGCGCCTTTGACCGGTTAAAAGCTCTCTTTACGTTGGAGCCTGTCTTGGCGCACCCGAATGAACTTAAGAAATTCATTGTGCAAGTCGACGCATCGGACGTTGCGATGGGAGGGGCGATCCTCCAAGAGGGGGACGATGGTAAACTGCACCCCCTCGCCTATGTTTCCAGGAAATTTAATGATACTGAGTGAAATTGGTCGGTGTGGGAGAAAGAAGCAGGGTCGATCCGCTTAGCGCTGGCGACCTGGAGCCATTGGCTTGAGGGGGCGCGAGTTCCATTTGAAGTTTGGACTGATCATAAAAACTTAGAACTCCTCCGCTCGCCCCGCTCCTTGAACGCCAAACAGTTGCGCTGGGCTGATTTCTTCTCTAAGTTCAACTTCACTCTACACCATTTCCCCGGAAAATCTAACTTGCTGGCTGACGCACTGTCACGCCTCCCACAACACGACAGCAAGAGGGAGGAGATTCGTGACTCTGTCTTCACGCCCTCCCAACTGGGAGGGGCGGCAACCACTCGTAAGCAAGCGAAGCTTTTGCCTTTGCCTTTGGCTGAGTTCTGTTACAATAACACTCAGCACTCCTTTACGGGTATGTCTCCGTTTAAGGCAGCCCATGGATATGATGCCCCGCCGCTACCATTTTTGAACTCTCCTGACCTCCCGGCAGGAGATGCTGGTGACTGGTGCAAAAAGTTGCAAGGGGTTTGGCCACTGTTATCTAAAACTCTTGACGAGGCGAAGGAGGCATATAAGACCCAGGCTGATAAAAAGCGCAACCTCTCCTGGGTCCCAAAATGCGGGGAGTTTGCCTACCTTTCCACTCAGAACTTGCGTGGAATACAACCGAGCCGTAAACTCGGCTGGAAATTTGTTGGACCTTTTGAAATTGTGCGAGTGATTAACAATGTTGCTGTGGAACTTGCTTTGCCTAAATCACTAAAGTCTGTTCATCCTGATTTTCATGTAAAGCTTCTACGCCGCGTGCCTGAAGAGAACAAATGGAGACCGCGACAGCCCACCCCACCTCCGCTGCTGGTGGGGGGGGAACCACACTATGAAGTTTCACAGATTTTGGACTCTAAAATCTCTCACAATCGCTTGTTTTACCTTGTTGAGTGGACGGACTTTGGGCCTGAACAGAGGGAGTGGGTGTGGGCGGAACATGTTCTGGCCCCCCAAATGGTCCGTGCTTTTCATAAATTGTATCCCCACAAGCCAAAGGGATAGATTTGTTATCAGGAGGGCAGAATGTCAGGTAGCCATGCCATGATGGATGGAGAAGGGAGGGTGGATGGGCTTTTGTTTCATGAAGGGAGGGTGGATGGGACAGTGGGGTGTTGATTTATGCACCTGGAGTGTTCGAATGGAATGTGGGGAGCTGCCTCGGCTGCCTGGCCGTGCAGGCCGTATCTTACCCAGACCTAACACACTGACCTTGGAGGAGACAGGCTGTTAACTTCCTATCGCTTTCAAAAGCAACAGCTAGGCTGGGAAAATGGGGGCGGCGGGAACTACATTAATTATCACTGAATCCAGTTCCCACGCACGCGCTACGCTTCTATTGGTTGAGGGGGGGGGGTCCCCATTCTCCCCCCCTTATGGTATAACTGTTTGCTTCATGTAACCAAGGTATTCTTAACAATGCTTCTGTTCCAGTAACCTACTATTGCAGCTTAAAATAAATACTATTCTTGCTTCAATGAACAAGGCCTGGTATTTTGCTGACTAAGTTAAGGACTCTGACACATAGAAGGCCCAGGGGATGGTGTGTGGGGGACGGAAAGGGGCTTCTCTGGGCAAAGTGCACCAATAGAAGGCCCAGGGGATGGCGTGTGGGGGACAGAAAGGGGCTTCTCTGGGCCAAGTGCCCCCATAGAAGGCTCCGGGGGATGGCGTGTGGGGGACAGAAAGGGGCTTCTCTGGGCCAAGTGCCCCCATAGAAGGCTCCGGGGGATGGCTTGTGGGGGACAGAAAAGACCTTCTCTGTGCCTAGTGCCCCCATAGAAGGCCTAGGGGATGGCATGTGGGGGGCAGAAAAGCACTTCTCTGGGCCTAGTGCCCCATAGAAAGCTCAGGGGATGGCATGTGGGGACGGAAAAGGCCTTCCCTGGGCCTAATGCCCCATAAAAGGCTCAGGGGATGGCGTGTGGGGATGGAAAAGGCGTGCTCTGGGCCTAGTGCCCCATAGAAGACTGAGGGGATGGCGTGTGGGAGGCGGAAAAGGGCTTCTCTGGGCCTAGTGCCCCCATAGAAGGCCCAGGGGATGGCATGTGGGGACGGAAAAGGCCTTCCCTGGGCCTAATGCCCCATAAAAGGCTCAGGGGATGGCGTGTGGGGATGGAAAAGGCATGCTCTGGGCCTAGTGCCCCATAGAAGGCCCAGAGGATGGCGTGTGGGGGACGGAAAAGGCATGCTCTGGGCCTAGTGCCCCCATAGAAGGCCCAGGGAATGGCGTGTGGGGGATGGAAATATCCTTCTCTGGGCCTAGTGCCCCATAGAAGGCCCAGGGAATGGCGTGTGGGGGATGGAAATATCCTTCTCTGGGCCTAGTGCCCCATAGAAGGATGGTGTGTGGGGGATGGAAAAGGCCTTCTCTGGGCCTAGTGCCCCCATAGAAGGCCTAGGGGATGGCGTGTGGAGGACGTAAAAGGGCTTCTCTGGGCGTAGTGCCCCATAGAAGTCTCAGGTGTGTGGGGGACGGAAAAGGTCTTCTCTGAGCCTAGTGCCCCATAGAAGGCCCATGGGATGGTGTGTGGGGGGCTGAAAAGGGCTTCTCTGGGCCTAGTCCCCTCATAGAAGGCCCAGGGGATGGTGTGGGGGGGCAGAAAAGGGCTTCTCTCACTTGCCTCAGCCTTGAGGGCCTGTCCCTGCGCTCACACTCCTTCCGGTCCTCTCCTGTTGGAGGACTGGAGCAGAGTGAGCTGAAAACACTGACTGGGGCTGACGTGGGCGGGACTTTGTGAAGCAGCCAGTCAGCCCTGGCCAGTGTCTTCTGATTGCCAGTTCTTGAGCTGAATCAATTATGGCAAGCAATAGAATGCTGTGGAACCAAAATTGAAATATATATAAGGACAGGATGCTCCATTTACTGTACATGAGGGAAAGATGATTACTGTGGCTCACAGCCCTGGCTAGGTTCTCTCCAGCTGTGAGCTCCATATGGTTATTCCCTGAATTCTGGCACTCCCTCTCTCCGTGTCTGCCTCTTTCTTTGAAATGTACAGCCCCAATTCAAAATGAGGGTGAGGGATTTCTTTCTTTTGATTGCCCTGGTCAAATAGATGTCCATAGAGACAGCCACAAGTTTTTTTTGCCAGCCTCAATTTTATTATGAATTTTTAAACTGAAACATGTAATTTTTCTATGCTTGGTTTCTGGGAAAATAGCATGCTGCTGAGCATTCTTTCCAGTGTTATTAAAATTAAAGCCACCAGAAATACCATAAGTTATAAACCTTTTTAAAAAATTATTTACAATCTGATAACTGAATGGTCTTGACTAACACAAATCACTTTAAGACCACACTCTATTTCCACCCTTGCGTAACAGCAGCCACAGCAAAAATAAAAAAATTGCTCCAATCAATGTAATACCAAAATTGGTATCAGCTACCAGAAAAGCCGGAGAGGTGGTGGTGGAGGAAGCACTGGAAGCTATCACTGGCTGAATCCAACAATCTCTCAGGGGGGCCACTAACACACAGTCATAAAGAATATGTAATTCAGTTTTATTCATGCTGGTTCCACAAAGCACAATTTGTTTAAGTAAGCCATTGCAAAGCATAGCAGTCAGGGTATAAAAAAGAAAGGAAACAGAAAGCTTCCCTAGAAAACAAAACCTTCAGATAATGGTGGAAAGCCAGCTTCCAAGCTTGGCATTCCATAGATCCATGACCTAGTTTCAGCTGTAGATCCACAGAGGCAACACAGGGGGGATATCTATTATTTTCTGAATCAAATCTCCAAGGGTCAGTCCAAATGTCTGCTCTATATAGAAGCTGTGACAACACTTTAGCCCTAAATACTTGAATTGCTGTAGGACTGGCCTGCAAACTGGCCCCCAGAAGAAAAAGAAAAGTGAGAAATAGCCACCAAGGAACCGGCTGCAGAGAGCAGGGCACACGAGGCCTCTCCACAAGCCAAAAGCTTAAAAAAGAATGCCCAGGCAGCAAAACTGGGACACCTGCTCAGCTGGCTGATTGTTCAACTTCCAAGAGAACTGTTTAATGCAAGGGGCCTTGGAAAAAAAACCCCTAACTTTAATTTTTTCACAATTAATTAACAAGTCTTCACCAGTACAGTAATCCTGAAAACACCCTTGACAGTCTAATGCAAACCCACTGAGGATCTGATTAAAAAACCAGCACCATCTGCATAATGTAAATACTGGAATCCAAAGGTAGCTAAACAGAAGCATGGGAGTTCACCGCTGAAAGTGTCCATGCAAAGTTGTTAATATAAATGTGGGGGGAGGGAAGCAACAGGTAACCCTGCTTCACCCCCCTGGGCAAGGTGTAGTTCCCCCTTAGGAAGCCTGCTCCATCCCCCAAATTCTCTCAGTCTCCAGTCACAAATTCAGCTTAGGGCATTGATAGGAGGTTTAAAGCTTCCCCACATAAGAAAGGAAGTGAAGTGGATGATAGGTGGTCCAGAACTACAGCACTTCTTATAAACTGGTAGCTGAAGAAAGGGCCCTGAAATGATACTGGTTTCATCTACTGTAGTAAACAAAGCCACTAAAAGTGGCACTCGCTAATCTGGAAAGGTCACTATTTAGTAGATCCACAAGCAAAAAAATAAAAATAAAAATCTTGCCCTGGAGCTTTGCCAGCCTAAAGGTGCTGTATTAAAACTCTTGCCTCCTGCTCTGACTAGAGGCCAAATTGGCAAGGGACTAGCAGGGGCAACAGTGGAAAGGGAAGAGTCTTGTTGGTACCAGTGGCATTAAAAAGGGTAAAGAAACAATCAGCTAGAATACAGGACTATGAAGCCCAAAGAGGAGCAAGAGAATAAAAAATATATAGTTCAGGAAGTCTTATCATTATTACAAGATTCTGTCATAAGCTGCCTGTTAAGTATGACACTTAACTCGATTTCAGCAAAGTGATTCAGCTTTATTCAGCAACAGCTCAAGTCAACCAGAACAGCAAACAGCAGATCAATAGATGACAAGGAAACAGTGGAGCTATGCTCCCTTTTAAATGTTCCCGGCTAATGTAGCCACGCCCATTTACATATTAGTAACCAGTAAGATTACAGAGATAAGAACAAATAAGGTTCGTTCCCCCCAAGAGTTTGAGGTTCGTCCTGATAGGACGGTGCTTCTTAGACAACCAATCAGAAAGGCTGGATTACGATCCTTGTCTAGGCACGAAGTTTAACATGGACTTTCAATGGAGGCATTTCACTTTACAGCATACATTACACTGCCATCACTTATCACTACATTGCTGGCTTCTCCTGAAAAAAACAAGAGCCTAATAGACCCTTTCCACCAAAAATAGTCAATGCAAAGCCATGGCAGAATAAACCCACTGAAACTTACAATCTTTGCTTTAAGCCTTACTAACAATCTGTAGACAAACTCCTTACATTTTGCTGTTTGTGCACTGTAGTAAACAGGGCCGGCCCCAGGTGTCTGGGCGCCCTAGGCAGGACAGCCTGGGGCGCCCACCCCACCGGAGATGCCAACCTCCCGGTGGGGCCTGGAGAGCCGGGGAAGGGGCGGCGTGGCTCTCCCGGGCACCTCGCAGCTGCGAGGCACCTGGGGAGAGCCGGGGAAGGGCGGGCAGCTCTCCTGGGCCCCTCGCAGTTGCGAGGCACCCGAGGAGAGCCGGGGAACGGGCGGGCGGCTCTTCCGGGCCCCTCACAGCTGCGAGGTGCCGGGGGAGCCGGGGAACGGGTGGCGCGGCTCTCCCGGGCCCCTCGCAGCTGCGAAGCGCCGGGGAGAGCTGGGGAAGGGGCAGGCTTGGAACGCCCGCCCCTTCCCTCCCAGCGGATGGACGCTCAGACTGGCGGCGGCCAGCGAGCAGGGACTCTCCCTGCTGGTCAGCCGCCGCCATGCCGCCCCACCTCTCCACCCCTCCCAAGGGCTTCTGAAGCACCCCAGAAGGGCGCTCAGACTGGCGGGGGCAGCGGCAGCGGGGAGAGTCCCCGCTGGCCAGCCGCTGCCATGCCGCCCCACCTCTCCACCTCCCCAAGAGCTTCGGGGGGGGAGCCGCGGGTGGAGTGCCATTTGAATGGCCGCCCCTTCCTTCCCAGTCCCAGCGCCAGCTGGAGACAGGGGGTGGAGCGCCGACTTTCCTGAGCATGCCACAGTAGCTGCGTGCTCAGGAAAGCCAGGGAAGGGGCGCCGGCTTCACTGGGGGCGGGGTGGGGGGCTCTTTGGCGCCCCTGTGGGCCCCAGCGCCCTAGGCGAGCGCCTAGCTCACCTAGTGGGCGAGCTGGCAGTGGTAGTAAATAGGGTATTGGCCACAGCTGCTTAGCCTATAAGGAGGCTGGGCCATCCCTCCCTCAGCCTAAGCATACCCTCCCCCAAGGTGTGTCAATGAAGAGCTTTGGCTGGCATGCAAACCTTGGTCTTTACATTCTGGTTTCTCCCATTACCTATTAGGACTGAGCTACATGGACCAGTGGTCTGAATTGGTCCATGATACATATCTTTAAGCAATGCCATGTGGTAAGGAACAAATAAAAAACAAATTAAAAATGAACAGTTAAATTAAGAGTGGTGGTGGTGGTGATGATGATGTGTGCGTATGTGCACGCATGTGGATGAAGGTTCAAAGTATTTTGTAAGTGGGTGACTGGAGGGAAACAGCATGAAACTGAAATTCTAAGCAATCATCTGTTAGTGTGAGAGTTGTGCAGTGGTCACTTTAGGCTCCTTTGGCATGCTTTTTACAAAATGTGTAGTAGCAAGTAGTTCAAGGAAAGGGGGGGATTTTCAATCTCAAATATGGCACTGGTAAAAAAAGGAACTAGAGTGTACTTTACAGTGGTTCTGAAGATGAAGAAGAGATTGGATTTGTACACTGCCCTCAAAGGGGTCTCAGAGCGGCTTACAATTCCTTTCCCTTCCTCTCCCCACCACAGACACCTTGTGAAGTAGGTGGGGCTGAGAGAGCTCCTTCAAGGACTGCTTTTGAAAGAACAGCTCTGAGACAACTTGTAACTGACCCAGGGTCACACCAACAGCTGCATGTGAAGGAGTAGGGAATCAAACCCAGTCCTCCCAGATTAAAGCTCATGCTCTTAACCATTACACCAAACTGAAAGAAGTCCAGCCCTGCATCTGTAGTTCCACTGTGGCACAGGGAGACTGAAAAGCCGGGGGGGGGGGATGGTATGTGAAATTATAGGGATATTAGTGGCAGCTTTTTCTTTCCTGACTTGTAGTCATTTGTGTAATATTTCACATTGTTTTAGGCATCAGTTATTGCACTTTGTTTGTTAAAATGTCAAACAACTCCAGTAGTCCTAGCATCACTTATTGTGGCTGGTATTTACACTTGGGTAAATTTCATATTTGACCTTTTCATTGTTTTAAAATTGGCAGCATATTTTACATTTTCCTTGGCTCATACTATTATTGAATTAACAAATCAGGTTTTCCTTTTAGTTAAGGGGCAGGTCATCTATATTAAGAAAAGCAAATTCTCTAAATAGGGCTTTTACAACAGGACAACACCTGTAATTTATGGCACTGTTTATTGCATGCTTTGCAATAAACAGTCAGTTGGAGCTGCGGTGGCTCAAGTGGTTAAGACGCTGAACTGCAGGCTGTGGAAGATCAGTAGTTCAGCAGTTCGAGACCTGGGTGCCGCATGATGGGGTGAGCTCCTGTCTCTAGTTCCAGCTCCTGCCAACCTAGCAGTTCAAAAGCAAGAAATTGCAAGTAGATAAATAGGTACCACTTTGGTGGGAAGGTAACAGCGTTCCGTGCACCTTGGTGTTTAGTCATGCCAGCCACATGACCACGGAAATGTCTTCGGACAGCGCTGGCTCTTCAGGCTTTGAAACGGAGATGAGCACCACAACCCTAGAGTCAGATTCGACTGGCTTTCGAGCAAGGGAACCTTTACCTTTACCTTTATTGCATGCTTTTCTTACTGCATTGTTTTCTTATATCTGTAATTCAGTTTTTTGTGTTCCTTATATGTCATGTCTTATACTGTTCATATTGCATTGTTTTCCCCCTTTGTAATCCAGTCTTATTACACTCTTTGACATATGCCTTGCATTATTTTAGATGTTGTAATCTACCTTGAGTCTAGGTTTACCAATCTATGGGTGGGGGCTGGAGATCTCTTAGAATTACAGCTGATCTCCCAGCAACAATCAGTTTCCGTGAAGAAAATGGCTGGTTTGGAAGGATGGCTTTGTGGCATTATACTCAACTGAGGTCCTCCCCAAACCCACCCTCCCAAAGCTCTACCCCCCAAATCTCCAGGAATTTCCCAACCCAAAGTTGGCAACCCTACTTGAATCTCAGTGGGAAAGGTGGACTGGAAATAAAGTAAATAAATAAATATTCTTAAGGCTCACTTTCTTAGTAGAGAAACAAATGTAATTGTGTGAGTGTAGAATGGATACATTGGCAGGAGCCATTTACAATATTTAGCTGTTTCCTCACCCTGTTTTGAGATTCATAAATTAAACAATATCATAAATCTCATGATAGTTATTCAGCAGTTAGAACTCATAAATGGAGACTCCTGGTAAGAACTCCTGACCAGGATTTAATCTTATGAAAAAGTATTTGCAGAGGGAATTGCAGATCTAAAATGCCTGTGGCTTAGATGCTGTTTGTATCTTGGGAACTAAAATAGACAAATCCGTATATATACTTTGAATATGGATCCCAACTTGAAGCTGCTTTAAAACTCTGTTATGTCACTGTACTTATTCTATCTGGCTCCATCATTTGTTAAGATATACAATAACATCTTTAGACTGCCACCAAATGACAAATGGTGATTTTAAGAAAACTCACAATTACTTTTGTTGAATTTTTTAAGTACAACCTTCCATTAAAAAACATATATGATCACAACTCAACTAATGTTAAGTGCTTTTAAGTCCCATTGTTTCAAGGGAAAATATTTGAGCTCTTCCTTTGAAAATCATTGTGTCTTAAAAGCACTTAACCTTGGCAGGATTGTGCCCAGTTGTGATTACTGTACTTTGTGGTCTATGGTTACATGTATGATGTATCACAGGCACCAATTGTGACATAATTATAGTGCAGAGTTACAGGGTGTCACTTTCAGGGTCTTTGTCACTATATGAACCTTAAAAAAAAAGATTTGGAGACTACTGCATTCCCCCATTGTATCATGAGTGCACACCAGCCAAAGAGCACCATAGCTGGCCCTGCAACAAAGCTATCCTTCCACTTCTGGAAAATCTCTTGTAGGCAGATTGCTATGTTTGTGACAAGGCAGTCATATGCCTCTGAACTGCTTGCATGCCTGTTTTAGGATGTTGGTGCTCTTGACTGTTGCACAATGGCAACTATCATGGAGTTAAGAAGCCAGAAATTCAAGTACAAGACTTCTGACAAAACATCAAGAATCATAATTTTCCCAAGTCAGGCTTTGGAAGCAGATGCCGTCAAGTGCTATATGCCCTTCCAGACTCTCAAATCAGGACTCTCAAATCCACCCTATTAAATCTATAAAATGTAATATTACATTAGATTTAATTAAGATTAGTCTTCCCCCAAGCCTATTCTTAACAGACTAGCACTACATAATGCAACAATTTAGATTGTAGCCCAGGCAGTATTTTTTCTTAAAATGACTTTTTAAAAGATGTGATTCTTATAGTTTCCTCAAAAGCCTTGCACTTGAATTGCAGGCTTCTGCACATATCAAAAGCCATGGAAGTTGCAACAATTGAGAGCGCTGACATCAAAAAAAGGCATTTGTGACACTCCAAAATCTTTCCCATATGATCATATAACTATTGTGTATATCCATATGCTGATTTTTTTTATTAAATATCAGACTCAGGCAGCTCATTAACAAGTGATTTCAGCTTTATTACATCAAAACAATCAACAACGACAACAGGAGGAACAAGCTCCTTTTAAACTTCCCGGGCTGGCCAGGCCATGCCCAGTCGCTCGGTAAGGACCAATCACTGTTCATACATAAAGACCAATGGTTGTTGTTCCCTCCGAGAACAATCCTGAGCTCTGACTGGCATGTGTTTCACCACAGCCAAGCAGGTCCTGCCTTTTACAATACCAGAGCTCTATGTAGCTCTGGTCGAAGCTGGGAATAACTATTTGTACACAACAGTTTTCATTCCCAGTTCCTTTACATGCTGAGAAGCATGAGCCAGATCTGTAGGACACTTAAATTCTTAAATTCATGTCAGTACTCCTTCCTATTCATATTACATAAACTGCTTATCAGGTGGATCAGACCCTTGTGGAGCCCTTTTCTAAGGTTATTTTGGCCTCCTAGTTTGCCCTAGACATTTCTTTTTCACATTCTAAGCAGGCTTCCACTTTCATAGTTTAAAATACTACAAAATTATTTTAAAACATATGTTAAAAGAGATAACATAATTCCAAAACTGTTACATACTGGGCAGAAACTCCATCCAGACCAAACAACTGCCCATGTATTACCTATTTTCCCAGATGCCCAGACTACTAGCTATTACACTGGTCTGGGTGGGAGGGTGGGAAGATTTTTGTTACTGTGTATTTTTTTTTTGGCCCCCGAAGGGGATTTTTAATTGCTTTTTTATTATGCAACTAAAACTACAACAAAAAAAGTGGAGGGGAACAACAACTAAGGAGAAAGAAAAGTATACCCACACTAATCTAAAAACCCAAGAGTAGGAGATCATTATCCCAGTTAGAATCTATGTTAGTACTACACTGTTAGTAAACAATGCATGCTGTGAGTTGCTATCTATCGCTGCTCAAATATTAACTGGTTACTTGTTATGGGAGAGTTCCAGAGCATCCCCAAACTCGCTTCATAAAGGCCATTTTCAGAGTCCTTCTGCTTTTACTTAGGCTTTCTATCTCTAAAAGCATAAGTTGGTTTGCGGGCAGCAGCGCCTTCTTCCACAGCCAGGTCCTCGTCCATCTCTGAGGGTGTGGAGCCACTCGAACCAGTTTCACCGTCTTCTTTGGTTCCCAGGTGGCGTTTCAGGAATTCTTTAGCCTTGTGTACAGAGTCAATCTTCTCTTTTTTTTCATGGAGCTTAAAGATGACCACTTCTGGGACTACCCATTTATATCCGATTTGGTTAGTTTGAAGGAAAAGGATTAAGTCCTTGTAGCCCTTTCTCTTTTGACGAATTTCAAATGGAATGTCTTTTAGAGTTTTCATAGATGTATTCCCCAATTTCAGTGGAGTTGCTGATGTGGCTTTTCAAATTGCATCCCTAGTTTGTCTTCTTGAGAATCTGACTGATATCTCTCCAGGCAGGCTATTTTTTTTGGTGTAATTAGAATACACCCTGTACGCTAATTCCATATCATTTATAATTTCCTCTGCTTTCAAGCTTGTTACTGGTGCGATAAGCTCACTGAGTAGCTTCTTCAAATCCTCATTTGGAGATTCAGGAACTCCCTGGAATCTGAGGACCATATTCGCTTTTTCCATTTGTAGAAATAACAGTCTGTTTTCTTGGTGATTCTGTTTATTTGTTAATTCGTCCACCCTTTTCTTCAAAATCTTGTTCTTGGCGTGCATCTCTTTCACTACTTCTACCATCTGCTTCGTCTTTTTAACCATTTCCACCAGCTGGAGCTGTTGCGCTGCAAAGTTTTGATTGAGAGCAGTTAACTGCTGGTTAATACCACTGAGTTGGTCCATCACAGGCTTGAGCGTATCCACTAGGAGTCTCATGACATCCACACCCTCTTCTTCCGGCCTTGGACTTTGGCCGTTCATAAGTTTTGGTTTCATTCCTTTCCTCCCTGTGCCCGACATCTTTGCAGATTGTTTATCTGCTCTGGTAAGTCTCTCAAAACAAGCCAAACGTTCCATTTTTCCCTTCCCCCCCCTCTTCTCCACTAATCTTTCTCGCTCGCGGGAGGTGTCCCTCCTCTCTCAGCTTGCCGATGTGAGGGTGTGTGTGTGAGGGATTTTCCGGTTATTTCAAAGCTCACTTACATCAAACTCACATTAATTGTCGGCCACTGTTGACCTTGCTTATATTTTCATCCATCGCTCGATCTCCAGCACTTGATCTGGCCAACCCAGCTAGTGCCTGAAGGCCACACAGTGGCAGGACTGTCAGGGCGGAGGGGTGCCTCAATTCTCCAGCATTACGCCATCGGCTACCCCTCAAAAGCCCTATGGCTAGGAGCCCTACCCTCGGGCTCCATGGGGAAACTGCTTCAGCAGCCTCCCTCCATACCACTGGTGTGCATGTCACTCCCCCAAGCGAAGGGGAGAGTGACCACCATCATTGAGCCAAAAACGGGAACTCCCTTTTGTTACTGTGTTTAGTTGATTTTTTTCCTGCCTATTATTAGATTAGCTGTCCTATTGGAATTTATTATTGTTTTTATAGATGCCACTGTTTAGTATTTGTACTTTAGAGCCACAGTTGCCTGGTTGTTTCTTGCTAGATGCTTAACGGTATTTGGTTTGGACTGATAATAGCTAGCAGGGGAGGACATGCTAGGTCCAGGGATTCCAATAATGGTGGAGTGGGGGAGATATGACGGTAGGCCAAGGTAGTGTAGAGGAAGGAGACAGAGATACTGAAATGCTTGGTTTCCTTCCTTCCTTTGTCCCATCCTGAGAGATGCCAGTTGTGGGCTAGCAGGAATAAAATCAAGGGTTGTAATAACCATTCTAAAAAAACTGGATATGGAGGTGGGTATGGCTGGGTGGGTAGTCTCCTGGGAACCCTACAGTTGCTGCCTTTAGTCGTGTGTAATAAATAAACCTAGATAGTGTTCTTGTGAGATGAATAATGAGAACCTCCTTGTCACAGCTGGTTTCAGTTTGCTCCTGACCTTCTTTGACTCATTCCTCTCATGATCCCTATTCAGTCCTAATGTTAAATTATCACTGGAGATCATAATTAATAGAGTTTTTGTGATGGTGAGCCCATAGAGTCCAGTGTACATACTGAGCCATCCCTGCTGTGTGTTCCACTGCAGCTCTGGGGAACTCGGCTGATGGAAATGTCTTAAGTTCATTTAGAGTTCATTGGCTGCTGAGAGAATGAAAGACCTTCATTTCAACAAGTTCATGAATAAAGGGAGAAATGGAGGAAGGCAACGTGGCCTGTGAATTCCTTGGCACAAGTTTCAGAATTTAATGTGTGAACCAAGATTTCTTAACATCACTGCTTACCCCACTCATCACAGGAGAAAGGTTACTGAACCTCCCCATTGTTATACATATAGGTATTTACACATCAGTATACCAAAAATCCTCATGACCTTCATGCATTCAGAAGAATTTCAAGATATGCTACTCTTTTACCTAGAAAGCAAGGCTGTTCTAAAACTGTAAATATCCTTGAATGATCTATTGACAACCAAATCCAGCAGTGGTTTCCTGCTGAAATTATACGTGTCTCAGGCAATGCTCCCTCTAAGCTATGGAGTCTTGTGAGCAAAAATTCTACTTTGTGAGCTACTGGCATTAAATTTGTGAGTGAGCGACTTGTCTAGTGCATGAATTAGTTTGCTCTGGATCCAGCCTTCCTGAGCAAAGACAAAAATGTGTGAGCCAGAGGTTAAAAAACTGTGTGCTAGCTCACACTGACTCAGATTAGAGGGAACACTGGTCTCAGGGGATTGTCTCCATGCAGCTGTCTCCATACATCCACCCCTGATGCAGATGATGGTGCCATCCAGCTACACTTTCCCATCCTGTGCTGAAGTGCTCAGCAACTGCCAACAATCCATCCACTGTAGCAGCTGCAGCAGCTGCACAAGGCTCTGATCCTGCAAGGGAATGACAGCAAGGGTTGCCTGATAGGTTGCTCCATCAAATAGAGTGAGTCAGCTACCAGACCCCCCAACAGGCCCCTAGCTACGGTGGGGCTTTGAGAGGCTCTGCTCCCTCTCTTAAAGGCACAGCCTCACAAGAATTTATCCAGAAAATACCTTTTAAAATCATTTTTAACATTTGTTTAAAGGCACGATCCAGTGTGTCACACAAATAGAGGAAACAAACAAGTGGTTCCAAATGGTGGCTCGGTATGGGCATGCCATAAACTGGAGTACTAAGAAAAATGTATCTCTGGTAGCCCTGCCAGAAAAAAATTTGCCCCATAAGCCAGAAAATCCTGGCTGTGGGCCTGCCCCCCAAACCTCCAGTAAGCCCTGTCCTCTGTGTGTGTGTGTGTGTGTGGGGGGGTTATACATTCTGTATTTGGTAGTGCTGACCTTGTGATCCCCCCCCATTCTTTTTGCTCTCGCTCTCCTCGTTACTCCCTCCCACTATGGAAAATTAAAAAATCCCTCCCTTGGCAACAGTTTTATGCAATGCATGTGTGTGATTGCACATCATCTCTGGATCCTCCTATATATATATATTTTAAGCCCCCCGAAGGGGATTTTTTATTTATTTGCATTTTATATAGACTACAAACTAAAGAAAAAAGGAGGGGGAACTAACACTAAGGGAGAAAGAAAAGAAAACCCAAGAGTAGGAGATCATTCCACCCCGTTAGCATCTATGTTAGTACTACACAGTTAGCATACATGAATACCGCGAGTTCCTGTCTAACTTTCCCTATTTCAAAATTAGCTGATTAGTTGTTATGAGAGTATTCCAGAGCATCTCTCAAACTTGCTTCATAAAGGCCAGTTTCAGAGTCCTTCTGCCTTTACTTAAGTTTCCTGTCCCTAAGTGCATAAGCTGGTCTTCGGGCATCAGCGCCTTCTGCCGCCAGGTCCTCGTCCGTCTTGGAGGGAACAGAGCCCCTCGAACCAGTTTCGCCGTCTTCTTTAGTCCCCAGGTGACGTTTGAAAAATTCCTTGGCTTTAAACACAGAGTCAATCTTCTATCTCTTATCATTCATCTTAAAGACCACTCCTTCTGGGGCTACCCATTTATATCCGATTTGGTTAGTTTGGAGAAAGAGTGTCAAGTCCTTGTAACTTTTCCGCTTCTGATGAATCTCGAATGGTATGTCCTTTAAGACCTTGATACTGCCGTTCCCCATTTTCAATGGAGCTACCGAGGTTGCTCGTAAAATTGCATCCCTAGTTTGTCTTCTTGAAAATCTGACTGATATTTCACCAGGTAGGCTATTCTTTTTGGTGTAATTTGAATACACCCTATACGCTGTTTCAATGTCGTGCATAATTTCTTCTGCTTTTAAGCCTACAACTGGTGCAAGAAGATCACTAAGGAGCTTCTTTAAATCTTCCTTCGAAGACTCTGGCACCCCTTGAAATCTGAGGATCATATTAGTTTTTTCCATTTGCAAGGACAAAAGCCTATATTCTTGATGGTTTTGCTTATTCACCACTTGATCCACTCTTTTCGTCAACTTTCTGCGTTCGGAGTGCATCTCCCTCACTTCTGCAATCGTCTGCTCCATTTGTTTAACCGTTTCCGCCACTTGGAGCTGCTGCGCTGCCATCGTCTGGTTTAAAACGGCTAACTGCTGGTTAATACCAGCGAGTTGTGGATCCTCCTATATATTTAGGTAATGTTAGCAGTATGCAATTTGATTACTATCTTTGATGGAAGAGACACACATCCAGACACATCAGATATTTGTTACCAGGTTGGTTGGCTAATTTAAATAAACTATGGCTAAAAATTATTTGTATAATAATACTATTTATAAATTCTAACAATTATGTAATTTCCATTTATTCATCATTTTGATGTAGAACAATTTGGGGAGTGTGTGCCATGAATATGAGAGATTATCCATGGCCTACTGTGTAAACTTTTAGCAATTGCACATCACATGAGGTAATAACAGCAAACATTTTCTGTTATTTTTAAATTTATTATGGAATTATTATGTGCATTTTAAATGTAATAATTCAGGTTTTTTTCTCTCCCTTTTGACAATTCCAGAAAGCAGCACCTGACTCTAAAGAAAATCTTTTTTTTCATATATTTATTTCTGGATATGTGTTGTTTTACAATAGTAATATTGAACACTGAGAAAGGCCCTAAGGGGTCGAAATGTGTATTGTCTACTGGTTGTAAGCTATACCCATCAATTGTATATGTGAAACTAACAGCTCTGTATGTAAAAAGTTTTAAGAGTCTGATATTTGGATCATTTCTTTTAACCTATTTTATCTTTTACTAATGTGTACACCATAATAAATATTTATATTTTTATAATAACTTATTTTGATAGCTTGACCCTCATATATCACAGGCATAGCTTGAGTTGAGACCCCCCACCCCCATTTTCTCATTTTATGTCTCCAAGATATATATATATTATGTCTCCAGCCTAACAGGTAGTTGGCTCCCTTAATACACCCCCTTCAGAGTGCACTATGGGCCATGGATGATGTAAAAAAATAACATTTCTACATGGAAGTATGGTAGAAGCTTTCATAAACTCCTTTCAGCAGGATTTTCCCACCCTGTCTGGTCTGTAATAGCTGCTATTTACCCCAAATAATGCCAAATTTGGGTACAACAATCTATACTTCAAGTTGGCAAAACATGCACCATCTACTGAAGACATCACATACAGTGTTTCTTAAATGTTTTATGTGTCTCTCACTTTCCAAGCAGTTTTTATGAAAGAATTTTCTGTTATCCCATAGTTTTCTGGGTATAAAATACACATATATGAACTAATGTCTCTTATCTCCCTCCTAATACAGACATTAACATTTTAAGAGTTTGAGAGTACAGTGGCTTGTAAGTGGATACTTTATTTATGCCTTCTTTAAATTATGTAAAACAAAATCCTTTATAAATAAATAAACACAAAACATTTACCTTCTCTAACAAGGCCAAGCACCTATTTGACACAAATGTACACAGGCCTGCATTTAGGAGGCAATTTAGCTGAATAAATACAACAGAAATATACACACAGTTTGCATTTGTCTGTTTCTATGTGGTTTGTGTAATTGGGGTCAGTGGTAAATATAAAAATACCTTTTTTCAGCATTCATATGCTGATCTACCACTTCTGAATAGAAGGAACAGTCAATAGCAGGTTTGCTGTCTAGTTAAAGTCATAATGAACTACGCAAGGAATTAAGCCTGTGTTTTTCCTGCAGACATTTTCAGCTGTGCACGTTAGGTGCCTAGCAGTGCCGTCCTAAACAGGTCTACTAATAGGTTTGCCAGCAGGGGACTGGGGTGTGTGTGTGATATGGGAGGCCAGCTGGTAGCAATAGCATGATATCACTTACAGGGGAAACCTAGAATTGGTGTCACACCTGTCTAGGAATCACCGTAAACTCTATAGTAAACCTAAAGAGGCAGTTCCTAGAGAGGAATGACATTTCTTCCAGGTTTCCCCAAAAGTGACATCACACCTTTGCTGACAAGTGTTTGTAAAGATTTCTTTTTCTTGCTGGCCAAAGGAGCAGTAGTGGGAAATGGGAGCCAGGGTGGCATATTCCCTGCTCCTAGTGGTGGCTCAGAAGCCCTAACTCAGAATCCTACTCAACTGTACTCAGAGGGGCTTATTCCCAGGAAAATGTTCTTAGGATGTCAGAGTAGATGGTTTTTATGCTGGGCCTGCCCTTGGACCTATCAAAAATTGCTGAGCCAAGGAACCAACAGTCCACTAACAAATAAATCTGATTATCTCAAGATTTCTTTTTTAAATACTAAACTATTTGTTGTAACTTGTATCTCTACTATTTTTAAAATAAACAACAATATTTTTACAAGCTGAGGACTTCTCTGTGGCTCCTCTCTCAGTAGGACTGCCAACTCCAGCTTTGAGGTTTGGGGGTGGAACCTGGGAAGGGCAAAGTTTGGGGAGCAGAGGGAGGTCAACAGGGATGTGATGCCACAGAGTCCACCCTCCAAAGCTGTCATTTTCTCTGTAGTATAGAGAGCAGGTGTAATTCTTGGAGAACTTCAGGGCCCACATGGAAGTTAGCAACCCTGTCTCCCAGACCTGCTGTGGTCTTTACCCCTCCAGACTCTACCCAGCAATTAGAATATTTTATTTCAAAAGCTGGCCGCCTTTAATGTTCTGCGGGAAATGGGAATGCTTCCAGAGAAACTGCTGCCAAAGTACAGGCACTCACAAGTGTTTCTTTCTTTCTTATCACACTTTTTAGACACTTGTCTCTAGGTAGCTTGCATCAGCCAAGTGACAGGCCCTGCCCTCAGGCTCATGAACTAAGAAGACATATAGGAGGATGAGGCAATTATTATGTAGCTGTTAAGTCCTCTGGGCTAAGATAGAGGCCAGAGTATCTATTCCTGCCCCCATTTTCAGAGGAACTCTATCCATGTTCAGCAAAGCCCAGCTGGAAAGTTTGTGAACACTTCTCCTGATGTATTCCTCTATTATGATTATGTTAGAAATTTAAAGGGAAGAGCCAAAACAGTAGTGAGAAAATTGCTCATTGGTATACATAGCAAAGTGAAGCGTGACAAAGGAATTATATGTAAACTAGGAATAAGGCCCTTTGTGGGGGGAAAATACAACGAACCCTAGAAAGAGGGTGAGGTCAATGATTTTGTATCTTGCAGACAGAGTAAACACAGAGTAGTATTTTGCAGTTTAAAGAACTAATGTAGGAGTGAAGAACAGCATATCTTATGGTAGGGCAAGCCATAGTTCTGGCATCGCTAGTATTGAAAAAGAGTCATTTCTATCAGAGCTCTCTCAGCCCCACCTACCTCACAGGGTATCTGTTGTGGGGAGGGGAAGGGAAAGGAGTTTGTAAGCCGCTCTGAGACTCCTCTAGGTAGTGAAGGGCGGGGTATAAATCCAATCTCTTCTTTTTCTTCTTCTAGTAGAGAGTAATTGTTGTCCATGATTGTACGATGTAAGGTTGCAGCGTCCATAATCACAGTGTTGGTGAATGGATTTTGCGATGCGTGGGGCTGGAAAAGCCATGACAGGGTGCAGCATTCAGTAAGTTCTGCATCTGTGCATTTTGCAAAGTCATCTGGTGTCTCTTTTGCACGTCTGAGCAAGTGGTCATCGCAGGTGTTGAGGGAAGTGGGGAGGGGCAAGGTCAGTGGTAGTCATAGAGGTCAGGACAGAAATGACGTGAAGGTAGAAGAGGAATGTGGCCATATGAATATTTGTGCTAAAAACAGTGGGAACTGTTAATTGGCATCTGACAGAAGGCGTATGGCAGTGTGTTGTTAGTGTTTGTTGTGGACCAGGAGGTAGAGGCAGTAAAGGTATGCCTGAGCAGTGGGTAGTGGCTGGATAGCATACATGTATTCAGAACATACCAACCGCAATTAGAAGACAGTTGCCATTGTGTACAAAGTAGCATATGTTGGTGAAGAGTTGTTACACAGAAAAGCATTAGTCCCTGTAGGCAGATCTACAGAGAAACAGTGAAATCACATTAGAAAATATCATGTCGCCTTTGTAGACAACATTCCTGGTGAAGACTTTGTCATAATGGGGTAGTAGTTGTTAAGTATGGAGACTCAACAATGACTTGATTTCAGCAAATGATTTCAGCTTTATTTGTAACAGCAAACACCACTAGAACACGCTATCAAATACCCACAAAACAGTGGAGCACAGCTCCTTCTTTTAAACTCTCCTGGGCTGTCAAAGCCACTCCCCAAAATAAGTTAAAGACCAATCAGATTCCAGGGATAAAGGCCAATCAGCTTTGATCCCTCCATACAACATATTTATACTGTCATTGGTTGATTTAAACACTTCCACAGGAAGGACCAACAGGAATGTGACATCTTATGATCCTGTACATAAACTCAAGCTTTACATGGTAAAGAATAGGCAGCATTCACTGTTAAGACATAACAGTAGTCTTCCTTGCTGGTGCCTATCAATGACGTGAACTCTGAGATCCTGGAAGCAGTGTACCCTTGAGAAAGCCACATAAAGTTTTCCATGTGCGAAAACAGTTTAAGTTTTCATCTCTGGCCTGGAAGTTGCTTATGATGGGAAATCATCGTGGATGTCTCAGGCAATGATACAGTGGTGCCTTTCTTCTCTAAGGAAAGCTCAGAAGGGCTGTGGAGATTAGGAAGGTCAACAGTGTTGCAACTTGTATAAGTGCAGTGAAAGGTGTGTGACCCACCAAAGATGTGGAAGCTCTGTCAGTTTTAAGCCACAATTCTTGGCTGTGTGTAGGAAAAATTGGTAGATCATGGCTCTGTTCAATCTATAAGGTGTCAGGTGGTGAATACAGCTTGAGTGGTGGTTCACAGGGGCCTAATATGGGCCCATGAGTAAGTTCTTCAGGACGGTGGGATAGTACAAAAGATGGGTGATGAATAAGAGCAGCACTTTTAAAGCGAGACAACAGAAAGAGCTGGAGGGCAACTGTGCTGGCTTGTGGAAGGGGGCTTGGGTGGAAAGCAGAAGACTGAAGGAATGGAAAGAGGTGGGAGTGGGATCTCAGATTATTGTAAAAGAACTAAATGATATCTGATTGATCTAGGAGGAGGAGGAGAAATGAAGGAACTAATTCCCCTCATAGGAACTACTATCCCCCCTTCTATCATAGAATCATTGAATATTATCAACCACTCCTGGACATATTTGACAGTTTCAGAGTGTGGTGTCTGTGGCAATGTACCTGTCTGAGGTCCCACCCCTCCTCAAACCCACCCTCTCCAGCCTTCACACCTGAAATCTCTGGGAATTTCTGTACCTAAAGTTAGCAACTTTATCTCCTCCCCTCTCAACAGCCTCTTCCTAGGCAAAGTTCTGTTTTTCTCATTAGTGGGGAGCAAAGCTGCTTACTTCATTCTCCTTTTCCGCTTTGTGATCTGTACAGCAACCCTGCAAGGCAGGTTAGGCAGAAAGTCTGTGGCTGGTCTGAAATCACCCAGGCAGCTTCCATAGGGAGGCTCCTGCTGAACAGGAGCAAGCAGCCAGGGCAAGTGAAGTAATGCCAGTCAGGAGGCATGAAGTCACCCTGAGAGTGCTGGCAGGCCTAGGGTTGCCAACAAAGACAGACTGATGCAAAGGAGGATGGAAAAGTCTCCATATCTCTATTTTGTCTTAAATTGGTTTTGATGCCAGCAGAGTGAGAAAATGCCAGAGGCTCTGGGTGGGTGCCCCATGATAAATGCACCAAACAATTCCCAAAGATTTTCTAAAACAGTATTCTGTCCACATTCATTTTCTACACTCACAGCATCCCCTGCCAGAATGCAACACATCCCTAGCACTTTGAATTAGCACCAGAGCTTTAAGAGCTCTCCAGCTGTCACATGGAGATTGGCAACAATGGTTTTCCAGGAAGAAATGCCTTGTTTGGATAGTGGGGCCTATGGCATTATATCTGTCTGAGGTCCCCCTCTTCCTCCTCCTCAGGCCCCACTCTAAGCAGGCTTCAACCCTAAAATATCCTGGAAGTTTCCAACCTGGAGTTGACAACCCTATGTCCTTTATTATCAGCCTACTTTTATCTGCCTGTCTGTCTTCGGGTTTACATCTCCTCCTCCCTCCCTGTAGCCTCTACATAGGGAAAGGGCAGTCTTCCCTGCAATGGGAACCAAAGCAGCTGACATCATTCTCCTCTCCCCTGTATGACCTGCACAACAACCCTGTGAGGTATGTTAGGTTGAAAGTCTGTGAATGGTCCATAATCCCTCATGCAGTTTTTATAACATGAACTTGGGACCTGTACACCATCCTCTGAAGTGCTATCAAGTACATATCAGTGGCAGTAATAGGGTGACTGCTGGCACCTTTTCCAATCATTTTTTGCCCTGTGGTATTCTGCTTGTGGTTGGATCTGTCTTTTTTGTGGTGTGGCATGGTTGTGCTATTGGGTTTATTTCTTTTGAAAGGGAAGTGATGTATTATGGGTGATGTTGTGTACTAAGGAAGAGTCAACTCTAAACTAAACCTGGGGTTGGGTTGAGCTTGCATCCACAAAACAACAGATGGCTAGGATCTTAGAATGGACCAATAGAGAAACAATGTAATGTAAATAGCCGATCGTTGGGTGTGGGTGTGTTTGGGGTATGGTTTTTTGCATGCTTAAAAACCAGGCTGCTGCCTGGGATTTTATCTTCCTTCTCCTTGCTGAAATCACTAATAAAGTAAAGCTGACCACTGTACTTGGGGTCTGTTCATCCATGGAGCCCCCTATTTAACAGATGAGGACATATTTTACCTCAGGATAAACCAGGTCACATATGCAACTGACAGTTCCAACTGCCGGGGGGGTGGAGTTTGAGGTGCAGAATGGAGTGAGGTCTAATCAGCTTCCATATGCAAATGACCCTGAAACGCTGGCCCAATCAGAGAAGAGTGGCCTAGGCTGCAGATGTCAGCTCACTGCCATGTATTGAGGAGGGTGATGGAGGAGGCTGGGGGAAAGGGGAATGAATTCCTTGGACTCCTTAGTACATCCTTGGTACACAACACCCCTCTCCCCTAAGTTCCAAGATACCCTAACATACAAATGCCAACTGATTACTCTTGAGTGGCAGTTAATTTGCCAATGGGTGATGCAATACTCTTCAAGGGCCAATGGGAGAGCCTGGAATCCTGAATAAATTAGTAAACCTTTCATATATATAAATAAGAGACTAGGAATAAGGCCCGTTGTGGAAATAAATACAACAAGCTCTAGAAAGAGGCTCTGGAGAGTGCCCTGGCCTTGGGCACTCAGCATCAATTTGCTGTGATGATCTCAGCAGGGTATAATGACACAGTCCACCATTTTCTCCAGAGGAACTGATCTCTGCTACCTGAAGAGCAGTTGTAATTTTGAGTGATCTCCACCCCTCACCTGGCCATTGGCAACAATGGCTCCCCCAGGAGGAAATTGCTAGTTTGGAGAGTGGAGTCTATGGCATTGTGCCTGTCTGAAGTCCAACCCCTCCTCAAACCCCACCCTCTCCAGGATCCACCCCTCAAATCTCCAGGAATTTCCCAACCTGAAGGTGGCAACCCTGTCTTCTTCCCAGCCAACCATCAATCTACCTTTATCTGCCCCTCTGACTTCAGATTTCCATCTCCTCCCCACTCCCTCCTGGAGAGCAGTTGTAATTTTCAGTGATCTCCAGCCCTCATCTGGAGATTGGCAACAATGGTTCCCCAGGAGGAAATGGCTGGTCTGGAGGGTGGAGTCTATGGCATTATACCTGTCAGATGTCCCACCCCTCCTCTAACCTCACCCTCACCAGGCTCCACCCCTGAAATCCCCAGAAATGTCCCAACCTGGAGTTGGTAACCCTATCTCCTTCCCAGCCAATCATCAACTTGCTGTTACCTGCCCTTGACTCACCACCTGCAGCCTCTACTGTGCTCTGAAGCCCTGACTGCTACGTCATATTGGTTGTCATAGGGAGGTCATCTCATCAGGGTATAAGGACACAGAGTCCACCATTTTCTCCAGGGGAACTGATCTCTGCCATCTGGAGAGCAGTTGTAATTCTGAGTGATCTCCAGCCCTCACTTGGAGATTGGCAACAATGGTTCCCCAGGAGGAAAAGTAGTCTTTCTCTGCAATGGGGACCAAAGCAGCTTACATTATTCTCCTGTCTCCCTTTTGACTTGCACAACAACACTGTTTTACTGACAGAACCAAGCTTGGTTGCCAGCAATGTTCACAGTTTATTCTGACAGGAAAGTGACCAAGCTGGCAGTGGGTGGGGGAGGGATTATGCTGAAAGTCTGTGACTGGTCCGAAATCACAGCTCCTGCAGCAAGAACTGGGGTCTGGCAGACCCTGCTCTGAAGCACTAACTGCTATGCCTAGGGTAGCCAACCTCCAGGTGGAGCCTGAAGATTGCTGGGTATCACAACTAAACTCCAGACAACAGATCTCTTCCCCCCTGGAGAAAATAACTGCTTTGGATGGTGGCCTCTATGGCATTCTATTCAGCTGAGGCCTCTCCTCTCCCCAAACTCTGGCGTCATTTCACTGGCTTTCTTAGACACAGAATATCCAGGAATTTCCCAACCTGGAGCTTGCAACCCTAGTCAGGACTGGCCCCAATGATTTCCTCACAATAGCCACTGAGGGAAAAGTTAGTCCCACAGAGGAGCCAAGCAGAAGAAGTGTCTTCATCGGGAGACACAACAGTTTGCCAGTGCTTCTGACAGAGAACAGTGGCCGAAGGGGGAGTGGGTAGGGAAGAGGAGCAGACCCAGCACCTGGCCACTGGCACGTGAGTACGTGAGTGGTGGCTGATGGGCCAGTGGCTGATGGAGTCCATTGCACAGCCAATAGGAGAGCTGGAAAGTGCCACCCCACTTCACAATTATATATAAGAAGAGATTGGTTGATACTTGGGTATCCTTTTCAAGACATTTTTCAGCTGAGGAGTCTCTTTCATTGATAAAGCATAACAATGTTGTAGTCTTTTAACTTGAATCAGGTATTGCACAGGTCCATTGATATATGTCAGTCTTATTTGATCCATGTCCTACTGGCTGCTTGTGTCTGTCTATTAAATGGTTCAACATCAAGTTCTATTTTTTTTTAAAAAACCACCTGTCATTATGGCTTGCAATTTTGCTCAGTACTGGCTCTAACCAAGAGTGTCAACATATCATTTTGAATTCATTTGGCTACATTTATGGCCCTTTTCTCAATAATCTCCTTTTGCTGTGAAATTTGTCCAACAAAAATAAAATTCAGCAAATTGTTGCTGGGCAGTTCAGGCCTGACTTGACCATCTGCTGCAGTTTGCTCTGATAATGTACCAAAAGTCTGATATTTATTATTAAATATATATATGAAGAATGAACATCAATGTTATACCCATTCATTCTTTTCCACATTTAATAGAAACAAATCTGTGCCTGTGAATTAATATTACTCCCCCACACTTTGATCAATTGAAAAAAGTCTTTGAAGGATCCTTCTCTTGGTGTGATTGCTGGGTGACAACAAACATTTCAGAGAGAGGAGCCAATTCTTTAACATTCAGACCTACAACAGACCAAATAATCTTGCTTGCCAAAGCTTGTTTGCTGTCATACAGTCCATCTTCTGCTTACTTCTTTATTTGTACTTGAGCTGATAAAATGCTCTCAGAGAGCCAGGATGCAGTATCAGGCAAAGAAAGCAATTCTGTAGGGTGGTGGAGAAAGAAAAGAGAAACCCTTCATGTGGGTGCTCAGCAAATCCTGATTTTCTATTCTATTGTGTGTCATTAGGGAAACCCCCCCCAACAAAAAAAAAATTAAAAATAAGTTTCACTAAGTTGAACATTCACATGCCAGAAGAAAACCCTGACCCTGCTGTGTCTGACGAAAGAGTTTTGACTCTTGAAAGGTTATACCCTGAAACTCTTGCTAGTCTCTAAGGTGCCAAGGGACTCAAATCTAACTGTTCTACTTCAGGCCAACATGGCTACGCTCTGAAAGTTCCTGACCCATTCACTCACACTTTATCCCCATTATCCATTTGTCCATTTAGGGATGTGCTTATTTGATTTATATGTAGAGTGCATCATGTGAAATGCTGGCCTGGATGAATCACAAGCCGGAATTAAGATTGCTGGGAAAAACATCAACAACCTCAGATATGCAGACAATACCACTCTAATGGCAGAAAGTGAAGAGGACCTGAAGAGCCTCTTCCTCATGATGAAAGAGGAGAGTGCAAAAGTTGGCTTGAAACTCAACATCAAAAAAACTAAGATCATGGCATCCAGCCCCATCACTCCTTGGCAAATAGAAGCAGAAGTCGTGGAAACCATGACAGACTTCATGTTCCTGGGATCCAAGATCACTGCAGATGGTGACTGCAGCCATGAAATTAAAAGACGCTCCTTGGGTGGAAAGCAATGGCAAACCTAGACAGCATAATAAAAAGTAGAGACATCACCCTGCCAGCAAAAGTCCATATGGTCAAAGCAATGGTATTCTCAGTAGTACTGTATGACTGTGAGAGTTGGAATATAAGGAAGGCCGAGCACCGAAGAATAGATTCTTTTGAATTATGGTGCTGGAGAAGACTCTTGAGAGTCTCTTGGACTGCAAGGAGATCAGATCAGTGAATCATAAAAGAAATCAACCCTGCGTGTTCCCTGGAAGGCCAGATACTGAAGCTGAAGCTCAAATACTTTGGCCACCAAATGAGAAGGGAGCACTCACTGGAGAAGAGCCTGATGCTGAGAAAGATTTAAGGTAAAAGAAGAAGGGGACGGCAAAGGATGAGATGATTAGACAGTGTCACCGATGCAACAAACATGAAATTAGGCAAACTCCAGAGCACAATGGAAGGCAGGAAGGCCTGGTGTGATGTGGTTCATGGGGTTGCAAGGAGTCAGATTCTACTGTGCGACTGAACAACAACAAATTAAAAAGAAACAAAACAGTTCTTTTAAAAAGCAGTTCTTTTAACATACATGGGGACCCTTCAACGTGAAGACTGATCTCGACAAGACTCTGTAGACTGTATATAGAACACAGGTGTTGCTGGGAGTGGCAGCCCTGCCTAGTCTTTGTGGAGAACATTTGCCTCTGTTCTCTTTTTCAGGATTGTAAAGAAAATGCCTCTCTTCAGTTCAGTAACAGCACTATCTACGCTGGAGGGAGGAAACACAGGATTCATCAGTATCCCCGCTCCAGTCTCTAGCACTTCCTGTATGCCAGGATGTATAATCAAAATGTTTACCTCTGAGAACAGCATGAATAAAGCAAACAGGTTAATGCACACACAAACATGCACACATATACTGCAAGTGATTCTATATAACTGAGGCAGTGAAGGGTTGCCAGCTTTTAGACTGATCCTTCCAGTTGTCCCTTTAATATTAGTCTAATCAGCAAACATGTTATTTAGCCTGATGCCATGAAAAGTTTCATCTGTCCATTTCCACTCATTAAACCTCTATTAGAGGGACATTTCCCCCCTATTCAGTTAGCAGCCTCAGCGATATGATAGGTAAACATTTGGTAATGATAGTCCTATTGTCTTTGGTGGGAAAATCAGTGTTGTACTACTCATTGCTTAACAGCTTCCTCAGTTACATGGCTGCTGAATCATTCTCTACCATTTCTGACCAGGCTACAGCTGTTCCTCTTCTCTAGCTATCTATTTTTAGTTTAAAGTGACCCCACTGCTTCTCTCTAAATTTTTCATCTCCCATTATTATATAATATAAGGGTTTATGGGAATAGGGCTATATCACTTTTATATTCTGTCAAGTCCAGTAAGTACATTATTGGTACAGATGTGAAGCAAGGAGTGGTAAAAGTAGCTTCCCAACTCTGCATCACAATGTAAGATGCCATTTGGGCATCACTTTGTTTTCTTCCTGACTTTGGGACGTTTATTATAAGAAACTCCCAAAGACAATTTCATTAACCCATCTTTCGTGGAACTCTCAGGGCAGTTTATAAAACAACAAATAATAAACATCTTAAACATCTGATATAAAATGAATGGTAGGTACCATCAAACATCTCAATCTCCCTCATGAGAATAAAATTGGAGCCCCCAAATAATTCCCACTAGCTGCTGCAAAAGTCCATTTAAGAGGAAGGACAATCTTTGGGTCTCTTCTGAAAGCTGATTGAGATACAACCTTATGTACCTCCTATGTAAACTGTTCCACAGAGATAAAGCCAAATATGAGAAGCCTAGTGTTGTGTATGGAGCCTGAGTCATCCCTGAAAGAGTACCGGGATCTGGTTGAGCTTGTTTTCCCTGAACAATAGTTTACTAGGATCCTGGAGTAGACCAATAGAGTCATAGTGTTATGTAAATAGCCTATCATTGGGAGTGGGGTGTGTTCGGGGTGCAGTGATTGTATGCTTAAAAACAGGGCAGCTGCCCTGGAGTTTGTCTTGTAGTGTTCCTGAAATCATGTAATAAAGTAGAGCTGTTTCACTGCAATGTGTCCAGAACCCAGTATTTAACACCTAGCAAACAGCGGAAACTCCAACTGAGGGCCCAGCCAGCACTTTCTGCTATAACTGCTGCTCAGAAATTGTTCTGTAAGCAAAATTTATTAGTGGGGGTGACAAAGGGGGATTTAACATGAGTCAGTGGCAAGCCTAGCTCCATTGGCGTGTCTTACTTTATTTTGTTTTTAGAAGTCAATGTAACCATCCATGCTTTATTTGACATTAAAATCACCTATCTGCTTGGCAGTGTCGATTTGTACCTGTGGAAAAAAATATCACAATTGGTTAGTTGTCTTCACAGTTTGCAATTCAATGCTCCACATCACCACACAGTAATCTCTATGATGCATACCTTTCTACTTTGACATTAGAATGTACAAGTGGGGGTGGGGTAAGAACACTCCTCAAAAATCTCCCTTTCTATTAATCTTTTCCTTTGGGAGCTTGAGCAGGCTGCTGCCAACATGCTTGCCACCCTTTCCGGAGCAATTTCTGTCCTCGTCAGACCATTTTTTGGTTAATTTGCAAAGTCATTTTTGTTTGTATACATGGAGACCTCTTTCTCAGCTGTGAGTCACCTGTTTTCATTAACTGGGGAGCAGGCACTTATCAATTAGATTTTAAACTAAGCAAATTTTAATCAATGTTTTTATTGTTTACTTTGACTTTACTATGCAGGATTGATTATATTTAACTGGAAATTAAAACATTTTCAGAAGCTTTATTGATGTTCTCAGTAAAAGAAGACATATCTGATTAATTTGAAAGGTTGTGCCAGAAGACCATTTTCTATCTCTGGGCAATTTCTATGTAATCGTTTAGGCTTCTGTCATGATTGCTATGAATATGGCCTTTCACAGGCTGATGTTTTCAATCTTTGTATTTATTTCTCTATTAAGGGGGGACCCAACCTCCCAAAGCAAGTTTTGACAAGCCCTGACTTCTTTAAAATGATTATCCATAACAGTGGGGTGGAATTAGTACACTTTATCTAAACCATAGATTCAGGTGGGTAGTTGTGTCGATCTGAAGCAACAGAACAAAGTTTGAGTCCAATGGCACCTTTAAAGTGTGTCTGAAGAAGTGTGCATGCACATGAAAGCTTGTATCCAGAATTAAAAGTTGTTGGTCTTAAAGGTGCCCCTGGACTCAAACTTTACTTAGAACAATCAGAAATGTCTTTCAGATCAAAGGCATGGATGCACTAATAACATTTGCCTTCTTTGTTGCAGGCAGAAGTCATTGCTCATCAGTAAGATCTTCTATTCTGGGCATGATTTAAATGCTGAAGAGTTTGGTGTCAGCTGCATGAAATGGCAGGCAGTTTCTTTTCCTAACTACCATAGCAGATTTCTCCTAACACAGTTTCACTTTCACGCACACCTCTTCAAGTTAGAGGGTGAATGCAAAATAATGAGGATTTCTGTCCATCAAGTTTTTGCAACAAGATGCCAAAAAGGTGAAGCTGCAGAACTTGTTGGGGGAAAAAAACCTTGATGATGAAATTGTAGCAGGAAGGCAAGGGCTGGAAATAGAAAGGATCCCAGTTACACTAAAAAATGGCATGTCACTTACGTATGAGACAAACATAGTAATTTCTTCCTCTACAGGCCTACAGTACAGAAAACAGATTTCTCAGTCCAAGAATCAAAAATAAGCCCATAAATATAGTTTATAATCTATTCAATGTGCTATTTATGCTACTTTGTGACAATATCCCTTATTGCTTTTGGGTTATCCTACTTAAAAAAAAAATCAGGTGGGGCAGGGAGCAATGATTCCCTGCCCTTGCCCACTCACTTATTTCTCTCTCTTCCTTCCCTTAACTGTTGCCCTCCCCCAGGTGCCCTCTTGGTCCCCATTTTTTCACTCCTTTTGAAGTCAGAGCTGTAGATGAATACATTCATTTTTATATTAAGGCAGGAATTTCCCTAGCTGCTTTCAAGGGGAAGTAGCTTGTCTGCTTGAATGCTCCAGGAGAACATTACTCAAGAGTCTCCTGTGTGATCCTCTAAAGCAGCTCATAATCATGGCCATGACCCAAGTCTGCAGGATAATAACTAGGGTTCCCAGAATTTCCCTCACAATGTAATCATAAGCCCAACTAAGGCTATCGGCCCAAATTTAGTAACTATGACTAGAAGTAGTCCTTCTGGAGTGTTTGCCTATTGAGGTGTCCACCCATCCCACTAATCATGTTGTGGAGAAATAGGAATAGGGATTGGCAGGAACCAGCTCATGAATGAAAGTTCATGATGAATTTTGGCTGGTTTGTGGTTCACAAACTGAAGTTCATGGCAGGTCAACCAGCACAAACTTTCCACAGACTTGCAATCCATTCATGGAGGTTTGTGGAAGTCATGAATGGATACATTTCCAGACAGACAATCTCTGCTCAAACAGAATGTTTACCAGACTTCAAAGCAACAGGGGGAGTGGAATTCTCCAGCCTTGAAAACACTTTTGTCAGTTTCAAACAAGTATTGTCAATTTTGAGACAGATCCCTCCCCTTG
The DNA here is from genome assembly GCA_029375565.1 of Gekko gecko. Taxonomy (NCBI): domain Eukaryota; kingdom Metazoa; phylum Chordata; class Lepidosauria; order Squamata; family Gekkonidae; genus Gekko; species Gekko gecko. The sequence goes on along the minus strand of JAPDNY010000002.1, from coordinate 118,160,927 downwards.
TCCATGTTCCTTTGTGTTCCCTTCCCATTTTCTTACACTGACCTTGCAACCCCCCACTTGGATTTGTTGTGGCTCTGTGCTTTAACAGCAGTCCTTTTAAGCTTGCAATGCCAGTAGCACTGGATTCTACTGGGCATCCTGCACATTGTCACCGGTTGTGTTGGGTTGCAAAATGCCAACCCTCTTGGATTTCTTGTGACACTGTGCTTTGAGATCAGTCCTTTTAAGCTTGCAGTGTCACAGTGGCCCTGGGTTCTGCTGGGCATTCTGTACACTGAACTGGTTGTGCTGGGCTTGCAACCCCACCCTCGCTTGGATCATGATTCTGTACTTCACAACAGTCCTGTTGAGATGGCATTGCCACAATGGCATTGGGTTCTGTTGGGCACTAGTACATTGCATTGGTTCTGCTGGGCTTGCATCCTGCCTTGCTTGGAGAGTGATACTGTGCTTCACATTGGTCCTGTAGAGCTGACATTGCCACAAAGGCACTGGATTCTGCTGGACACTTTTTTTTTTTACAGTTTTATTTTCGTTTTCTTACAAATACATTACATTTCAACTACACCGTTTGCATATAACTTAGAGTCTTAAACATTCATTAAACTCTCTATCCATTTATACACGCTTGTCCATCTATTATTATGTACCTTTTCATTTTTATTTTGCAACATTAAACTTAAATCATCTAATTGTGCTAATTCTAGCACTTTCAATATCAATTCTTCTCTTGAGGGAATTACACTAGATTTCCAATACTTTGCCAATAGTAAGCGAGCGGCAGTTATTATATACGATATCAGATAAATTTCCTGTTGACTATATCCATTTGGTACTATATTTAACAAATATGTTTCGGGACTCAATCCCACCTGTTTCTCCAAGATTGCTTGAAGCATCTTCTGGACCATTTTCCAATAACCTTGAATCTTATCACATCTCCACCATAGGTGGTAAAAGGTCCCTATGTTAGCGTTACATTTCCAGCACTGGCTGGAATAGCTTGAATAACATTTAGCCAGTCTATCCGGGGACCAGTGCCACCTATAGAACATTTTATACATGTTCTCTTTATATGCAATAGCTCTCATAAACTTAATTGATTTCCAGATCTTATTCCACTGATCTATCTCTACATTTACGCTCAGATCTTTCATCCAAGATACCATAGCTGATTTAATTACCTCATCCCGTTCATATTCATCCAACAGGAAACCATACAATTTTTGTACTAGTTTATCGTTTGATGACAGCCATATCTTATCCAGTTCATTATTTCTATCTTCAAATCCCCATAACGTATCTTTTTGGAATCTATCTCGTAACATAATCTGTTCCCACCATGATAAGTTGCTTTCACTTGCTAACTTTTCCTGTTTTTAGTTTATTATTACTATTTAGTAATACTTGATAACTTACTTTCTTGTTCTTTGTTACTAATGCAGGCGCTATAAAAGCTTCAAGGGGGGAGACCCATTTTGGGTTTTTTCTGTACCATCTCTCCTTTATATTAACCCATATTTTATTCAAAGCACCTCTTAACATATGTCTACTAAAATTTGTATGTACTTTATCTTTATTGTACCATATATAAGCGTGCCACCCCCTATATAACTCATGGCCTTCCAAAGCCAAAATCCTATCATTTTCCAACGTGATCCATTCCTTTATCCAAACCAGAGCAGCTGCTTGGTAGTATATATACCAATTCGGAACATTCATTCCTCCCCTTTCTTTTTTGTCCTGCAAGACCTTCCAATTTATTCTAGACCTCTTATGTTGCCATATAAATTGATTTGTAATTTTATTCAGCTCTTCAAAGAATTTCTGATTTTTTAAAATTGGTATACTTTGCGTTAAGAATAAAAACCTAGGCAGTATATTCATTTTAATCAATGCAATTCTACCCATAAATGAAAGAGGTATCTTTTCCCACTGAAACAGATCCTTTCTGACTTCCTCCAACAATTTGTTATAGTTTTCTTCTACCAATGAACTACACTTGTTTGTAAGATTAATTCCCAAGTATTTCACCTTCTCCACTATTTCCATGAGAAGGCTGTTTTGTACTTTCTGAATCAACGTTGGTAAACAATTTTTGGGTAGCAATTTAGATTTTTTGTAGTTTATCTTAAATCTAGCCACTTGGCCATACTTTTTAATCGTATCCATCAAGTGGATAATTGAAACCTCCAGTTCTTCCAATATAAATACGAGGTCATCAGCAAATGCCAATAATTTATATTCTTCCCCTCTTACTTTTAATCTGTGTATTAGGGGTTTTTCCCTAACTGCATCATTTAGTGATTCTAAGGCAAAGATAAACAGTAATGGCGATAATGGGCAACCTTGCCTCGAACCTTTCTGAATTTCAATGCTATTTGTGACTTCCCCATTTACTATTACCTTTGCAAAATTTTCTTTATATATAGTCTTGACCATAGTTAGGAAGTGTTGACCACAGTCGGCATTATTTAGCTTACTCAGCAAAAAATTCCATGATCAATTATCAAATGCCTTTTCTGCGTCTAAGAACATTAAAACTAATTCTTTTTCCGGATGTTCCTCATAGTATTCTAACACATCCATTATTATTCTCAGATTATTTTTCATTTGTCTTCTAGGCAAAAATCCCATTTGGTCTTGGTGTATAACCTGCGATAGCACTTTTTTAACCTATCCGCCAAAATACCAGCAAATATTTTATAATCAGCATTCAGCAAAGAGATGGGTCTGTAATTCTTAATATCTCCATGATCTGAATTAGACTTGGGGATCAACGTAATTAATGCATGGTTCCATGAATCTGGGCTCTTCTCCTGCTTGCCTACTTTCTGAAGTAGCTCTTTAAACAGAATACAAATCAGTTCTTCAAAAATTTGATAAAATTCCTCTGGAATGCCATCCGGACCTGGTGTTTTCATCTTTTTCTGTTTTTTAATCGCTTCTGATAACTCACACATTGATATAGGGTCATTTAAGATTCTTTTTTGTTGTTCATTAAATTTTTTACCATTCCCTTTCAAGTATTCTGCAATTAACTCCTGCTCACACTCATCTCGTTAATATAAGTTTGTATAGAACTTTTCCACTATATCCTTCATATCATGCATATCACACTTTATCTCATCTTTATCATTTTTTAGATTAGTTATCAAGCGTTTTTCTCTTTCTTTTCTTATTTTGTACGCCAACCACCTATTTGGCTTATTTACATTCTCGAAATGATACTGTCTGGTATACTCCATTTTTTTCTCTATCTCATAATTTAACATTAGGTTCATCTTGTGGTACAATAAATTAAATTTTATTTGCGCTGATTTAGTATCTGTTCCATTTTTAATAAACCTTTCTTGTACGCTGATTTGATTAATTATTTGTTCATATTTCTTTTTTGCTTGTTTGACTTTCCAGGCATTTTGATTGATAAAACTACCTCTCATATACGCTTTGAAAGTATCCCAAACTATTTCTATTGAAGTTTCAGAGTTACTATTTATCTGGAAAAATTCTACTATTTCTTTTTTGCATTTCTCAACAAATTCCGGGTCTCTTAACAACTTTAAATTTAGTGAGCATCTATTTCCCCTATGACCCTCTTTTAATACAAGCAAAACAGGGCTGTGGTCCACGAAGGTATTTGGTAAGATTTCGCATTCTATTATTTCTTTTAACATGCTAACCGACATCCATACCATATCAATCCTAGACCATGAATCAAACCTGGCTGAGTAGTAAGTGTAGTCCTTTTTCTGTATATTTCTAACTCTCCATACATCCATTAAATTATATTCCTCCATTATTTGCTTAAAAGTATCCAGTATCATACTACCATTTTTACGCCTTTTCCTATTTGACTTTCTATCCCTCCTTGAATCTACCACTGCATTGTAATCTCCAACAATACAAATATTATCTACCTCAACGGAGTTTAAAACTGTTTGCAACTCTTGATAGAATTTTTTTTGGCTTTGACTTTGATTAGGGGCATATATATTAATAATCAGCATCTTAATCCCTTTTCTTACCACTTTTATTGCCACCATCCTCCCATCATCTGAGCTGTATATCAATTCCGGCTCTAATATCCCTTTCACGTAAATTACCACCCCCTGTTTCTTTTCATTTGCTAGTGCCATGAATTCTTTACCTAGTTTTTTGCACTCTAAATATTTTGCATCTTCCCTTTTAATGTGAGTTTCTTGCAAACATATTATATCTATTTTCATCTTTTGCAGCTGGTGAAATGTTCTTCGTCTTTTTTGTGGGCTATTTAAACCATTAATATTTATAGAGATAATTTTAAGCTTTTTGGTAGATAACATTTACTGTTTCAAAAAAAAATTTCCCCTTTATTCTTATACCTGAACCTAGTAAGGTATTGATAAGTTGTTTTGTTGGATTTGTTTTTACTTTTTCTTGGTACTTTCCCTTTTTCTTTCTGTGTATCTTGCTCAGCGTTCTCTTCTTCCACTTCTTCTTCTTCTTCTTCCAAATTCCCTTCTTTTCCACCTTCTTCTTGTACTTCATCCTTCTGGAGCCCTAGCTCTTCTCCGAATTTGTCTAAGAAAAATTCTGCCTTAAATATAGAATCTATCCTGTGCCTTTGCCCATCATATGAAAAGAGAACTCCTTCTGGTATCAACCATCTGAACATAATACCATTGTTTTTCAAAAGGTTCATTAGAGTTGTGTACGCCATCCTTCTTTCTCTAACACTCCACGGTACCTCCTTTAAGAAAATTATCTCTTCTCCTTGGATGTTTACCTTAGTTTCATTAGATGCTCTTAATATTCTTTCTTTCAGTTCTCTTCTATAAAATTTTACGTGCACTTCCCTTGGTTTCTTGTGTTTTTTTTGCATAAACTGAATTTCTTCTATAAATTGACTCAATCCCTTCCTCTATTTCTTCTTTTGTCCCTACTTTCAACTGTTCTGCCAGCTTACTCACAAGTTCTTCCTTAAGGTTCTTATCTAACATTTCTGGGATATTTTGGCACCTTATAATCAAAGCCGCCTTATCCATTTCTAAATTTATGAGTGTCTCCTCGATCCTCTCATTCTTACTTTTAACCTCTTGTACATCCAGATCCAATTCTCGAAGTCTTTCTTTAAATTTCCCCTGATTAGCTGCCATTTTTATAATTTCCTGTTTATTATCTTTTATTTGTTTTTTTAATTTCCTCAGTTTCATTTTTAATTTGCGTCGTTAACTCATCCATTTTCAACCTTAGTGGTTCTATTTCTTTCTTGATCAATGCAGGTAATGTATTTTCCATTGTCACCTTCACTGCTTGTGAAACTGCTTGTGATACGGCTTGTGTCACACTCTCCTGGATCATTTTGCTTAGTTCCTTCATAGAGATTTGTGAGGCGCTCATGCTTGCAATCTTAAGTTGCCCCACACTTCCTATTTGTCCTGGTGAGGATAATGAAGGCTTCCTACTGCCTCCTGAGGCTATAGAATCTCTTCCTTTTCTTGAGTGCTATCCAAACTTTATTTCTCTCCTTCTGCCAATTTCGTCTTTTACTTCCCTCCTCTATCTATTTCTCTGTATTTATATATTCTATAGAAAAATATAACACTCTTAAATCGTTCTTCTATATTGTGCTTGGTACTCTACCTCCTAATTCATCCACCTCTCTCCTTCTAACTATCTCTTTGGGGTTCAAATCAAATTATAAATTTAATTAAATTAAAGTATATCTTCCTTTTGTAGTATGTTTACCTCTTTATAAAATGTTATTTTCTTTTTCTTTTTCTCAAACTCCCCCCTCCACCAAAACACTCTGTCTTGTTTATTTTTGGAAGCCTCTCCACACCTTTCCCCAATACCAACGTGTCCACACTGCAACTAAAAAATCAGTCAGCTGCTGCGTGCTGTTATTAAAGTCTCCAGCTGGGATCTCCACTGAGTTTGCCTCCTTCTCTTTTCTTCACTGCTTCCCTTTTCGGCAGCCCCGCCCGTCTCTTGGTGTTCTCGTTGCTTCCTTAATACATCAGGCCTCTCTCACTTCGCTTTTCTCGTCTCCACCTCCCTCCTCTTCTCCTCCGTCGCAGACTTCTTGCCACGTCTCGCCGGCCCCACACCGCTACTTGATCTCTTTTCTTCTTAAAGAGATATGACTCATTCTATATTAACCGACAGTAGAAAGGAGAAAAGAAAGAAAATTTTTTTGTAGCACCAATTTCTTACCGCATCTAACTTCCCCACTGTCCCTTATTCTTATTCTTCTTAACAATGCACTTCCCTCTTTCTGGCCGCTTTTCCCCTACCTTTTGAGCATTAACTAGGTTGGGACCCTTCTCTCCTTGGCTAGTACTATTTCTCCCCCTTACCCCCGTTCTACTGTTTCCTTAAACTTTTCAGGTACTTAGCTTTTAGAATTTTCTTTCTGTTCTCATTTCGACTCCATTGGTCTTCCACGGCTCTTCTTATGCCCAATGCGGCTCTTCTGCCTTGTTGAAGGCCCCGTCATTGAAAACTGACTTTCTTGCTTCGGGACACTTAGTGACAAGCCTCAGGGTCGCCACCCCAATGGGCTTGTGCCAAGGTAAGCCCCCTGCCAAATCTTTCCTCCCTAGAAAGAATTTGAGGTGTTGTTTTTCCTAAGAAAGTCCAAGGGCAGAGGAACGTCGTTAATACCCGTCCTCTGTCGCTGAGCCCGGCGCCATCTTTTTTTTCATTCTGCTGGACACTTTTTGATTGTGCTGGTACTGGTGGGCATTCTGTACATTGCACTGTGTCTGCAAAAATGCCCTGTTACCAACTTCAGTTTCTACAACTTCAGATTCTCTGACCTTAGTCCTGTTGGGTTTGCACTGGTTCTGCTGGGCACATTGCAATGGTTCTGCTGGGCTTGTAAAAATGCCCTCCCACCACAACCTTCAATTTCTACTGCAGAGATTCTCTGGGACTTTGATTTTGTTCTGCTGGGCTTCTATTGCCCCCCCTCCCCATTTTTCCCACTCCATTGGAAACAATGGAGAATGGGGGCACCTTCTTTGAAGGCCATAACTTGAACCCCATAAATCCAATCCTCACCAAACTTGGAGGGCAGGTAGAGGAGAGTCAGCTGGAGATCCCCTGCAAGCTTGGTGTCTCTAGCACATGAGGGGGGGGGCATTCTACCACATCATGAACCTCACCAGTTCATTTAGTTCCTAAAAGTTCATGATGCAAACTGGGCACACCACAAACCATGAACTGAACCATATTTTCCCAGTTGGTGCCCATCCCTAAATAGGAACATGTTTTAATTGAGGCAAACTCATGTCACATTCCAATTGGTTCATTGTGAAGGGAAGAGATTGTGTAGTCTCTCTTTGCAGAGTAACCTAAGAAAAGGAAATGGAGCCTACCCTTCCAAACCTAAGTAATGAAATATGTGACATTACCCCAAATCACCAATTTATTTAAAAAAATGATTACCATCATCATTGTCATTGTAGTAGTGTGCCTTGTGTATAGTACAGCCATAAGATCCTAAGACTGTCTGGTGGCCAGAAGTTCTAATTCTTTTAGCATTATGCACCAGTAGGTGGTGAGCTAGACTTGTTTGTAAGGCAAGAGATGTTTCAGAGGTAGTTTGATATTGCCTTCCTCTGTGTTATGACCCTGAAATTCCTTGAAGGTCACCCTTCCAAATACTACCCAAGGCCAAGCCTACTTAGTTTCTGAGATCTGACAAGATCGAGCTATCCTGGGCTATCCAGGCCAGGGCATTATAAAAAAGTGAAGAAAGGTAACCCACTAACTGAAAGCAACCAGAAAAGCCAATAAATCAAGAAAAATGAAGTACACTAAAATAAGAGAAAGAAAAAAGCTCCTCAGAAGCGCAGAAAAGGAAAACAGAAGATCAAAACAAACCAGACATTAATCCACACAGAAACACCCCCCAAAAACCCCCAATGAAGACGATACCTTTCTGTGATGCAGGCTGCATCCCCTGTGGAGATGCCATCTTCTTTCCACAGTGCCGAAGTCAAGCAAACATGTCAGAAATGTAACAGAATCCCTTTAATTACTTTGTGTCTTTACAATGCCAGCTCCTTAAGATCCAATCCTGGCTACTGCACCATTTCCACAGGGTAAAAACAGGGCCTCCATGAAATATCAGTGTCATGATGAAGAGGCATGCAACGTCCTCCTCTCTACTTCTTCCATTTCTCTTATAGGCTCAGTTACCTCTTTCCTTGCTTCTGCAGCTGAGCTGCTGCCTTTTTTTTTAGGGTTGTGCTCCTGCTCCATTCATTTTCCTCCTTGAGTAGGAAGCCCAGGGAAGAAGAAGAGATTGGATTTATACCCCACCCTCCACTATCTGAAGGAGTCTCAAGGCAGCTTACAATCCCTTTCCCTTCCCCTCCCCATAACAGAGACCCTGTGAGGTAGATGGAGCTGAGAGAGCTTTCTCAAGAACTGCCATTGAAAGAACAGCTCTGAAAGAACTGGTGACTGACCCAAGGTCAAACCAGCAGCTGCATGTGGAGGAGTGTGGAATCAAACCCGGTTCTCCCAGATTAGAGTCCATGCTCCTAACTGCCACACCAAACTGGCTTTGACACTTTCCCAGACTAACTCATCCCAGAGTCCAAATGTTATCTCTCCTTACTATCCCCTTCCCAGGAAAAAAGGACAGTGTAAAGGCTAGCTAGTAGCAATAAATTTATAATTGAAATGAATCAAGCCAGTCCATCAAGAAAAGAGTCTAGTGCAGTCTAGTCAGGATCTGTCTGTCCAAAGAAGGCATCTCTCTCAGGAAATGAGGAACAGCACACCACACATATGATGCACACCCCTATGCTTGAGAGGGCAGGGGAATGGAGCCCTACCCCCCCCCAGCCTATTAAGGGCTGCCTCGCTGCAAGTGCCCCTACTCACGGCTACAACCAAGGCCTCTGCCAACTCTCCGATCACAGTGACAATCTTTTTTCATGTGCCTGCAATTTTTTTTTCTATTTCATGGCTAACATAACTAATGGCTGCCATTTAAAATTTCTCTCCCCTGCCAACACAACTCTCCAGATTGACTGGGAGAAATGCTGTTTCCTGGCTGACAGGAGACAGACAGACAGGCTCCATTAAATTCCTGACAATGAATTCATAATGTTAACAACCGGGAGTCATTCTGGGAAACCTGTGACTGCTTTGTGTATAGCCTACCCAATCCAATGCCAGGTAAGTCATACAACTTCTAGGGTTGGCGATATTTAGCTGTTCAACCCTAGTCAAGAGAGGTAGAGTATCTTTTTCCTGTTCTGCTTCCTTACCTCAATCTAATGCTTTATATCTCCTTTTCCACTACCTTTCCTGAGCTTCCCCCTTCCCTGTTCCTTGTCATCTGCTCCGTATCATCAACCAGCCTTCTCACAGTATCCCCACTTGGCTAAGGACTGTTTTCCTTTTATTCCAAAACTCCTCTCCCTATCTATTTCACCATACTTTCTGAACCTTCTTTGAGCAACCCTGCTCCTATCTCTTCTCTCCAGGTTAGTTCACCGTGGACTAACCACACAGGCACAACTTGAAGTAACTTAAATTGGATATTTGGCTTAAAGTAAAATAGGTACACACTAGGGCTCTATGATCAGTTGTCAATTGCCATGGTATTATCACAACTGAGCAGTTCAGTCTCACTGTTTTGTACTGTTTTGTACTGTCTTGATTCCCCTCTTTCTACAGTTGTGAGGATGATCTGGCTGCAACATCTGCCACCCCATTGATCGCCAGGGTTGATTCAGCTGATCTGTCTGGCTAGGTGGGTGTCCCCCCCTCTTCTACCCTGTGTCTTGGATAGGGTAATAAAATTACTTGTTTAAGTACCTGTCTCCCTTCCCTATTTTTCTTCTGCAGGATTTATTTTGCCAAACTGGGAGTGGTGTATACAGCAGATTTAAACAATCCCTTTTTGCCTGGGAAACTTTTGTTAGTTCTTTACCTATCGGTTGCTTTGCACATGATAGGCTTGATCCAGGGACTGATCTAAATAACTTTTCCTGCCTGCCTACCTGATTTGTCTTCCTCTAGCCACTTGCCTACGCAACCACATCTTCTGCCTGCTCCCTTTGATCATTCTCACATCCTGTCTTCCCTCCTCCTGGCAGCTCATTCACCCACCTCATTATTCATTTCTTTGTCCCTTCTTTCACCACCTGCTCTTTGTTCCCTTCCTTTGACCCATGTATTCTTTCTTCATATTCTCCTTCACATGTGGAATAGTCTGTTCTCTGTGAAGAAGAAGAAAATATTGGTTTTATACTCCATCCTTCACTCAGAGACTCAGAGCGACTTACAATCTTCTTTCCTTTCTTTCTCCACAACAGACACCCTGTGAGGTAGGTGGAGCTGAGAGAGCTCTGAGAGAACTGCTCTTGAGAGAACAGCTCTGAAATAACTTGTGGCTGACACAAGGTCACCTAGCTGGCTGCCTGTGGAGGAGTAAGGAATCAAACCCAGTTCTCCAGCTAAGAGTCTGCCACTCTTAATTACGCCTTGTTGCCAGTCAGGCATTTTTCAAACTTTGCTAGATTAGGCAGCTGGCTCCCTACCTGTCTCGCCCCGACCTAGCCACGGTATTCCATGCAATGATCACCTCCAGGTTAGACTACTGTAATTCGCTCTATGCTGGCGTGCCCTTGCGCCTGACCTGGAAGCTCCAACTGGTCCAAAATGCAGCCGTGCGGGCCCTTATTGGGATTCTGCGGACAGCACATATCCAACCAGTGCTGTGTGAGCTTCATTGGCTTCCAGTGGAGCACCAGTTCAAGTTCAAGGTTTTGTTTTTGACCTTTAAGACCCTTAGTGGCCAGGGACCTACATATCTTCAGGACTGCATCTCCCTGTATGCCCCTGGAAGAGTGTTATACTCAGGAAATAAGAACTTCCTGGTGGTCCCCAGCGCGAGAGAAGTCTGGCTGTCCTCGACCAGGGCCAGGGCTTTTTCAGACCTGGCCCCTGCCTGATGGAATATTCGACCAGAAGACATCCATGCCCTGTGGGAGTTGTTACCATTCCACAGGGCATGCAAGGCAGAGATGTTTTGATGGACCTTCAGTTCAGAACAGCAATGGGGGTAGCCTTTGGCACTGTCACTCAAGTCCCCATCCCTCATAACCCCTCCCCCGAAGGAGGCTGGGGTCTGGGAGTTTTTTCCCCGCAATCTTATATATGCTGTATTTTTGCTACTTTGATAATGTTGTTTTATGTATAGGTATTTATTGGCTTGTTTTAAGTTATTTTAATCTGAGATGGCATATTATCCTGTTGTAAGCCGCCTTGAGCCCTACTTGCAGGGAAGGGCAGTCTAGTAAATCCAAATACATACATACATACTACACCAAACTGGCTCTGCTCCTGGTGGCTGTCACCACCATGTTTTTACATGTTATCTTGAGCTTCTTCTGTGATGTCTGTGCATGTACATACATTACTGTTTACTTTTTGTTAATTTTATCCCCCACTTGTTTTTACTTTTGTAGACCTGGAGGTTGCCCTGGGTTTTCAGAAATCTGTAGCTCAGCCCTGGATGCCCCCCTCTTGCCAATACAGTGGGAACAGGAATGCCAGCCCTCAGCTAGCAATCCCTGGGAGCATGGCAGGGGGTGGGGGCAGAGACTTCTTGGAAGTAACTTAAAGTTTTACCACAGAGATTTTTTAAAATTCAGCATCACTGGGAGGTCCTCTGCTATTACCAGATAAGTCAAAAACTGAGGGTCACAGTGTTAGGAAGATATGGAAAAGTATATGACGCTGTGTATAATAGATGTATGCTTAAGGTAGATTATTTTGTGCTTTTTATTTTTTTTTTCATTTTTCTATACCGTTATATAAATATTGGTGTCAAGTATTACCAAGCATAGGTTTCACCCAAACAATACAAATCTGCAGCTGCCTGATAGAACTTGGGAGATAAGTTCTCCTAGATAGGGAGCTAAGCAGGGTTGGTACTTGGATGGAAGACCACCAAGGAAGGCTCTTATTCAATATTGGGTTCAAGACACATTGTAGTGAACAGCTCTACTTTATTAAGTGATTCAGCAGATACAAGACTGAAACCTCAGGGCAAGAGCCCTGTTTAAAAAGCGTACATAAACCACATCCAAACACATCCAATTCCCAATGACAGGCTATTTACATAACATTAGTTTCTCATTGGTCACCTCCAGAGTCCTGGTGGGCTATTGTTCTAGAGCTCCAAGCTCAGCCAGTCTCTGGTACCCAGTTCTGGAATATTCCAGCCCTAATACATAACAGCTCTGCAGAGGAAGGCAATGGCAAACCACCCTTTCACTTGCCTTGAAACCTATTTGCTGGTGTTGCTGTAAGTCAATTGGAACTTGACAGTTCTTATGTACAAATGTACGGTGAGGTTTTTACTACTATGAGTAAAGGCCTACTCATAAGTAAGCTGATGGGTGTGGGTGAATAGCTGTACAAAAGGACTGAGGAAGGTGGATGTTTTGTGGTTCTCAGTGACCAGGGAAGGATTTGAATGATAATCTTGTTCTTATGGCTGAGGACTTGCCCTCTCATTCACATCCTTTCCTCATGACTTTAAATTCCCCCCCCAGAGATAAATATGTCTCTATAAAGATATAAACACACTTAAGTAGGTAGGTAGGTGGGAAATATTTAATTACTGTCTGAAAACAGGTAATTAGTTGGGTTGATTACACGGTGTAGGACAAAATTCCTGGGTTAGATCTATCTGTGACTATTTTAAGTGTAAATACTTAGTAACAAAGAATTCTCTTTCTAAGTGATTCAAGGAATAGTAGAAGAGGTGTGGGTATGGAGGTTTAGGATTACTTATTTTCTTGTCTTATCAGCACTTTCCTGTGTAAAAGAGTAAAACCCTGTTCCCACAATCGTTTTGCTTTCCTGATTCAGAGCCTGATATGGTTTTTATCAATATCATTGGACAGACTGTGGCCTAGATTGTATTGCATGCTATTTTTGTCTGTGCAATAACACTCGACGAGAGAGAGAGAGAGAGATGCTTGCTTGCTTTGATACAGTTTATGTACTGTAAAAGGTCATGGAACACAGGTAGAAGTCAAAACAGTAGGCCAGTGTGAATTGTACAGAGGGAATTACAAAGCCAACAAATATGTGGTGGTGATTTCTGTTGATGAAGAGAACTGCTAGGTCCTGCATTCGGGTCATAGCTGCATCATTACTCTTCTGTAACAGCTGCTTTGATATCAGTATTTCAATGGAACTTGCTGTAAAAGTAAGCTAGCGCAGAGTCCGCTTTGCTGCAGTGATATTTCAATGGGATGGCAAGACATAGCCTCACTATTTTGTGAATGATTATTTAAAAATCTGTCTCTTCTAGTAATAGTACCACACTGCCTGTTTTAGTAGGAAGTGACATTTATGATGTCCTTTTTTTCATGCCCTCCCAAGTCTCCTGGGTGTTCAGGGATACATCTGTGGCAATCCTTTCTGCAGGCCTAACACAGATTCATCATAACAGGCTTCCTTGTTTGGCTCTTGACAAATGCAAAAAAATCAACATAAATTTATTCAAAGCATTTAATTTTTATTTTTCTGCAGCCAATTCTACTTTTCCTGTATGTCTTCCATTTTCTTTACACATGCAATCATGATTCTGGTTAATCACCCACATTCTCCACCTCTCCTTTCTTTTTCCTAGTCCTTCTGTAGGGTGTCTGTAAAGTACTGAGTTCGCCGCATGGAGGACTCGGACTACGACATGCAGTCTGACATGTTTATTGGTACTTCACAACAAGACAACTAAATGGCCCTGTGAGGCCAACTATATACACCACCACCCAGTACCCCTAGTGTCCCATTGGAGGGTTTGAATTTCCCGCCCTAGGTATGATTGGTAGATACTAGGTGTACTAGGATCCGAGGATCCTTTTGTTTAGGGGAGCCAAGCTCCATGCTGTGCCCTCGGACCCCTGGTGGTGGTCCCCATGATGCGCAGGCTGCATAAGCAATGTGCAGCCACCTTCAGCCACCAGGATTGTGCAGTAACCCCAGCACTTCAGCAGAGTGACTGATATATAGCACCACACAGAGTCAGTACTGTGGAAAACTATATACAGTGTTTATTCACAAGATAAACCAACAAACTGCTCCGCCAGACACACACACTGAGAGAGGAAGGACTGTACAGTACAAGACATTTACATTTATACATATGACAACCAATCAGCATCATGCTGAGTCATTGCCCACTGACCTCATACCTAGGCCAGTCAGAACAGGTCAGGACTTGTTCCTAGCAGCTTGCCAGCTGTCACTTAGATCATGCTGATCTAGCTGCTGGATATTAACAACCAACACCCCTTCCCCCATAGTTTGGATCCCACCTATATCACATAGTCCTTTAAATAGGTGGGGAGCCTGTACTCTCTGAGGGAACGATGGGGGGCTGGCACTGGGTCGTTGACAACAGCCTCCGGTTGACTGTTTGTGACCGGAGGTGGGGGTGTCTGGCTTGGTTGCGGGGGTACCTCGGGCTTGGGGGTTGTTGGCAGTGGTTCCACCAGAGGGGCCTCTTCTGTGTTCAGGGGTTTGGACTGAACTCTGGTCTCCGGGGTGTATGCTCCAGGTTCCGCTGCCGGCGGAAGCAGCTCCCCTGCCTCTGGAAGTTGCCGCCACTGGAGTTGGTCGACATGCTTTTTAAGGAGCTGGCCATCCTCTGTCGAGACCTTGTAGGGTACCGGGCCTGTCACTTTAATAATCCTGCCTGTGATCCAGGAGGGTCCCGCTCCGAAATTCTTAACAAACACTGGGTCCCTGGGGAAGAACCCACATGGCATGTCGCGATGTTCCACCAGCTTCCTTGAGTCCAGCACCCGGTCTGGGTGTAGCCTGTCCAACAGCATTGTGGGGGTGCTGTCCCATGAATAGTTCCATAGGGCTGTAGACAGAGACAGGATTAGGCATTATCCTCTAGGTTAGCAGGAAGCGGGCCAGTCTGAACTCCCAGTTGCCATCGGTGATCCGTCCAAGGGCCTCCTTCGCTGTGCGGACCATTTTCTCCACCTGGCTGTTGGTCACAGGGTGGAATGGGGCAGATTGGATGTGTTGGATCAGGTTCCTCTGGAGGAAGTCCTGGAACTCCACTGACGTAAAGGCTGCCCCTTTTCTGAGACTGTGTCTGGCAGCCCATGGGTCGTGAAGATCTGGCGGAGGGACCTGATGATGGCCTTCATGGAGGTGGTGGACATGGGGCTGATCTCTAATCATTTAGAGTAAGAGTCAACAGTCACTAGAAACAGCAGCCCCTGGAAACGTCCAGCAAAATCTATATGTAGCTGGGACCATGGCTTGTGGGTTGACTCCCAGGGCTGAGTGGGTGCGATGGGCAGGTTAGGTCAGACTTCCTGACAGGTCTGGCACCTCTGGACCCATGACTCGATCTCGGTGTCGATTCCTGGCCATCACACATAGCTTCAGGCTAGGGCCTTCATTCTTACTATGCCCAGATAGCAGGAAGGCGGCGTGGCAACACACATGCACTTTGGCACGGTGGCGAATTAGCGATCTTCAAAGGGGTCCTTTGATCTCTAAAAGGACCCCCCGCCATTCTGGGAAGGGACGGACGGCAGCAAGGGGCTTGATTCTAACCCCCGTGAGAGTTGCAACTCACAGGGAGGGAAGGATCACCCCCAACGCAGGATTGAAGTTTGGGCTCAGTTTCTGAGCACAGCCATTGCTCCTACAGCAGAGGGGGGAAGAGAATCCTTGCCGTTTAAGTGCTTCTGTGAGTACCTGTGAGTGAAAAATGGATCAAAGGGCGATTGAAAATAATTAGCTCCCAGAAGTAGCAAAAGAGGGGAGGGTTCTCCCCCCTTGAAGAATAATTGGCTAATAAGCAGGAGTTGGCAGGCTTGATGTGGTGAAAGCGTGAGGGGGTGAAAGAAAGTGAAACTCATCCTGTGTGCTTGAATCCAACAAAAGCCCAAAGGATTTGAAACGGAACTGAGTATAATTTGTAAAGACTCAACTTCAAAAAGGCTTAAAGCTTGGTTAAGTAGTTGAGGAAGATTTGTATGTACGTAACATTGGGTGATAGATAAAAGGAGCTGAATAAAGAGTAGAGTTAAAATCAACAGGACTTTGAGGAGGCAGCAGGAGACCCCTTTGCAGCGCACTCAAATTTTTGCCCTAATAGGGGTAGGGCAGAAGAATCAGGGAAGGGGAGGCCCATTTCAGTGCACACAATTTTTTAACCCTATAGGGCCAGGGTGGAAGATTAAGGAAAAGAAAAGAGAAAACTAGAGGCTGTTTCAACGTTCCCAATTTTTGCTGCACTGAATAATGAACATTTATTCCTTATGCTGCTGTTGACTGGTGTGGATTGAATAAAAGTGTAAACAGTTTTTCTTAGAAGCAGTAACAAAGGGGCTTGGTGTCTTCTAGCATTGGTTTTCTATGGGGGGTGAGCTGGAAGTTGGCAAACATGTTTAGGGTACAACATAAATAATTCTCTGAGAAAGGTGGCCAGTCTGGGAAAACTGCCAACAGGTTGGATGTTTTGTAAACATTTAGGGAAGATAGTAGTGGTATTTCTGGAAAAGTTGCCAGAGGAAGAGATAGTCTAAATAATAACTTCCTCACTACTTGCAGATTTAATTGTAGACATAACGGTCTGGGCAGAGAGCCAGGAAAGCAGTTTGTTCCTAAACAGTGGATAAAGGTTGAATGTAAATATCAATATAAGAGTTAATTAACCAGGTTTTTAAGTAAACCTCTGTGCATGTTAAAGCGGTGGTTTGTGATTGTGAATAATTGGTTCAAAATGTCCAATACTGGAGGAAGGAAACCCCCCATGGCTTCTCCGGGAATGCTGAGCTCGGCGGCGGCAAAGCTGAGAAGCTCTACACAAAAAGAGACGCAGAAAGAGACACAAAAAGAAATGCAAGCGTTAGTGCAATCCACTATTTTAAGCACAATTAATGATGTAATAGAGCCAATCAAACGTAGCATGGAAGAAATTTGAAATTCTGTGCCGCAAGCGATAGAGCTCATCAATCAAACAATTCAAGAAGTGAGAGATATGATCCCCCAGGTGGCAGTTCCCATTCAGAGTGCTATGAAGGATATAACCGAACAATTTACCCAGAGTTTACAGGTGTTGCAAAAGCAAATATCAGACAACACTATGAAGATTGTCTCTTTAAGCACTGCAGTGGAAGGTGTGGAGATGAAGACTAAACAAATGGAGAGGAAGGTTCAAGAAAATGAGGATAAACAATTGACATTAGAGCAGGATGTGATGAAACTGCAAGTGGAAAGAGTGGCATTTGTTCTTAGATTTCAAAACATCCCTGAGGAGAAGGAAGAAGAGTTGGTCACAAAAATGGCAAAATTATTGGCAGAACATCTGCATATGGATGATACCAGTATGATGGAACAGGAGATAGATACAGCTTTTAGAATTAACTCAGCTTACGCAAGGAGATTCAAAGTTCCTAGAGAAATACAGGTGCGATTCCATAAGAGAGCGGTGAGGGATAAAATACTGAGAGAAGTCAATGCTACACCACTTAAAATGGAACAGGAAGAAATTAAGGTTCTGAAAGAAATTCCATGGAGAGTGAGGAGAAAAGAAAGGCATATTTGGAATTGACAACCCTTTTGAGATCCAATAATATTACCTACAGATGGATTCTCCCGGAAGGCGTCTTTTTTACATTTGAAGGGAGAAGATTTAGGATCACATCAGTTTTTAAGGCAAAGGACTTTTTAGAAACATATGGGGAAGAGCTGTCAGATGATCAGGAAGAAAGAGAAGATTGAGAAGAAGGCGAGGTGGAAAGGGAATCAGAGCCTCAACTCCAAGGAGCAACAGCACCAACATCACCTGTTAGACCACAAAGACAAAGCAGATTCAGATTTAAGAGATCCCCGATCAATACGAGACAAAGGACGAGAGACAAAAAGGATCGTAAACAGACACTGAATTTAGATGGATAAATGAAAAATGAAGGTAATATCGGTCAATGTTAATGGCTTAAATAGACCCCAGAAAAGAAGAAGATGAAAAATATTTGAATTATAAAGGATTAGGGAAAGCATTTGTAGCCACAGATAAAGAAAAAAAGAAGCGTGGAGTGGCTACTTTTATAAAGGAAAATCTGCAACCAGAATTTGTACTCACCTCCAAGGACGGAAGAATATTGATGGTGAGTATTCAGAGACAAAATAAGCAGGTGTTGATTGTAAATATTTATGCTCCAAATCAAAACCAGGAAAATTTTTACCAAAAACTCTTAAATCTGATTGCAAAACAGAATTTCCAGGAAATCTGTATTATTGGAGATTTCAATGCGGTCTTCAACAATAAGCAAGATCGGAAAATAAATAATCAGAAGAAAAAGACAAAAGGGAATGAATTTACAAACTCACTTCTCCAGATTATAGAGGAGTGGCAATTGGTCAATATATGGAGAATAAGAAACGCGAAAAAACAACAATATATTTATTATTTGGCGAGGCATGACTCTTGGTCCAGATTGGATATGTGTTGGATGTCATACTCTTTAGCAAGGAAATTATTGGATGCAGAAATTGAGGCAAGTACGTATGCTGACCATAATCCGATAACTTTTGAATTACAGGGAGTAAATCTGAGAAGTAGATGGACATTAAATCCCCATTTATTGAAAGATAGTAAAGTGGTGAAACGATTGCAAACAGAATTTACCTTTTTTAAAAAAAGAAAATGCTAAACCAGACATGCCAAAACAATTGGTGTGGGACACCTTTAAGGCTTTTGCCAGAGGATATTTAATAAAAGAAGCAGCAAAGAAAAACAGAATAAGAAATGAAGAATATTTTAATTTGAAGAAGAAGATACTAGAGCAAGAGAAAGAAGAATTGGAAGCTGGAAGAGATAAGGATAGAAGGAGTGAGATTGGATTACTTATGCACAAAATGAACTGTTTGCTGATGGTAGAAATAGCAAGAAAATTGAATTATGCTAAACAGACTTTCTTTGAGAATGCAAACAAACCGACTAGATGGCTGGCATATCAAATAAGAAAACAATCTGAAAAGACATACATAAAAATGCTGAAAAATAAAAAAGGAGAGGAAAGAAATAGAATTCAAGATCTAAAAAGTATTGTTGAGGACTTTTATAAGGAATTATACAAGAGAGATGGCGTAAATAGGGAGAAAATAATCCAATATTTGCAAGAGCGCAAAATTCAAAATCTCTCAGAGGAGCATTCTCACTATGCCCGGATGCGCCTCGTGTAGTGCCATAAAGATTCGTTGCCACAGGGCGCTGGGGACCATGACCCTGTCTCCCCATAGCAGACACCCCTTGAGGGCCAACAGTTCATTCTTCCTGTTGACAAACGCCACGAACTCCAGTCCTGGGGAGGCCGAGGGCCAACCCCTCACCACTCAGCCCCAAACTTGGGAAAGGACAGGATCGCGGGCCAAGGGGGTGGCGACATTGGTGGCTTGCAGGGGGGGATCAGGGAGGTTCTCTAGTGCCAGGACCCTGGGGGCAGGAGCAGGATCAGCCTCAGTGGAAGGGAGCGGCAGCTGGCTCAAGGTATCAGCATGCCCCATTGCCTTGCCTGGGCGGTGTTCCAGGTGGTAGTTGTAGCCCACCAGAAACAGGGACCATCAGAGGATGTGGGGTGACAGTACTTGGGGTGTCTGCTTGTTGGCTGCAAAGAGGCCGAGCAGCGGCTTGTGGTCTGTAATGATGGTGAAGGGGAAACCATAAATGAAGTTGTGAAACTTCTTAACCCCCGCTACTATCACCAACCCCTCCCAATCAATTTGTGCGTAGTTGGCACTCGGTGGCTGACAAGGTCCTTGAGTAATAGGCCATCAGAACTTCACGACCATTGGGAAGGACGTGGCCCAGAATTGCTCCAATGCCGTAAGGGGAGGTGTCACACACAAGAACAACCAGCAGGGACTTGTCAAAGTGTGTCAGTAACTCATTTGAAATCAACAACCTCTTGACCCCTCAGAACGCCGCTGCCTCCCTCATGCCCCAGGACTATGGCACCAACCTATCCACTAGGCAGTAGAGGGGCTCTGCAACTGTGGCCTTGTGTGGCAAGAAGGCATGATAAAAGTTTATTAGTCCTAAGAATGCCTGAAGCTCCGCTTTGCAAGTAGGCGCCGGGGCTTCCACGATTGCCTTCACCTTGTCTTTGGCAGGATGGAGGCCAGACGTGTCAACTCAGAACCCCAAAAAGTCCACCTCCACCCCCCCCGAGGTGACACTTCTCCCATTTCGCCTTGAGGCCCACTGAGTCGAAACGATGTAGGGTGGTGCAGAGTTGGGAGGCGAAGCAGTCAAGGGTGGCCATGGAGATGAGGATGTTGTCAAAGAATGGCGTCACTCCAGGGATCCCTTTTAACAATGAGTCCATTAATTGCTGGAAGATCCCCGGGGCGACGTTCATCCAGAACTGTAGCCTCCTAACTCTGAAAGCCCCCCTGTGCGTCACTATAGTTTGGGCTGTGGCAGTGGCCTCATCAATTGGCAACTGTTGGTATGCCTGTGCCAGATCAAGTTTTCCAAAAATCTTAGCTCCCATCAGAGAAGCTAGTACATGACTCACAACCGGGACCGGGTAGGAATGGTCGTGGTGGGCCTTGTTTAATGTGCATTTGTAATCCACACAGATGTGGATGTTGCCATTGGCTTAACAGGGGTTACTATTGGGGTTTCCCAAATGGCATGTGACACTGGTTCTAGGACCCCTTGTGCCACTAAACGGTCTATTTTGGGTCTCAGGGCTAGTGGAACTGTGAGGAACCGCATATGGAGGGAGGTGACTGTGGGGTCGAGTTGTAGCGAAACCGGGGGTCCCTTGTAACATCCTAGAGCCCCATCAAAAACCCTTGGGAATTCCCCACAAATCTCAGTGAAATCTCGCAGCATACATTTATTCACCCCCTCAATAGTGATGCCCAATGGCGCGAACCAGGCCTGCCCCAACAGGCTAACCAAGTTTCCCTCCACCACAACCAAATCCAAGGACCCTTCAAACCCCCGGTACCGTACCCTGAAGGTACCCACACCCTGGATCAGGACAGTATTCCTTTGAAAGTCCACCAGGCTCAAGGGTGACGGGTGCAGGCAGGGGCCCCCATTAAGACAAAGTCTCTTTAACATCACCACCGAGATGATGGATGCCATGAACCCTGAGCCTACTTCCATGGATCAGGGGGACCCTTCTATCTGGACCTGGACCTGGATTTTCAGGGCGTTCGATGGGTTGGGGAGGTGTAGTACCTGAAGGGAAGGCTGGCTGGTGAGGTAGTATAGGTTGCCTGTGTTGTTGGCGGTCTCGTAGGTCGTGGAAGCTTGGCGGCATGACTGTGGCTTTCGATTCTCCTTGGACCTGCAGACACAGGTGAGATGGCCCTGCTTCCCACACGTGTGGCATATTGCATCCCAGAACCAACACAACTTCCTTTTGCGTGCTTCTCCACAGCTGGCCCACTGGGAATGATCAGAGGACTTCTCGGGGGGTCAGGAAGAACTGGGGGGCTTACGGCAGCTGGGTGGGCGGACTAGGTGGACATCAACCTCTTCTGAATTCTTGGCTGCTGAGTCTGGGAGTACCTGATGAGATGCTGCTGTAGGTTGGTCATGGTGGAAGGCCTCGTGGGCAATGGCAAGCTGAAGGGCCTCCTCAAGTTTGATGTTCATGGTGCTGATCAGTTTCCGTCAAAGCTTCACCTCACTGAGGCCCCAGACAAATTGTGTGAGGATGTTTTCCTCCACCTTAGTGAAGGTGCACTCCATAGTGTGCTGTCGCAGCGCGGCCGTCTCACCAGGCTTTTGGATGCGCCCTTGGAAATCCATCCGTTTTGCCAGGAATATTGCCTTGGGCGCGAGGTAGCTGGTCAGAGCTTCTATGATCTCCTCATAGGTACACTATAGGATTGTCCCCGGGGCAAGGAGGCTTTTTGCGAGTCTGATGATGTTCACCCCACACGAGGTGATGAGGAGGGCCCGTCTCTTCCCCGTGTTGGTTACTTTGTGGTAGGCAAGGTAACAAGTCAGCTGGTCCGTCCACGAATCCCATAGCTCAGGGTGCATGGGGTTGAAAGACTCAAGGTGTCCTGGAGCATTGGTGGCCATGTTTCTAGTGCTATGTGGGTAGTGATGACTGGAAGAGCCAGGCACGGTGTGATGAGGCGGTGGCGCAGGGGCTTCCTCAGTGTTGGGGCTCGATGCTGCACTGGAAGGTGAGTCTGGCCTGCTCATTTGGATCCCATTCTCGTCACCACTGTAAAGTACTGGGTTCATCACAAGGAGGACTCGGACTATGACATGCGGTCTGACGCGTTTATTGGTACTTCACAACAAGATGACTAAATGGCCCTGAAAGTCCAACTATATACACCACCACCCAGTGTCCCATTGGAGGGTTTGAATATCCCACCCTAGGTATGTTTGGTAGATACTAGGTGTACTAGGATCCAAGGATCCTTTTGTTTAGGGGAGCCAAGCTTCATGCTGTGCCCACAGACCCCTGGTGGCAGTTCCTGTACATAACAGTGTCCATAAATTTAACCAGGGGTCCAACCTCCTCTATCCTGAACTTTGTACATTCCTCTGGATGGTTCCCCATGCTCAATCTGTTCTAAACGCCCCCCTTTTTGCCTTCCATTTTCACCTTTTGTGCTTCCAAGGCTCATGGTTAAGTTTCTTCTGAGGACCTACCAACATATTCAACATTCCTAATCTGAATTCAATGGGGCTGCAGTGAGGATGGCATTCATGGCATTTTTTTGGTAGCCTTCTACCCTATTTCAGACATTGGGGTACACCAAAAAAGACCTCCCGAGATTATCTGAATGGCTGGATGTTATTTTTGATCATCATCCCCTCCTTAGATGTATGGGAGAAAGGAGACCGTATACCTATTTTAAATAAATATGAACATTTCTGAGTCTTATCTAAATGTGAGGACTCTCTACTGCTGGCATGGCTCCCTCACTCTCCTCCATCACATTTTGCTATGTAGGTCTCCACTGGCCTTGGAAAGGTGTTGGGAGACTGAGGTTTTCAGCACCTCACATCTCCCCAGCGCTGGCCAATGACATCCTCAGCTGGCATAGGGGAATCACTGCAGGCATTGGCAGTTATAGTGCCTGGCTTCTGACTTCATAGACTAGTGAGGGACCTGGAGTCAAGGCTTACCTCCCTCCCAACCCTGCTCTTGGTCCCCACTATGGCTCCAAATCTTTAGATGGCTGCAGTATCAGGTCCCACAATGCCAGCCTGTTCTTGATGGTTGGTGGTGGCATTGGGCCCAGGGTGGCCCACCCCTTTGATGATGATGATGGGGGTGTTCAGCTCCCACTAAGAAGGCTCCTATCCAGGTAAGTTGGGCTAGTCCAAGGTTGGTCCCGTCTCCATACACCAGAGAATTTTAAGAATTGGGCAAATGACTGTTGTGGGTCAGCCAGGGCTCAGCAATAACGAGGACTCCTCAGGAGAAGAGGAGCCCTGTGTAGTCAGCTCTGAATCAACAGAAGCTGGCAAGGAGGAAGATGAGTGGCAGGCTTGTTAGGGTTCGCAGCCAACAGCTGGTGCAGAGCCACTGACTCTCTCCAGCCCCGATTCAACATGTGAAATTCAGTTGCTCGTTTCTAGCCCTCCAGTATCACCCACACCCTTACAGTGCCACAGACGGAGGCTAAGAATAGAGCAACAGGAGAGACAACAAAGTGTATGCCTCCTGGCCCAATGCCAGCTGCTTGCTGATAGCAAAGATAACTAGCTGCAAGTGTGACCCTTTGGCATATGGCTTTAAAAATCAGCCAAGGGAGGCTGTTAGGCATGGAAGAAAATTCAAAATCCCTCTGATACTATGACCACTGCATTGGATCCTGCCTTGTTCCGGAGACTCTTCAGACCATGCCCTGACTCTGCCTTCATCTCATCCTTGAACCTGCTCATAGATAACTCTTGGACTTCCTGACCTTACTGTATGGATTGACCCTCAGACCAGACTACTGATGGCTCTTCTATGCTTTGACCTTGGACCAGACCTTGACTATGTTGCTTGAGTTGGTGTCCTTGCCTTACTTGTTCCATGCTCTGATGGTGTGGCCTGTGCCACCTTTGGCCCAACTCCTGACATTCACAAAAATCTAGAACAAGGAAATAAACACATCCAAAATTACAAATCTTTTTTTTTAAAACCAGGGGAATAATAAACCAGAAAACAGAAGTTATAGTAAGGTGATCAAATTAAATGACAACTACCAGACATCTACAGGTTCCAGACATGTCATTCCATTTGTGACCTTTCTACCCATGAACACCCTTTAAGCCCAAAGTGATATAATTTTCAGTGTGAAGGTGAGCTACACCATTCCTCCCAGCTATGATAACACCAGGTTTCTAAATGTTTAAAGACAGGCCTGTAGCCAGGATTTCTTAAATCGGGGGCTTTAAATAATTTAGGGGCACTGAAATTAAAATAAAAAAGTTGGAGCGGAGTGCCAAGGGGTGAGGCTAGGCAAGGGAGGAGGGCCGTGCTGGGCTGCCAGGCACTCTGTCCACTGGCCGGCTGGCGAGTGTATCTCATCCAGGGCCTGTCTGGTTGCCTGCCTGCCTGCCTGTCCAGGGTCGTAAATTGGGGGGCCCTGATGGAAAGTTGGGGGGCCGGGCCCTGAAATGATCCAATGTAGCTACAGGCCTGGTTTAAAGATAACAGTTATTTATGTAAAATATTTATATACTACTTTTTTCCAGAAGCCATATTTAAGGGATTTGCATATCAAAACTTAAAACAGTCCACCCTAATTAAATATCACACAGACAATAAAACAGGAGGGAACCAAACCTCCATGATCTCAAGTCCAGCAAACCAGTAGGTGGTAGTGGATAGTGCTATCAAGTTGCACTTGACTTCTGGTTACCCCAGCAAAAGGTTTTCAAGGCAAGAGACTATCAGAGGTAGTTTGCCATTGCCTGTCTCAGTGTAGCAACTCTGGACTTCCTTTGTGGTCTCACATCCAAGTACTAACCAGGGCTGATGCTGCTTAGCTTCTGAGATCTGATGATGTTGGGCTAGCCTGGGCCATCCAGGTCAGGGCAAACCTCTACACCAAAGCAGTCCTGCCTTGCAGATTTTCCTGAACTGCTGTAAATTATACATATTCCTCTCTTGCTCAGAAAAACTGCTCTAATGTGCCAGACCAATAACAGAAAGGCCAGAGCCCAGGCTGAAACTGGTCTCAGGGCTTTATAGGAAGGTTCCAATAATAAAGGCTGGGAAGATGACCAAAATTTCTCCATGGGTATATATGCAGAAAGGTAGACCAAAAGATATGAAGGTCCCTGGTCATGAAAGGCTCTGAGGGTTAAAAGCAGCACCTTGAACTGAACATGACAGCAAATGGACCCCCACTGAAAAATCAAAGAATTGGGTGTGTACAGACATAATACTTCATCCCCATCAATAATCATGCTGCTGTGTTTTGAATCAATTGTAACTTTTTCATTGTCTTCAAGAGCAACTCCACATTTGTGTGTGTGTATGTGTATAAAGTACCTTTGAGTTACAACCCCCGCAAGCAGCTTTCAAGGCAAATGAGTGTAAAATTTGGCTTAGTTTGCCATAGTTATAGGGGGAAGGGAAATTCCTAAGGGGGGGTGAATGGCTAAGTGTGTGAACCGTTCTATCCTAGGCATTGTAACTCTCCTTTGAGATACCTTTCTCCTCAAGGAACATCCTTGAGAACAAAGCTGTGCCAGCTTGGTATTGTAGATAACGGGATCGTATATTCCAGGGTATGTGTGTGTTAGTGAACAAAAGAACTAGGCGGGTGGGCTGAGATGTGATTGGTTAGGTTAGAGGGGCCTTAGTTTGAACTGTCTATATCTTTGGATTTTGCTGCCTGAACCTCAGTTCTGAAATGGTACTGTTTTAGCCTGGATCATGTTGATATCTCAATAAACAAATCACTGCCAAAGAGAGTGTTGTTGGAAGTGTCTTGACCAGGAGTCTGACAGTGAGAAACAGAGGTTTCTTCTGCAGTCTTCCTTGGTGGTCTTCTATCCAAGTGCCGACACTGCTTAACTTCTAAGATCAGCCAATACCATGCCACCTTCCCTCCCAACCCAACTGTTATGTACTGAATGTGAATCGCTCCTATCTATTCACATGTTAAGCTTGAGTCTGAATGTGGCTCTTCAGATGTCGCATTGCTATTGGTCGGTTTCTGCGAAACCTGTGTAATTACACAATCACTGAGTGATATTGTTGCAAAGAGGGAACGGCCCTGATTGGCCTTTATCCCTGTATTCTGATTGGTCTTTAACTTGTAATGGGTGTGGCTTTGACAGCCTGGGAGAGTTTAAAAGAAGGAGCTGTGCTCCCCTTGTTGTTGTGTGTTCCTGACTTACAGTTGCTGTTTAATAAAGCCGAAATCACTTGAAGCTGAATCCTTTATTGAGTCTCATACTTAACAATTGGCGACGAGGATGGGATACTAGAGTGGGTAGGCAGCCCCGCTGAACCGAGACAGCAACGGCGGACAAGGACACACACCCGGTCGAGTCGGCTGAGGCTCCACGAGCAGTAGTGGCAGCACCGTCAGCCCAGATGGCTGTAAATCCGGCGTTCGAGGCATTCGACCTGGTGACGGAGGACTGGGACTCTTACCTGGCACGGTTTGAGTTTCACCTCCAGGCAAACCAGATCACGGACTAGACAAGGAAGAAGGCGACGCTACTGAGCTCCTGTGGCAAGGCCATCTTCGACATTGCTCGGTCCCTAGTTGCGCCCACCGAGCTTAGCATAGCTACATGGGCTGATATCATGGCGAAGCTCAAGGGCCATTTCGCACTGCAGCCATCAAAGATAGCCTGCAGGCACACTTTTTACAAGCGGTGCCAGGGCCCAGCTGAATCAATAGCTGAATTCATCACCGCTTTGCGGAAGGTGGCCCGGCCTTGCGGTTTCACCGACCTGGAAGAGGCCCTCCTCGACCGACTGGTGTGCGGCCTTCGGGATGAGCGCCTCCAGCAGCGCCTGTTCACCCGTTCCGAGCTTACGTATGCTGTGGCCTACGCTGAGGCTGTCACCACTGAGGCCACCGACAAATCGACCCAAGAGGTGCGACAACGACTGCCACTGGCAAGTAAAGAGCCTGCGGTCCACCAGCAGTTCACCAGTGAGTCCAACGGCGAGGCTGATGGCGTGTGTAGAACCAGGGAGACACGCCCACCGTGGACCAGACCGAAGACTCCAGTAGCGCGTTCTTGTACTGGCTGCGGAGGCAAGCATGACAGAGACCTCTGTTTGGCCAAGGAGCTGATCTGCCACTCCTGTGGCAAGCGGGGTCATCTGGCCCGAGTCTGTCATGCCACCAAAAGATCTCCACCATCTTCGCAACGTGCAGACCCCAGGGTTTGTGTTTGAAACAATGACAAGGCATCTGGCTATCATCAGACCGACTCCTGCTGCTGCCCATCAACGATCCTGGCCACTGGAGGCAAGCCCAGCAAGAAATTCTACGTGATGATTCATCTGAACGGCGTTCCCTGCGTCATGGAGGTGGACTCCGGATCGTCCGTCACTGTCATCTCTACAGAGACATGGCAATGCTTGTTCCCAAGGCGAAGCTGCCGCCGTCTGGCACCAGTGTCGACCCACTTGACCGACTTCCAGGGACGGGCATTCCGTTGGCGGGAAAGGCGAACTTCCACGTCGAGTTCAAAGACTGTAATGCTGAGCTGTCTCTCCTGGTGGCAGAGGGTGAGCGGGTTAGCCTGTTGGGCCTCGACTGGTTTGAGGCATTGGTGATCGCTATCACTGGTATCAACAAAATTTGTGTAAATAAACAGGACTCATTGTATAGTGAGTTTCCTGAAGTGTTTGGTGAGGGGCTCGGCATGTACACCGACCCCCCGGTTTCTTTTGATTTGTACCCTTCAGTTAGTCTGATACGACTGAAGTATAGGAAGGTCCCGCTCACGCTCAAAGCAAAAATTGAGTCAGAGTTAAATTGGTCAGTCAGGGTGTTCTTGAACCAGTACCCTACGGGAAGTGGGAGACTCCAATTGTGACGCCTGTCAAGGCCAACGGGTCTATACGAATATGCGCAGACTACAAATGTACAGTTAACAAAGCTCTGCAGCAGCATTCCTATCCGGTGCCGGTAATCAGCCATGTACTGGCGTCACTGGGAGGGGGAAAAGTCTTTGCCAAGCTTGACCTGGCTCAAGCTTACCAGCAGTTGCCGATGGACGATGCAACTGCTGAAGCCCAAACAATCGTTACCCATAAAGGGGCTTTCAGGTTAAAATGATTACAATTTGGAGTAAATGTCACCCCGGGCATTTTTCAAGGGCTAATGAAGGAGCTCCTGCATGGGCTACCCAGTGTCGTGCCCTATTTCGACAATGTTTTAATTGCAGGCACAGATGATTGTGAACTGATGGCTCGCTTAAGAGCAGTGTTGAGTCATTTTAAAAATGCCGGGCTGCGGGTTAAGCGTTCGAAATGTGTTGTCGGGGTAAAAAGAGTTGAATTCTTGGGGTTCCTCATAGATGCAGACGGGGTCCACCCCACACCTGACAAGGTGGCGGCAATCCAAAACACGCCTCCACCCCAGTCCTAGAAAGACCTCCAGTCCTTCTTGGGAATACTCAACTTTTATGGTGCCTTTCTGCCACACAAGGCATCGGTCGCTGAACCTCTGCACGTTTTGCTCAACAAGAACACTAAATGGAAGTGGGGTGAGCGGCAGAGGCATGCATTCGCTTCAGTGAAGGAACTTTTGTAATCAAGTGCAGTCCTGACACACTTCAATGAAAACAAACTGCTGGTGCTTGCAGCTGACGCGCCCCTTATGGGGTGGGTGCCGTTCTCAGCCACCTGATGCCCGACGGATCTGAGGCACTGATCACATTTTATTCCCGATCCCTCACTAAGGCAGAAAAGAACTATGCCCAGATCGACAAGGAGGGCCTCACCCTAATTGCAGGAATAACGAAATTCCATGACTTTGTTTATGGGTGGCAGTTCCTCCTTGTGACTGATCACAAACCTCTCCTGGGCATCTTCTCACCAGACTGGCTGACACTGAACATTCTATTGCCCCGGATG
This sequence comes from Gekko gecko, assembly GCA_029375565.1. Taxonomy (NCBI): domain Eukaryota; kingdom Metazoa; phylum Chordata; class Lepidosauria; order Squamata; family Gekkonidae; genus Gekko; species Gekko gecko. The sequence goes on along the minus strand of JAPDNY010000002.1, from coordinate 118,131,822 downwards.
CTAAGGTGGGCGGTTTTTCTGTCGGCATACAATTTCGAACTGGAGCACCGTCCGGGGAAGGCTATTGGGCACGCAGACACCCTTAGCCACTGCCCCACACCACTAACTGACTCTGACGAGGAGAACTGGATGTTTTGGCGCTGGAAGAGCTCCCGGAGGCACCGGTCACCTCCACAGACATTGCTGCTGCGTCGGCAAAGGACCCTTTAATTGCCCGAGTTCTCAATTGGGTGTGGAGGGGGTGGCTGGCCGGGAAAGTGGAGGCGGATTTCAAACTGTTTGTTTTCCACCAAAATGAATTATCTGTGACTAAGGGCTGTCTGCTTTGGGGAAGTAGAGTTGTAATTCCCTCTAAGCTAAGGGAAAGAGTCCTGGAGGCCTTGCATGTAGGCCATCCAGGAATGGTTCATATGAAGGCCCTCACCTTCCCTCCCAACCCAACTGTTATGTACTGAATGTGAATCGCTCCTATCTATTCACATGTTAAGCTTGAGTCTGAATGTGGCTCTTCAGATGTCGCATTGCTATTGGTCGGTTTCTGCGAAACCTGTGTAATTACCCAACCACTGAGTGATATTGTTGCAAAGAGGGAATGGTCCCGATTGGCCTTTATCCCTGTATTCTGATTGGTCTTTAACTTGTAATGGGTGTGGCTTTGACAGCCCAGGAGAGTTTAAAAGAAGGAGCTGTGCTCCCCTTGTTGTTGTGTGTTCCTGACTTACAGTTGCTGTTTAATAAAGCTGAAATCACTTGAAGCTGAATCCTTTGTTTTTTTTTAAAAAAACATTTTATTATAGGATATGTTTCACATAGTTAAAATTCCATCTTATAGATATCACATACCTTTTTTTTCCCTCCCCACTCCCCCCAGTACAAGGCTTCCCGCAATGCTCTTACCCCCTTATAAACTCTATTATCTAATTACCATTCACAAAATATGTCATTTCCATTATCAAATTAGGTAACATTTTAGCAATCTTATCGTTCTTTTTCTTATCTTCTCCTTAATAACTGTCAAAGCAAATCAATCTATTTTTAACATCCCAATTTTTCTCAAGATAGTCTTTAAAATCTTTCCATTCTTCAAAAAATGCTTCATCTTCTTCGTTATTAAGCTTTCTTGTCATTTTGTCCATTTCAGCCATAAAAAGCATCTTCTTAATCCATTCTCATGTTTCAGGTATCTTTTCTTGTTTCCAAAATTGTGCATAAGTCATTCTAGCTGTTGTGACCAAGTACCATAACAATGTTCTCTTGGTTACATTTAATTCTTCCAGTTTAAGACCTAACAACAAGATTTGTGGATCTTTCTTAAAAGTACATTTCAGAATCTTCTGTATTTCATTATGAATCTCTGACCAATAACTCATGGCTTTATCACAGGTCCACCACATATGGTAAAATAAGCCCTCTTTCTTTCTACATTTCCAACATTTGCTAGATATACTCTCATTTATATTAGCAATTTTCTTTGGAGTCATATACCATCTATACATCATTTTATAACAATTCTCTTTAACATTAACACAAGTTGAAATTTTCATTGACTTTTTCCACAAACATTCCCATGATGCCATAATTATTTCAGTATTTACATTTACCGCCCATTTTATCATTTGTTCTTTTACAATTTCATCTTCTGTATACCACTTCAGTAAAACCTTATATATTTTTGAGATCATTTTTTTCCCTTTTTCACCCATATAGTCTCAATTTCATTATTCTTTACCCTAAAGCCATATTTTCTCTTATCAGTTTTAAACAAATCATAGATCTGTCTATAATTCAACCAATCATAATCAAATTCCACATCATCTCTGTCTCTCATAACAAAACTTTTCCCATCAGATTTTGAAAGATTTCTATATGGTAACCAATCTAATCCTTCATGTCTCGAATACGGTTTGATCACTTCTGCCGGCACTATCCAAAGTGGTCATTCTTCATAAAATAATTTTTTGTATCTCATCCAAGTCTTGAACAGTGATCGCCTAATAAAGTGGTGTTTTAAAAATTTGTCGATTTTTGATTTTTCGTACCATAAATACGCATGTCATCCAAACTTGTTATCATGACCTTCTAACGCCAACAACTTCATATTTTCAAGGTTAATCCATTGTTCTATCCACGTTAAGCAGATAGTATCATAATAAAGTCTAAGATTTGGTAGTTGAAGTCCTCCTCTTTCCTTAGTGTCACATAAAATTTTCATTTTAATTCTTGGTTTCCTTCCTGCCCACACAAATTTTGATATTTCTTTCTGCCATCCATCCAGTATCTTACTTTGTCATAGTATTGGGATAGTCTGAAACAAAAACATTAACCGAGGCAAAATATTCATTTTGATTGTTGCAATCCTTCCCATTAGTGATAAATTCAAAGTGTCCCATTTTTTCATATCTTGTTGAATCTTATACCAAATTTTTTCATAATTATTTTTGAATAGATCTATATTTTTCATAGTCAATTCAATCCCTAAATACTTTGTCTTTGTAACCACTTCACACTGGATTTTCTCCTGAAGTTCCATTTGTTTCTGTTTCGTCATATTTTTACACATCACCTTTGTTTTACTTTTGTTAACATAAAAACCGGCCAAGTCTCCAAAATCTTTAATTTTTTGCATCAGTCGTGGTATATTCTCTATTGGGTCTTGAATCATAAACATTACATCATCCGCATATGCTCTATATTTATATGTAAAGCCTCTCGTTGTCAGTCCTTTAATATTCTTGTCTTCTTTTATTTTCCCCAGTAATACTTCCAATATCCAAATAAACAATAGTGGAGATAGGGGGCAGCCTTGTCTGGTCCCTTTTCGCACTTTAAAATATTCCGTTTTTTCTTTATTTATGTTCAATGCCACTTTTTGGTCCGAATAAATTGCAGTAATCATGTTTAAAAAAGATTGACCTATTTCCATTTTCTCTATCACTTGCAGCGAAGCTGAATCCTTTGTTGAGTCTCATACTTAACACCAACACTTAGCATCTAGTTCCAGCTCCTGCCAACCTAGCAGTTCGAAAGCAAGAAATTGCAAGTAGATAAATAGGGACCACTTCGGTGGGAAGGTAACAGTGTTCCGTGCACCTTGGTGTTTAGTCATGCCGGCCACATGACCACGGAAATGTCTTTGGACAGCGCTGGCTCTTCGGCTTTGAAACGGAGATGAGCACCGCAACCCTAGAGTCGGATTCGACTGGCTTTCGAGCAAGGGAACCTTTACCTTTACTTTATAATCTTCTTTTAAGATTACCCTGATATGGATTATCATGGCTAGGTCAGTTGATCCTTGAAGATTTGCCCTCTGTGTCACCCCCTGCTAAAGTGATGTGGCTTCTGAGAGATAAACAAAAGAAATTACTCTGGCCATATCCAAATTCCTTTCAACTGTGGTGGCTCATCGTTCAGCTGTTCAGAAACCATAGCCTGACAGAACAGTAATTTTGTCATTGTCGTCATCATCATCATCGGATCCATGAAGGCAAATAATTTCTCTGCCAAATGTAGCTGAAAAAGGCACTACTTGCCATTAGACTCACTAGCTTCTCCAACACATGTCACATGTGCCTCAAACCAACTTTCAGATCAAAAGCTATTGCAAGCGAAGTCTTTATCAGCAGTATCAGCCCCTGGATTTCTGCATCCCTGAGGCAATTTGCCTTCAGTAGACCACACATAGAATACTGAGGGTACAGTGTTAACCTTTTCTACCTCTTGCTGTGATGTGCTGAAGGCACTGTGGCAGCTGAAAACTCCCATCATAAAGCAAGATATATTCCCTCCTTTCCATCTAAGTTTTTTGCTCAGGGCTGAGAACTTTTAAAGGGTTCAGGGAACAGTTGGTGCTGACTTGTCAAAAACAAGGTTCTGATCATGGCAGTACTGCTTGCCTATCTTTTTCTAATTTATTTATTTTTATATGCATGCAACATGGCCCATGGGAGCCCTAAAGAACTTGGTTTATCCTGTGGTAACGTGCAACAAGATCCATGCATTATGCACCTGGCAGCCAGATGGGAGACATTTGTTAAATTTGCTGGAGGCTCTGGGCAAATGCTCAAATGTGCTGTTCTGGCCCAGTAACAGGAGGAAGCAAAGTTCAATCATTCTGTGATTTTCTTCTGCTCTGAATTGATAGTTGATCTGAGGATTCCCAGTAAGTGAACATTAAGGGGTTCCCCCCCTCTTTGGGTTTAATTAAATGAAGAGGCAGTCAAGAGATGTAGCTAGTCCTTTCAGAAAGCTAGTAACAAGTGAGTTCTAGTACATTAATTTTAACTTTGGAACATCAGTAGACACACAGAGTAGTACATGGTACATTAGCCCAGGCCTATAAAGACTTTTATAAACCCAAACTGGGTTTAATTGAATAAAATATAATTCACTAAATCCTCTTCTTTACTCCTCAATTCCTATGCTAAAGCTACACAAAGCCTCTATTTGTTTCCTTAGTGCTTTCGATGTGGAACATTCTATAACATATGCCATCTCAATCTGCATAAACATTTTAACATGAGGCTGCTCTCAGAGAGATGTAGAACTCCTTGGCAACTCATCAGGGTGATAAATCTTTTGCTAACAGTCATTCCTTGGTGCCTGCAACCATTCTTGGTTATCTCCAGAACTGCCATCAATGTGGCCAGCATGGGCTTTTCTTTGGTTAACCTAGGCTGCGGTCACACACACTAAATAATCCACTTTCAGTGTACTTTCCAACTGGATTTTACTGTGTGAACTGGCAAAATCCAGTTGGAAAGTGCATTGAAAGTGGATTGAAAGTGGATTATTTAGTGTGTTTGACCTCAGCCCTAAAGAACTAAAATAATTGAAGACATGCTGACCTCATCCCAGTTTCCAAAATTTCCTCACACTAGGGCTATCTTACAGGGGGAAAGTACCCAGATGTTTCTCAGTTGCCTATAATTCATAATCCCTTCACTCTGAATACAAACCTTTGTGATTTATAGTACTCACTTTCAACACAAGGTGAGCATTATGACAGAGTGAATTCAGATTTTAATCTAAATCAGAGAATACCTCCTCCCAATAATAATAATCCCTTCTGCATACTGTAGCAACTATAAGGCAGTGGAGTGGTGGTGGGAAAAAGGGAAGGGAAGTCTGGGGCTTCAGGAGCTGGGACATGTAGTTTGCCATTGTGCTTAGTATCTATATTAAGGACACTAAGCACTCTGAGAAAATTATTCTTCCTGGGGTGCCTGCTGCCTGGGATACTCCCATAGTAACAGTCATTCCAGGCATCAGGGAGATGGAAGGGACCTCCCTTCATCCCATCTGAAAAGTACTGAGACCGGAGGTTCAGCATAGTGAATCAGCTCTTGTTTATTAGGTTACATCAGGAACAAGACTAGCCGGCTTGCAGGCCGGCTTATATCCTAGAGCAAAACCCACTCCCAGAACACACCCTATTCTAGTGACAGGCTATTTCTTGTGGATGAGAGTTCCATAGGTCCCGGCTGGGATCCTAGCCCTCTGATTGGCACGGGTTAGGATCCATTTGGACCATTGTCTCCTGGAGTGAAGCTCGAAGGCTTCACATGACTGTGTGGGGACCTAGCCTCGTACGCAGTCAGGTTTGGATACATTACACCCCTCCCCCCATAGTCCAAGTCACACCCAGACACAAAATCTTTGAGGTACACTAGTGCCTTCTGTTCCCAGGATGAATGCTGGAGCTCCAGTGTCATGGCAGAGATTGAGCCCATTGGTGCCAGACTGGCCGGCATCGGCTCCAATGGGTTGGGTGGTAGTGCCGTGCCCTGAGTGGGTGGGTTGCCCATGGGTTGTACGGCGGTGTCAGGTTCAAAAGCAAGTAGGTCCAGGCATTCTTGATCAAAAGAAAGGCTTTATTGGATTACAGTGCTAAAACACACAGTAGAAGGTCATTGTCAGGAATGGGGGCAAGAGCAAAGCAAGCAGGGTTATAGTATGATGCATGCAAGCAACTAGCGAATGAACTGTAAGCGCGCGTGCAGGAAACTCCTGGCGGGAGAGTTACTTCATGAGCGGGAGACGACCCCCCCCTCCCCTCGCATTCACAGGACTGGAAAATTCTCATCAACACAAGAATAGTCCAAAGCCTACATTCAAGGCCACCGTGATAAGGAGAAGCGGCAAGGGAAGAAGCTCCCACGTTACTGCCTGGATACCTACGCAAGCGCAAAGCCGAATAGGGAACACATAACAATGGACTCAGTGAGAAACATCAAATAGACCTTTTTCTGACACTCTGCCCTTCCCAAAATACCTCCCACCCACCACTCAGGAAGGGGAGTACATGGGACCCCCTGGTTTGGCTGGGAAACGGGTGTGAAAATCCCTTAGAAGATCAGGTGCATTAATATCGGAGACTTTAACCCATTCCCTGTGTTGGGGCCCAAAATGTACCCATTCAACCAAATAATACAATTGTCCATGGATAAATTTGGAGTCCAGGATGTTATCCAGCTCGTAGTGCTCCTCGTTATCGATGATCAGCGGGGGGGGGTTGCCGGAGGCTCCAGATGCCACTTAGATAGGGGAGATGCCGGTTTGAGGAGGCTGTAATGGAAAATTGGATGAATGGCTTTAAGTGACTTAGGTAAATCCAGTTGCACCATCACTTTATTTATACAGCGAACCACTTTGAATGGACCAATATATTTCCACGCTAGCTTCCGCGACTTCTGTGAGAGGCGTAAGTTCTTAGTGGAAAGGTACACTGAATCCCCTGGTTGCAGATTCCATCCCCCCGCCCTTTTCTTGTCTGCATATTTCTTATATTGAGCCTTGGCTTCGTTTAAAGTCTCTACAATCATTGGCCAAGATTCTCGAAAAGATTTACACCATTCTGTAGCATTCCCAGTAGAACCCCCGGTTTCAAGAACGGAAGAGGGGGCTATCATAACCCATGGCAGCTTTAAAGGGAGACATTCCGGTTGACGCGTGCCAGGAGTTGTTGTATGCAAACTCAGCCAAAGGCAACAATTTGACCCAATTGTCTTGTTGGTAGTTGGTGAAACAACGTAGGTATTGCTCTAGTGTTTGATTCACCCTTTCTGTTTGCCCATCAGTCTCTGGGTGGTATGCACTGCTTAAAGCACGCTCAATACCCATGAGGGCCATTAACTCTGTCCATAGTTTGGAGACAAACTGAACCCCACGGTCGGATATTATTTTGATCGGTAAAGTGTGGAGCCGGGCAATATGTTGTAAGAAGGCTCTTGCAAGTATTTTGGCCGTTGGCAAACTAGGAAACGGTATAAAGTGAGCCTGTTTAGAAAATAAGTCCACCCCCCCCCCAAATAACAGTCATGTGTTTGCTGGGGGGAAGATCAGTGATAAAATCCATGGAAATCACTTCCCAGGGTCGACTTGGGGTAGGCAATGGCTGTAGTAGACCTGGGGTTTTTCCCACTCTGGTCTTGCAGTGACTACATGTAGGGCAAGATTGTATGTAGAGCGATAGATCTCGTTTCATTCGGGGCCACCAGAAATTGCGCGGCAGTAGATGTAGGGACTTCACATACCCAAAGTGCCCTGCTGACTTGGAATCATGGGCAGCCTGCAGTACTTGGGGTCGCGTACTTTCTGGGACAAACAGTTTAATGCCTTTGTACCAGCAGCCATTGGGTTTGCATTCCACCTCATCTCGAGCTTTTAGCTCAACTTTCTCCTGATCAGTGATGTCGTTAGCAAATTGATTTTCCCATGGCAACCCCTGACTCGGAGTAACGGGCTGTAATTGTCTCTGTTTGCGTGTTATAACAGCCCCAACAAGTTGGTCTGGGGTAAAAAAGGATTCTCTCACCTCCGTTCTCTTGCTCAGATGCTGGGGAAGGCGTGAGAGGGCATCTGCCAAGTGATTGGACTTACCCGGGAAGTGGTGAAGGGTAAATTGGAACTTGGAGAAAAACTCAGCCCAGCGGAACTGTTTGGCATTTAGATTCCGGGGCTTCCAAAGTACCTCAAGGTTCTTATGATCAGTCCAGATTTCAAAGGGTACCCGAGCCCCCTCTAGCCAGTGCCTCCAAGTAATTAGGGCTAAGCGTATAGAAGCAGCTTCTTTGTCCCAAATGGGCCAGAACCTCTCTGTGTCATTAAACTTTCGTGAAACATAAGCAAGAGGGTGCAAGTGCCCTTGGGCGTCCTCTTGTAAGATCACCCCCCCCCATTGCGGCATCTGAGGCGTCTACTTGGACATAGGGGTGTGCATTCGGGATTCCAAAAGCTGAAAAAAACTCGAAAAAACATTTTTGGGTTTTTTTCAGGTTTCGGGATCCCGGCATGCTATTTCTTAAGGCTCAGTGAATCCCGAAAAAAAAATCCCAAAAAATTCGGGATTTTTTGGCATTTTTTCAGCATTTGCCGAAAAGCGGCGTCAGGGGGTTTAAACTGGTGTTAAAGGGCCCGGGAATCCTTTTCCCGCCCTTTCCCCCTCTTTCCCGCCTTTTCCTCCTGTTTCCAGGAGGAGGGGGGGAGGAGGCTCCCAGACAGCCAATCACTGCAATGCATTTGCAAAATGCATTGCAGTTTGCAAAGTTTGCAAGGCTGTTTTGTACTGCCTGCAGCCCAAGCACAGTTTGCTCCTTTCCCAGGGAAGGAGCACTGGTGGCCAATAGGGTTCTGGCATCTGCTCTCTGGCCAATCACAGAAGGTTTTTCCTTTTTGAAATCCTTCTGTGTATGCTCAGAGAGCATAAAAGGAGCCAGTTCTGGCTGGTGAGAGTCTGCTGCCTCGTGGTTTGGCTTGGCTGGCTGGCTTTTGCTGTTCCTGCTCATCCTCCTCCGAGTCCTCCTGAGTCCTGAGTCTGCTGCTGCTGCTGCTGCTTTCCTCCCTGGCTGGCCCTGGAGTCCCTGCTCTTCAGACTGGTTTGATTTATTAGGGCAATTTTAATTTCTTTTCTCTTTATTTTATTCTTCCTTCTGGGTTAGGGTTGTTTTGGGAGGGATTCTCAGGTCTCTTTCTTTCTGGTTTTCTTTGGTTGGGTGGGTTAGGTTCTGGGCCTGGGAGGGTTTTAGTTTGTAATTGCATTTAATCTCTGCAGTTTTATTTATTTTCTGTGTGCATTTTAATTTGTATTTAATCTCTGTAGTTTAATTTTTTTTCTGTGTGCATTTTTTGGCCAAACTTGATTTTTTTCCAGCCTCTCTCTGCTTTTGGTTCTTTCTTCTCTGGTCTTCTTGCTTGCTTTGCTGGTCTTTTTGCAGCCTTGTTTAATTTTTAAGTTCTGTATTTTGTTTTTTTTTTTTGGGGGGGGGGTTAGCCTGGGACCTAGGTGCTCCCTCTCTCTCTCTGCCTTTGATTGTCCTTCTGCTGCTGTTGATTTCATTTCTTTAAGTACTTTTGTTTGCGTGCAGGCAAGGCTTTGGTTGGGATTTTTTGGAGGGGGCCTTGCTTGCCTTTTTGCAGTTTTAAGTTTTTAAAAGGTTTTTATTGGATTTTCTGGGCTTGAGTTGTTGTGTGTGTGGGGGGGAGGGTTAGGCCTAGGTTTCCTGCCTGGGCCTAGGTTTTCTTTGGTCACCTGTTGTTTTTGCAGTTTTTGTATTTATTTGTACAATTTGTGTGTGCTTGGCTTGTTGGGTTTGTTTGGCTTGTTGCTGTTTGGGGGGGTTTCTGTTGTGCCTTTTCTGTTGTGTTGTACTAAAGGTTTTGTTTTGTTTGGGCTTTCTCTTCTTAGGTGTGTGGGGGTCACTGCTGAGTGTGCTTCTGGTTTAGCTGCAGTGCACCACTGTTAAATAGGCTGTTAAACAAACTTGTCAGGTTTACTTTTTAATTAATATTTATAAAACTCAGTGTAGGGCTTTAGGTGTTCTTAACTAGGCCAGTGGTAGGACAACAAAAAGAGGCCAGGTTTGTCTTCACAATATAAAACAAAGGTTTAAGTAGCACTAAATTCTTTAGAAAGTAGTGTGCTGTTGTGCTGTGCTGTGTTCTGACTGACCTTTGGTAAAGCCAGGCACTTTCCCCCTTTTAGATTGTTTTTCAGTTAGGGAGCTTTTCCTGAATCCACAAGGTAATCAGGAGGTTCCAGTAGACTCTAGATACTAGTAGTTTTAAACCCAAAAACTTTTTTAAAAGGTTTGAATAAGCCATCTCAAGGATAGTCTTTAAACCATAGCCAGGGTCAGTGTAGGAATTCACTAGTTTAAAAAAAAAACCAGAAAAAAAAGTGAAGCAAGGCTAGGTTAGGCTCTACTGAAAGGAAAAAAAAGTTTTTTGGTGGGAGGGTTTATAAAAAGGTGTGAGGCTGTTTTAGGGTCAGGTGGTGTAGTGTAGGTAAGTCAGGTGCCTAATACCCTCCCCAGAAGTTAGCGTGAGTTTGGCCAGGGGTACCATGAGCGGCAGAAAGGAAACGCAGAGGGGCCCTGGGGGTAAGGCAAAGGAGAAGACTAGAGGGGTGGAGGGGAGGGGGAAGGGGAAAGCTGCGGCTCTCCCCGCACCTAAGCGCAAGGCCACAGCAGAGCATCCTGACACCACTCCAACCTCTGGTCGGAGTGGTGCCATGAAGGTGCCACGGCTGGCACTCTTCTCCATGTTTATGGATGCTCCTGGGGTGGCCCCAGCAGAGGTGCCTGTAGGTGCTGCTGGCACTGTGCAGGGGTCTGCTACTCAGGCAGTCCCTCCTCCAGCCGTTGCTGCTGAGTCTCACTGGAATTGCCACAGTGGTGACCGGAACCGTGGTGACCGGTGTGGTAGTCACTGGTGGACCGACCCCAGCCCCGCTCATCGTAGTGGACGGCAGGAGCTGGTGGTGGTGAAAGAATGAGGATTCCTGACAATTTCTGTCAAGTTCAAAAGCAAGTAGGTCCAGGCATTCTTGATCAAAAGAAAGGCTTTATTGGATTACAGTGCTAAAACACACAGTAGAAGGTCATTGTCAGGAATGGGGGCAAGAGCAAAGCAAGCAGGGTTATAGTATGATGCATGCAAGCAACTAGCGAATGAACTGTAAGCGCGCGCGCGGGAAACTCCCGGCGGGAGAGTTACTTCATGAGCGGGAGATGACTCCCCCCCTCCCCTCGCATTCACAGGACTGGAAAATTCTCATCAACACAAGAATAGCCCAAAGCCTACATTCAAGGCCACCGTGATAAGGAGAAGCGGCAAGGGAAGAAGCTCCCACGTTACTGCCTGCATACCTACGCAAGCGCAAAGCCGAATAGGGAACACATAACAATGGACTCAGTGAGAAACATCAAATAGACCTTTTTCTGACAGGCAGAAGGGGGACAGGAGTCATGATCAGTGCAGTCCGGGGCTGTTGGCAGCTGTATGTTGGCTGCTGTTTCAGGGCTTTCGGCATCTGCGTAGTCCTTGGGGTTGAGAGGGACGATTCCCCAGTGCAGCTGATTGATGTGGCACCACAACAGCTGTCCATCTTCCCTCAAGACCTCAGAGGACCGGGGTCCAGTTAATCTCACCACCCAGGCCAGAATCCAGGGGGGGCCTGGCATGTAATTGCGGGCGTACATGGGGTTCTCTGGGAAGAATCCCCTGGCCACCTCCCATGACTCTGTGTCAGGTGCCTGTTTGGGGGCTCAGTTGGGGTGGAGTGAGTCCAGTGGAGTCACTAGGTGCCGTCCCAGGAGCAGCTTGGCAGGGCTGCACCTGGTCACGGAGTGTGGGGTGGTGCACTGGCTGAAGAGGAATGGGGCCAGCTTGTAGTCCCAGTCCTTGGTATCCAGTCGTCAGAGCGCTTCCTTGGTAATACGGACCATCCGCTCAGCTTGTCCATTCATCGCAGGGTGGAACAGGGCTGACTGGATGTTGCAAATCCTGTAGTACGAGGTGAATTCCTGGAATTCGGTAGAGGTAAACACCGACCCATTGTCCATAATCAGGGTCTCTGGAATGCCCTGGGCACTGAATATTTTCCACATGGCACGAATGGCAGCCTTTGAGGATGTGGAGGGCACGGGCACGACTTTCAGCCATTTACTGTAGGCATTGGCCAGGATGAAAAACAGCTGCCCTTGAAATGGCCCCACAAAGCCCAAATGTAGCCAGGACCAAGGACAGTGTGAGGATTCCCAGGCATGAGCGGGGGCCCTTGGAGGTTCAGGCCACGACTCTTGGCAGGCCATGCAGCATTTGACCATGTTCTCGATGTCCCTGTCCAGCCCCAGCCACCACACATAGCTGCGGGTGAGCACCTTCATCCTGACCACCCCAGGATGAGTCTCATGTAGGGCTGTGAGAACCCACATTTGTAAAGGGCCCGGAATTATGACCCAACCTCCCCACATCAGGCACCCCTTATAGCTTGTCCTTCCAGGAGGAGAATGGCATGAATTTAGAGCCCCCATTGACCGCCGGCCACCCCCTCACCACCTAGTCCAGGACCCAGCAGAGGATACGATCCTTAGCAGTGAGCTGGGCCACCTCCCGGATGTGGACTGGCTGGTCAGGAAGGGCCTCCAGCAGTGCCGCTTGGTGCACTGGAGTGGGGTCAGAGTCGGATGTGGCCAGGGGAAGGTGGCTGAGGGCAATTGCATGGCCCATGGCCTTCCCAGGCTGATGAACAAGTGAGTAGGAGTACTCAGCCAAAACAATAGACCACCAAAGCACCGAGGGGGAGACCATCTGGGGCATCTGACGATCGGGGCCCAGGAGGCCCAGGAGGGGTTTGTGGTCAGTCAACACTGTGAAGGGCCAGCCATACAGATAATGATGGATTTTTTTACCCCCACTACTATTGCCAGTGCCTAGTTGCGCTCTGCTGGTGACAAGGTCCTGGAATAGTACGCGACAGGGACTTCCCGCCCATCGGCCAGATGGTGGCCCAGAACTGCCCTGACGCCATAGGGTGAGGCATCGCAGGTGAGGACCAAGGGTAGGGCCTCGTTGAAATGGGATAGCATGGCATTGGAAGTCAGCAGGTCCTTGACTGCCTGGAAAGCAGTGGTGTGAGGGGGCCCCCAGGCCTATGGAGCATTCTTGTCTAGCAACCGGTGGAGCGGCTCTGCCACCACAGCCTTGAGGGGAAGGAAAGAATGATAAAAATTGAGCAGACCAAGGAAAGCCTGCAGTTCCAACTTGGACATGGGTGGAGGGGCTTCAGTGATTGCCTTTATTTTGTCGTCCGTGGGGTGAATGCCCTGGGCATCCACCACGAAGCCCAAGAACTCCACATGCAGCACACCCAGGAGACACTTCTCGTGTTTGACCTTCAGTCCAGTGGTGTTGAAGCGCTGGAGCACAGCCCAAAGATGGTCAGTGAAGGATCTTGCGTTGGGCGCCGCGATCAGCACATCATCTAAAAATGGTTGCACACCTGGAATTCCTTTGAGAATAGAGTCCATGAAATTCTGGAATATCACGGGGGCCATGCTCACCCCAAATTGCAATTGATTGACCTCAAAAGCCCCTTTATGGGTCACAATAGTTTGAGCCTCAGCCATGGCGGCATCAACCAGCAGCTGCTGATAGGCTTGCTCCAAGTCCAACTTTCGAAAAATACAGGCACCCACCAACTAAGCAAGGACATGGCTGACTACCAGTATGGGGTACGCATGGTCTTGGAGTGCCTTATTCAGGGTGCATTTGTAGTCCATGCAGATGCAGACATCCCTGTTGGGTTTTTCCGGGGTCACAATCGGCATCTCCCATCATGCATAGGAGACAGGTTCTATCACCCCCTACGCCACCAGGCAGTCCAGCTTGGCCTTGATTTTGGGCTTCATGGCCAGCAGGGGTCTGGGCCTTAATGCGGATGGGCCAGACATTAGGATCGAGCTCCAGTGAGATGAGGGCCCCAGTGTAGTGGCTCAGCATGCCATCGAAAACCCATGGGAACTCCTCACAAACCCCAGTGAAGTCCAGCAGCCATACCTGATTTACCCCCGTGACCGTAAGGCCCAGCAGACTGAACCAGGAGAGTCCTAGTAGACTAGTGAGATGGCCCTCCACCACGACCAGTTCCAGACAGCCTTTAAACCCGTTGTATTGCACCTGGAACCTGCCCCAGCCCCAGATCACCACAGGGTTCTTGTTAAAGTCCCATAAAGATAACCCATGCAGCTTCCGCAGGAGGGGTCCCCCCCATGGGCATAGCGTGCGCAGCATGACCATGGAGATGATGGAGAAAGACAAACCCGTGTCCTCCTCCATCCTACAGGGGGACCCCTCTATCAGGACCATAACATACAGTTTATTTGGGCTATCGGGGGGCAGATTACATACCTGGTGCGGCTGATGGTGGGCCGTGAGGGTGTGAAGGTCCAACGACTCCTGGTGGATGGACGTCTTCCAGTGCTGCCCTTTTGAGCAGCACACATGGGCGATGTGGCCCTGCTTGTTGCAAGTCCTGCAAACGATGTCCCAGAATCGGCAGGTCCGGCGCTCATGGGCATCCCCGCAGCTGGCTCAGGGAGTTGCGGGAGCTGAAGGCTTGCTGGCTGGGGCCCCAGACACTCGGGACTGTTGGTGCACTGGGAGGTGGAGCTGCAGGACCTCCTCTTCATCCAAAAGGTCTGAAGCGGGGTCAGCATTGGTGCGATGGACCGTCTTAGCACATCAGTCTTGATGGGACTTTTCATACGCAGTGGCCTCCCTCAGCGTCTTGGCTTGTCAGTTTCCTATGTAGCTTGGGCTCGCGGAGGCCCACCAGGAACTGATTCAATAGGGCATCCACCAGGCTGGGAAACGCACACCATGTGGCTATTCTTCTGAGCCCTGCCAGGAAATTGGAGGTCGACTCGTCCGGGCCTTGATTTCACGCAAAGAACTTCATGTGCTCAACAAATTTCATTGGTTTGGGAGCTAGTTGATCTGTTAGTGCCTTCACCAGTACCTCGTAGATCTCTTCCTTCGTCTGCTGAGGTGCGATCAGGTCCTTCAGCAACTGAAAGGCGTTGATGCTACACGAGCTTAAGAGCAGGGCCTTCTTCTTACCTGCGTCCATCATATCTTGTTATTTCTATGATCTTGCTGCTCCGTGTGCATTAGATACTCCACATGGAGAAAAAAAAATGGGGAAATAACTCCCCAGTGTGATTTTTGTGCAGGTAAATGGCCTTCAGGGGGAGGCAAGAGCACTTCCTCCTCCTGTGGTGGCATTCCAAGCCCATTGTTCCCTACAGGTACTGTGTGGCTGCAGGGAACACAGTTGGGTCTGGGAACCACAGCAAAGTCAGTGAAAGGAGTTGTAAGCCTTTGCAGACTCAACTCCAAAGGGTGGGAGGATCTGTTTAAAACCCCTGGTGCACCTGCTCTAGTGTGGCAACAACTCTGCAAAATCAGACCTATTTCTGAGTGTGTAGCAGCCACTCCTTGCCTTTGGAAACCTGCATTCTTGAAACGACTTCCTGGCTACCTGACCTTTGGCTTTCTCACTGACCTTGATTCCAGCTTGTGTCTTCAGCTTCTAGCTTATTGCCTTGGTTACTACCAGCCAAGTCAGCACAAGGAGGAAGATTTATACCCAGCCCTTCACTAGGAGTCTCAGACCAGTCTACAATCACCTTCCCTTTCTCTCCCCACAACAGACACTCCATGAGGTAGATGGGGCTGAAAGAGCTCTGAGAGAACTGCTATTGAGAGAACAGCTCTGAGAGAACTGTGACTGACCCAAGGTCACCTAGCTGGCAGCACGTGGAGGAGTGGGCCGGTTCTCCAGATCAGAGTCTGTGTCTACACCAAACCACTACACCAAACTGGCTCTCATAAATGCATATAAATGACAAAGGAGGCTCAAAGTAACAAGTGAGCCTACTGTAAGGTTTATTAATGCAAGAAATAAACAAAGCCCAGTAGTCAGCAGCAGTAATGCAGTACTCTGCTGAGGCATTAATAGTCTGTGTACTCTGTCAGGAGTATGTTCATATAACTAGAATGTATGCAAGCCTATGTCCTGACCTGGGTGGGCCAGGCTAGGCTGATCTCATCAGACCTTGGCAGCTAAGCAGAGTCAGCCCTGGACAGTATTTGGATGGGAGACCACAAGGGTCACTGTGCAATGGCAAACCACCTCTATTAATCTCTTGTCTTGAAAACCCTACAGGATGGCCATAAGTTGGCTGTGACTTAATAGCACTTTCCAGCACCACCATGCAAGTCTATAGATGTGAAAAAGTGATGCAGTGTAAAAAGATAGATCAAGGCAGGCAGCCGTGTTGGTCTGAAGCAATAGAACAAAGTTAGAGTCCAATGGCACCTTTTAAGACCAACAAAATTTTATTTAAGGTATGAGCTTTCATGTGCATGCACACTTAGTCAGATGATGAAATAGAATTACACATGGAATTCACTACCATAGGAGGTGGTGGCAGCTACAAGCATGGACGGCTTCAAGAGGGAATTAGATAAACATATGGAGCAGAGGTCCATTAGTGGCTATTAGCCACAAGGTATAGATAGTGATTCTGGGGCAAGTGAGGCTCTGTATTCTTGGTGCTTGGGGGGATCAACACTGGGAGGACTTCTAGTGTCCTGGCCCCACTGGTGGACCTCCTGATGGCCACTGTGTGACAGAGTGTTGGACTAGATGGGCTGTTGGCCAGATCCAACATTGGCTTCTCTTATGTTCTTATATCATAGTTGTATATATAGGGGTGGCCTGTTAACTTAGCATGCAAAATAGTGAAGATACAGAGACTGTTGTATTATTATAATGATATAACAATATTCAATTACCAATTTACAAAAAAAACCAAAACACCCTGATGGTGGTGGTGGTGGTGGTGGTGGTGTGTGTGTGTGTGTGTGTGTGTGTTGGAGAGAGTGAGAGAGAGAGAGAGAATGGCCACTGCCAGGGCCCTGGGGCAGAGGAACTATGGAGATATCTGCTATGTGGAAGCCGTATTACCACAGCAATAACTGAGAAACTACACAAACCTGCCCCCACGTAGAAAACCCCAAGGGTCAGGTTGTATTACTTTATGGCTGCAGTCCTAAGAACACTTGCCTGGGAGTAATCCCCATTAAATACAATGGAATTCACTTCTGAGTAAAACTGCCTAGGATTGCTTTCCAAGAGCTTAAGATTAGTGGGGACAGACAATACACTTTTTCAGAATGCTAAAACTAAAATGATAACAGTTGTTAAAGTCGACCCCCCCATCTCACTATTGATCCTGTTCAAATGGATTCTGCAGACTTACATAGTCCTAGGAGAAACCTGCAACTAGGCTTTCAGGACCAACATACCATAGATCTGAACTATGCAAGTGTCTTGGATTGTGGACTATTCCCTGTACTTTTGGAGGAGATATACTTAGGCCTATTATGCATGGGTGTTTTGCCTCACTTTAACTGTGGATGTCCATCAGGGTTTTTCCCGCTCATTCTGCTCTTCTTTTTCATTTCCTCACTTCAGCTTTCTATTTGCTGTTTCCCTGGGTTTTCTGAGAGTGCATTTGTGCCAATTTCCCCTTTGTTTGCTTCCAAGCTGAAGGTAATTTAAAAGTGTACAGATTCCCTTAGATTCCCCATTACCACCCTTTTCCCACCCCTCCAAGGCTAGTCCACTGCCCACATTGAAGTACAGTGTGGATGGGAAAACATGGGAAGAGGAGGTGGCTGTGAAAGGGAATGGTAGAGAAAGGTGACTGGGGGTATCAAGTCAGAGGATAAAGCGAGAAGCAGTGGGGGAATTTTCCCATGGGTCACCATCTGTCAGTATATCTAATTCTCAACATGGCTCTATCTGCAGATACTTAAATCCAGAGACAGGGACTATAAACAGACAAGACAGATCTTTCTACAAACCTGAGAAAAGGCCAATGTTAACAGAAAAATCTGAAATCTTTTAAAAAGCCACAGAGGGTATTAAGTACCTTCCAAATGACAAAAGCAACACCTGTAGCTTTAAGAAATGCATGCCATCAGCGGCCATTGTTAGACAACCACAACCCTATTGCCAGCCTTCAAGCTTTGGGTTCTGTCAGTAAAAGGCAAAGGGAAGGAACAAGGTCTTTTCCATGGTTGTTTTGGCCTTTGAGGGAAGCTCAAAGAACCAGGACCAGCAGCAACCATTGGGAAACTTGTTACTCCATGACTTGAATGACTCACTCAGGCTAGGCTGCTTGCTCCTATTCAACAGCAGTCACCCCATGATAACCAGTGTGGTGTAGTAGTTAGAGTTGCAGATTAGGATGTGGGAGACTCAAGTTCAAATTCCTATTCTATTGTAGAAGCTCATTGGGTGACCTTGGGCCATTCACACACTTTCACACGAATCTACTTCATTGTTATGAAGCTAAAATGTAGGACAGGTAAATGATTTAAGCTGTGCTGTGTCCCCATTGTGGAAAAAGATGGAGTATAACCAAAGTAAATGAATAACAAATATAGCTGAAGATGGGGGTGGTGTTGGAGCAGATAAAATGTAGGCTGGTGGGTATACGGGATGGAGAGAAGGTAGCACGGAAAGTTGAGGATATGGGGGCTGCCAGGAGAACGGAAGGAGGAAATAGTGTGGGGAGGGGGATACAGGGAAAAGTAAGGTACCCCCACAAGTCCCTGCAGGTTCCCCATCATGTAACCAGGCCTGATCAGCACTGCACAAGATAGCCAGTGTTATCCTGGGGAGAGGGTACCAGGGGAAGGAAGAAGGAAAAGCTGAAGATGGTGGTAGATAAAGGTAGGTTGGCTGGTGGGTGGGACGGAGAGAAGGAAACAGGAGAAATAGGGGAGGGGCTAAGGGGACTTTCAGGGAAGGGAAAGCAGAAATAGTGGGGGGAAGGGAAAAGGAAATGTCCCCCACAAGTTCT
This sequence comes from Gekko gecko, assembly GCA_029375565.1. Lineage (NCBI taxonomy): Eukaryota > Metazoa > Chordata > Lepidosauria > Squamata > Gekkonidae > Gekko > Gekko gecko. The sequence continues at coordinate 118,113,106 of JAPDNY010000002.1, read as the reverse complement.
TGAAGATCCCCCCCGTACATCTTGAGGATTGTGCGCAACTTTCCACATTCACCCGTTAATGAGTTAAAGATTGCATGCAATCTCAATAGAACCTTTGTACTCTGTGTAATTGGTAGCAAAGCCATCTGATGAATGAATTAGGAACTGAAATGATCATCATAACTACAGGGATGTTTCAAGTCTGTTTTTTCATTATGATATTTGTTTGAATCTTAAGCCTTCCTTGATCTAACCTGGTGCTACTTACATTCAGCATACACTTGCTTCCCCCAGCCAGGCCCCAAAGATATGACCTTAAGTCTGAGAGACAAACCTGCTGTTTGCTGATCTTCCAAAATTAATACACTTTTGCCTAAATGTTAAAGGGATTTACTTTATTGCTCGGGGAATCAATAAGCTGAAAGGGAATTAATGTTGCCGAGGCATGCCATTTTGTTAAAGTGATGTTGGTTATTAACTAACTTACTGATATTACTTCAATATGACTCCAGTTAATGAACTTACTATTGTGTGTGCTTCCTGTGTGTTCTTCTTGCATGTTCCATGCAATCCAATGTGTATGTCTCAGAAAGCCTGTGATATGGCAAAGGCTTATCATAGAATCATAGAATGTTAGAGTTGGAAGGGACCTTGCAGGTCATCTAGTCCAACCCCCTGCACTCTGCAGGAGCATAGCCAAAAGATATCCCTACAACATACCCGAAAGATGGTCGTCCAGCCTCTGCTTGAAGACGTCCAGTGAAGAAGCATCCACCACCACCCGAGGCAGTCTGTTCTACTGCTCAACCACTCTTACAGTTAGGAAGTTTCTCCTGATATTTAGCCGGTAATGACTCCCTTGTAATTTCCACCCATTAGATCTAGTCTTGCAATCCAGAGCAAGAGAGAATAGATCTGCTCCATCTTCTACACTGACAGCCCTTTAAATACTTGAAGATTGCAATCATGTCCCCTCTAAGCCTTCTCTTTCCCAGGCTAAACATAACCAACTCTTTCAGCCTTTCCTCATAAGACTTGGATTCCAACCCTCTCACCATCCTGGTTGCCCTCTTCTGGACATGCTCAAGCTTGTCAACATCCTTCCTAAAATGTGGTGCCCAAAACTGGACACAGTACTCCAGGTGAGGCCTGACTATAGCAGAATAGAGTGGAACTACCACCTCCCGTGATCTGGACACAATGCTTCTGTTAATGCATCCTAAGATTGCATTAGCTTTCTTCACACTCACATTGCACTACAGGCTCGTGTTTAGCTTGTGATCAACCAGAACACCTAGATCCCTTTCACATGTGCTGCTGTCAAGCCAAGACCCTCCCATTCTATATCTGTGGCCTATGATTTTTTGTACCTAAGTGTAAGACTTTGCAATTATCTCTATTGAAATTCATTTTATTTGTCTCAGCCCACTGTTCCAGCCTATCTAGATCATTTTGAATCCAGACTCTTGCTTTTATAAACTGACAAGGTTATAGTTGTATGGCTGGGTGATCACTGCTCCCAGCTCTTAAAGATGGACTGCAAATGCAGGGCCGGCTTGCCTGCTAGGCGAGCTAGGTGCTCGCCTAGAACACGCTGGCCCTCAGGGGAGCCAAACTGCCCTGCCTGGGGTGCTCCTGCACCCCACAGATTGCCCTCCCTCCCCCCTTGGCAGCATGGCGGCGGCCAGTGGGGACTTGCTGCTGCCACCCACCACCACCAGTAACAGGACACCTGGCTGGCCAGCCGGGGCACAGGAGGTGGCAGCAGCCCAGCATGCCCACCCTCCCCTCCCCCTCGGGTGGAGGAGGAGGCAGAGGCCAGAGAATGCCCCACCGGCTGGCCAGCCAGGGCACAGGAGGCAGTGGCGGCCCAGCATGCCTGCCCTCTCCCCTTGGGTGGAGGAGGAGGAGGCAGTGGCGGCTGGAGAATGCCCTGCTGGCCGGCCAGCTGGGGCACAGGAGGCAGCGGCTGCCCAGCACGCCCACCTTCTCCCTCTCCCCTCTGGTGGAGGAGAAGGAGGAGGCAGCCAGAGAATGTCCTGCTGGCTGGCCAGCTGGGGCACAGGAGGCAGCAGCAGCCCAGCGTGCCTGCCCTCCCCCTCCCCCCTTGGGTGGAAGAGGAGGCGGCAGCCGGAGAATGCCCCAGCAGCCAGCGAGCTGGGGCACAGGAGCCAGTGGCGGCCCAATACGCCCGCCCTCCCCCTCCCCCTCGGGTGGAGGTGGCAGCCAGCGCAGGGACTCCAGGCCCCACCAGGAGGTTGGCATCTGCACCCACCTGGGGCACAGAAGCACCTCGAGATGGCCCTGTGCAAATGGCACTGGGTTCTTGCTCACAGGCTATGTTGTAGTCCAGTTTTATTTAAATCATGGTGTGTTTTCCTCAGCAATTGTTGGGCTTGCTGGGACACTACATTTTTCTTGTCCCTGGAGAATCAAAGCTACATGCAGGCAAACATTTTCAAGTAGGGCCAAAGGCCATCTTAGCTAGCATACACTAGACTTTGGGCTGGTGTTATTATTCATGCATTGTTTGCGATGAAGACAAGGATCTTCTCCGGCTCCAGTATATTGTCATTTGGCTGCTGCATTTACTGATCCTTTTCCAAAGAACACAAAGATAGTTGTTGAGTGAGCTACTCAATAGTAGTTAGTCTTCTGCTTACTTCTGTCTTAACATACAGGGAATTCAGATCAACCTTTCCATTATCTCCCTGCCTTAGTTCAAAGCCCGTCTTCCAAATCAAGGCCCATGGTGATACCATAGGGATTAAATATACAAAAAATTCAACAAATGTTGGATTCTGTCAGTCTGCCTGGCAGTACAGCAATTGCTCTCATAACGAGTGACACTCCTATTATCTTTGACAGAAAGGAGAGAAAGGGAAGTCATAAAACACAAGACTTTTGGCTATTGGTTGAAAGGAGCAATACGCATTAGAGATGGTTCTGTATGGTCATTGCTGGTAGGCTGGTACCTCTTTTCCTGGGTACTCAGGCTGAGCCATCTGTTAAAACGTCCCCCACAAAGGAATATATTCTGCCTACTGATCATTAGAGCATATCTAAAATCTAGGTAGCCTTTGACCCTTCACAGCTTTGTTCATCTTCCGTTTGGATGCCATGACAGTGAGTCAGGGCAAAAAGCCACCTGGGTAAACAACAGTCAACATTCCCCCAAGGCTTTTTAAAAAATCTCCTGAAACAGCTAGCTCTTGCTTTTATTGTTGGATTCCTTTTATTCAGATGTAAATCTTTTGAAATACATGCTTAGTTGGATTTACACAGCACCTTAAACTCATATCTTTGCCCTCTATGGTCTATGCTCCAGGCATTATGCTAAAACAGAGTCTAAGCAATTTAAAAAATCCAGAAAGGCTGGATTAAACTTTCATTTCATGTTAAAAATGAAAATGTTGTGTTATCAACATTGATAGGAGCTCAGCAAAGGGTAACATGGTGAGGGAAATCAATGGTGAAACAAAATATTTTTCCCTATTAAAAACATGAGCAATTCCCATTTGAATTAAAAGAGTAGATTTCCAGAATATGTGATGGAGCATACAGCACAATCCCGTGTAGATTCAGTCCAGTTTAAGTGTTTTGATTCCATTGGGATTAGACTCAAATAACTGCACAGAATTGCACCCATGGTTTAAAAAGCTGGTGATCATAAACAAAAGTTGTCAGTCTACCAGTTTGTTCCCCAGGTATTCCCAACCATTCATCTTTTCCACTACATTTGAAACTCAGGTGGGGATCCTAAACTGGGTTGATATCTGGTAGACTGCACTGCCCATAACATGACACATTTGCATGAATATTACATTTATAAAGCTGAAAAGACTCACTGCAAGTAGAACAGAGCATACTGAAACGGAACTGCATAAAACAGGAATGATACATTACCAGACTGAAAACAGGCATTGTTCTGGCACTTGAATCTATACTTGAGTCCAGCATAGATTCAGACATCTGATGTCTTTTTATGCCACTTGGCTGAGTTATGTTTGAAAAAGAATTTTTTTCCCAGTTTCAAGGACAATTCTTTTGGCAAATCTCGGGTAGAGCCATGGGATGTAAATTTGCCCTAGAATTAGCAAACAAGTTCATGGACAGATTACAAAACACCTTCATCCTAATTTCTATAGAGACAGCATCAACGTATATATAAGGTATTTGGATATTTTCATCATTTGGAAAGGTTCAGAGGAGCTCCTTGTCCACTTTGGACAGTATACTAACACTATACATCACAGTATTAAATTTGGAATGCTATATGACAGGTCTAGGATTAACTTTTTGGGTGTTTTGATTACAAAGGAAGGTATTGAATTACACAGACCAACAATAAAAAAGACCAACAATAAAACTTTCTTCAAATACATTAGAAGCAGGAAACCAGCCAGGGAGGCAGTGGGGCCCTTGGATGACCAAGGGGTAAAAGGAGTACTGAAAGATGATAGGGAAATGGCTGAGAAGCTGAATGCATTTTTGGCCTCTGTCTTCACTGTGGAAGATGAGAAGTGCTTGCCCATTCCAGAAGCACCGATTTCGGGAGGGGTGTTGAAAGACCTGAGTCAGATTGAGGTGATGAGAGAGGAGATCCTACGACTGATAAGACAACTTAAAAACTGATAAATCACCAGGCCCGGATGGCATACATCCGAGAGTTCTGAAAGAACTCAAATATGAACTTGTAGATCTCCTGACAAAATATGTAATCTTTCATTAAAATCTACCTCCATTCCTAAGGACTGGGAGGTAGCTAATGTCACTCCCATCTTTAAAAAGGGCTCCAGGGGAGATCCAGGAAATTACAGGCCAGTCAGTCTGATTTTGATACTGGATAAGTTGGTGGAAACTGTTATTAAGGAAAGAATTAGTAGGCACATTGATGAACAAAAACTATTGAGGCAGGGTTTTCGGTTTCAGCGTTGCGAATGGCGGCCACCTTTTGGGACGCTCCCGGAGGTGGTTAGCCCACGCGCAGTTTGGGGGGGTCTTTGCATCTATGCAAGACCCTAGTGAGCCTTAGGTAAAGGCTCCGAACCGGGGGCGCTTGGGGAGTAGCCTCTTTGCCGGCAGTTAGCCGGGAAATTGAGGCTTTCTCCCCGCCCCAATCGGCCCCGCTGCGTCGTGCCCGTAATGGGACTTAGCAGCACTCCCGAATTCCACCAGGAGTGAAGAAAGCGGCATGAGTTAAAATAAAAAGAAGAATTGCATCGAATCGTGAGTTGAAGATCTAATTTGAAGCGAGATAAATCCCCCCGCAAACGTAGGGAGGAGGGAGGAGTCCCCACCCCCTTTTGAGAAGCGAGATTAATAAAGGGGCAAGGAGGGGGGTAAAGAGAAAAAAAGCGTTGGTGAAGATACCGTTGGGGTTTGGCAGGCGATTGCGACATTGTCAGCCTCTTGGAGGATGCGGCACGAACTTTGAAAAAGTAAACAAAAGGGAAAATGTCGACGCCGAAAATTTTCCTGCACAAACCGGAAGAGAAGGGGGAGGGACTTCCGGTCCGGGTAACCCCCCCCCAGAGCTTGCTGTCATTCAACAAGAGGAGCTACTGCGGCCCCTGCTGGAGCAAATGCAGAAAATCAATGAAGCTTTGATTAAAGTGGAAAGTGCTCTTCTCTGTCGGCAAAAGCAAATCTCGGAAACTTCAAGAAAGGCTAATCTGATGTTAACCCTTTTGGGCGAGAAAGAAGAAGAGAAAGAAGATCTCAGTTTTATCTTGACGAATGACTTGGCACCCCTAACTGGCAGTGAAGCGAGTGAAATAAAAGAAGAGGTGGACATGGCTCTAAAAGCCTATTCCACTTATATAAAAGAAAATACTCTGCCAGAAGAAGGGGATGTCGAGCTGAGCAGGAAATATATCAGAGATCTAATTTCTTCTGTGATTATGGAGCCCGTAAAAGTTGATGGTCGGAAATATAAGAAAAAAAAGAAACGAGAGAAGATGGAATTCATCTTTAAAACAATAAAACCTTTGAAGAGACACACCAGCAGGATGGAGGCAGCACTCAAAACTGGGATGAATGCAAGCAGCGAAGAAGACAACGACCCAGGGGGAAGAGGTGACGGAGCGGGAGTCATCAAGATGAAAGGGACTCAACTTTTAGTTGAAAAGACTTAAGAGGACACTTTGAGCAGCGGCTGTTCGTGTAACATCTGGAAGGAGCTGTTTAATAACTAACCCCAATGGACTTTACTAACGGTATTAACAGAGTTATTTTGGACTTTGGATTGTTAAAAAGAAGATCTTCTAACCGTGATGGATGCTAAAAATAGTACTAACTAAAACTAACCCTTATTAACAGAATATTTTCACTCCATCTCTTTTTTCTTTCTCCAGCTGTCTACCCTACCCTTTTCCTATAAAAAGAATAAAATTCTCTCCTTTTTAGGAGAGTTTTACCAAAAAAAAAAAAAAAAAACTATTGAGGCAGACTCAGCATGGGTTCTGTAAGGGAAGATCTTGTCTCACTAACCTGTTAGTGTTTTTTGAGGGAGTGGACAAACATGTGGACAATGGGGACCCAATAGATGTTGTTTACCTTGACTTCCAGAAAGCTTTTGATAAAGTTCCTCATCAAAGGCTCCTAAGCAAGCTAAAAAATCACGGGATAAAAGGACAAGTCCTCTTGTGGATCAAAAACTGGCTAATTAATAGGAAACAGAGTAAATATAAATGGGCAATTTTCTCAGTGGAGAGTGGTAAGCAGTGGGGTACCACAGGGATCAGTACTCGGTCTGATGCTTTTTAACTTGTTTCTTAATGATTCGGAGTTGGGAGTAAGCAGTGAAGTGGCCAAATTTGCAGATGACACAAAGTTGTTCAGGGTGGTGAGAACCAGGGAGGATTGTGAGGCACTCCAAAGGAATCTGTTGAGGATGGGTGAGTGGGCGTCAAATGTGGCAAATGAGGTTCAATGTGGCCAAGTGCAAAGTGATGCACATTGGAGCCAAAAATCCTAAATATAAATACACACTGATGGGGTCCGAACTGGCAGAGACCGACCAAGAGAGAGATCTTGGAGTCGTAGTAGATAACTCAATGAAAATGTCTAGGCAGTGTGCAACTGCAATGAAAAAGGCCAACGCTATGTTGGGGATTATTAGGAAGAGAATTGAAAACAAATCAGCCAGTATCACCATGCCCCTGTATAAATCAATGGTGAAACCTCATTTGGAATACTGTGTACAGTTCTGGTCACCACACCTCAAAAAGGATATTATAGCATTGGGAAAAGTACAGAAAAGGGCAACCAGAAAGATAAAAGGGTTGGAACACTTTCCCTATAAAGAAAGGTTAAAGCCCTTGGGGCTCTTTAGTTTGGAGAAACAACGGCTGAGGGGTGACATGATCAAGGTTTATAAGATTATGCATGGGATAGAGCAGGCAGAGAAAGAAGTACTTTTCTCACAATAAAAGAACTCGTGGGCACTCAATGAAATTGCTGAGCAGTCGGGTTAGAACGGATAAAAGGAAGTACTTCTTCACCCAAAGAGTGATTAACACATGGAATTAACTTCCACAGGAGGTGGCAGCGGCTACATGCATGGACAGCTTAAGGAGGGAATTAGATAAGCATATGGAGCAGAAGTCCATCAGTGGCTATTAGCCACAAGGTATAGATAGGAACTCTCAGGCTGGGGCAGGTGATGCTCTGTATTCTTGGTGCCTGGGGTGGGCAATAGTGGGAGGGCTTCTAGTGTCCTGGCCCCACTGCTGGACCTCCTGATGGCACCTGGTATTTTTGGCCACTGTGTGACAGAGTGTTGGACTAGATGGGCCATTGGCCTGATCCAACATTGGCTTCTCTTACGTTCTTATGTTTCGGAAAACCCACAGATGCTAACTCTTTTTAGCAGGTGATAGTTTCCATCCTTATCACCTGAAGATAAATGCACCTTTTTCTCAGATGTTAAGGATTACAAGAAACAAGTGGAGACCCGCAAGAAACTTGCGGGATGGTTATCTCATTCATCACACCTTTGCTTCCTCTCCTTGCCCCCTACCTCTCTCACACTATTTCTCCCCTCTGCCCCCCTTTTCTTACTCTCTATTTCTCCTCCATGCATGTGACTTCCTCTCTCTTTCTGACCTGCCATCTTTCTCTTTGTTTTTCTGCCTCCCCACTTCATCACTCTTTCTCTCTCTTTCTTCCCCCCACCCCATCATTCTTTCTTTCTGCCCCCATCACTCTCCCAGCCTCCTGCCTGCTTCCTCCCCCACTCCACAGAGCAGCAGCAACAGTGGTGGCAGTGCTCTCAGCCACCCACCTGCTTCCTCTCCCCCCACAGCAGCAGTGGCAGCACTCTGGGAATCACAACGGATCTCCCAGCTACAGAGATCAATTCACCTTAGGGTTGCCAGCTCCAGGTTGGGAAATTCCTGGAGATTTGGGGGTAGAGCCTTGGGACAGGGAGGCAAGAAGCCTCAGCAGGGTATGATTCCATAGACTCAACCCTCCAAAACAGCCATTTTATCCAGGGGAACTGATTTCTGTCGCCTGGACAACAGTTGTAATTCTGAGTGATCTCCAGTCCTCACCAGGGGGCTGGCAATAGTGGTTCTCATGGAAGAAATGGATGGAGGGTGGAATCTATGGCATTACACCGGTCCGAAGTTCCTCCCCTCCTCAAATCCCACCCTCTCCAGACTTCACCCCTCAAATGTCCAGGGATTTCCCAACCTGGAGTTGGCAACCCTATTTCCTTCCCAACCAACAGCCAACCTACCTTTTATCTTTCTGTCTTCTGCTTTCCATCTCCACCCCCCAGCCTCTACCTAGGAAAATTACAGTCTTTCTCCACAGTGGGGACCAAAGCAGCTTTCATTATTCCCTCCTCCTTTTTATCTGCACAACAACCCTGTGAGGTTGGTTAGGCTGAAATATGTGATTGGTCCAAAATCACGCAGTCAGCTTCCACTGCAAGATGGGGATCTGTACCTGGGTCTTGCAGACCCTACTTTGAAGCTCTAATTGCTGCACCTCACTGGCTTTCATAGGGTGGCTGCAGATGAATGGGAGCAAGCAGCTGAGGCTAGGTGAGTCACGCAAATCAGGGGGGACCTGGCAACCCTAGACTGCTGCCAGGCCTAGAGTTGTCAACCTCCAAATGGGAACTGGAGACACCCCAGAATTACAACTGGACTCTAGACAGCAGAGGTCTGTCTCCCTGCAGAAAATGGCTGCTTTGGAGGGTGGACTCTGTAGCATTATACCCTGTTGAGGCCTCTCCCTTCCCAAACCCAGCCCTCCTTAAGAGTCCACCACAAAATCTCTAGAAATCCTCCAACCTGGCACTGGCAACTCTTGTGAGGCCTGGCCCCAAGGCTCCCTCCCTCCCTCCCTGAAAGGCCAAAATAGTCCTGGAAAGAGCCCTCCCCCACCCTTTTACTGACAAAGCCAGTTAGAAGCCTCCCCCCACAACGTTCTAATCTCTCACCATTGATGCCTGGAGTTAGGTCCCTGCAGAGGCCATTTCAAAAGGTTTTGGGGGAATTCAACCGTTCCTGAAGGGATTTTTTCACTTTTTGAATTTTTCTACAAACCCAGGAAGTCTACTGACTATTTAGGAAAAGCTGTTGGGGGAGAGTGAGCCCCCTGTTGGTGGGAATAGGTATCCACACATTTTGGCAATTAGTATAAGGATTGCAGCCATGATATAGATTTTTATAGACAACCCAACATCCTTATGGAACAATTAAAGGATAGAGGATATTCTTCCAAAATTCTCACATGAGCCTTTGATAAAGCTAAGAACACATCAAGGGAATACTTATTTACACCTAAGATTTGCAATAACAACACAGACAGGATAATCATTCCGTTAACTTATGATGGCACTTATACTGATGTGAGGGATATAATTGAAAAACATTGGTACCTTTTGTCTGACATCCCTAGATGTATATCAAAACCTCTATTTTCTTTAACAGGACTGAAAATCTTAAAGATGTTGATCAGGAGTACACTTAAAGAACATACGTCAGATGATACCCTGGAAGGGGTTGGGCACAGTCCGAAAGGTTACTTTCCATGTGGCAATGGTTCTGTTTGTGGCCTTTGCTTTAAAACCAATGTATTCCAAAATTCTTCAATGATCAGAAGTTACTATATTAGAGCTTCTCACTTGGTTCAGCCTGGAAGGGGGAGAAAAAAAAGAAAGGGGAGTTTCTGGTTCCGGCCGATGGGGGAGGATGTCTGAGCTGCAGCGCTACTCGCTTGGAACAGTATTTTAATTTTATCTTATATCCATTCAATTGTTTTTAATCTATTTCATATGGAATTTTTAAAGCAAACTGTTCCAGCACGTGAAAGTTTTTGAGACAGCTGTTAGCTTTTTGACTTTAATCTGCCGCCTCCCCCACTATTGGGAGTGGGTCCAAAAGGAGGCTTAACAGTGGGAGTTTGTTATCGCCCACCAGATCAAAAGATAGAGGAGGATTATAAAATGATGAATGAATTAAAGATAGCGGCTAGATGAAATAACTGTGTTGTAATAGGTGACTTTAACTACCCACACATTGATTGGGTCAATATGAGTTCTAGTCGGGAAAAAGAGATTGCGTTCTTAGACACTCTCAATGACTGTGCTGTGGAACAGATGGTCACAGATCCTACCAGGGGAGAGGCGATCCTGGATTTGGTCCTAAGTAACACCCAAGACCTGGTGAGAGATGTAAAAGTGATTGCACCACTTGGGAACAGTGACCATAATGTCATTGAGTTTAACATTTGTACAGATACGGAGTTGCCGAAAAAGACTGACGCAACCACTTTTAACTTTAAAAGGGGTAACTTCTCTGGTATGAGGGGACATGTGAGGAAGAAATTGAAAGGAAGAGTGGAGAAGGTCAAAACCATTGGGGAAGCTTGGAGACTATTTAAAAAGACAATCCTAGAAGCTCAGAAAAAATATATACTGCAGGTTAGGAAAGGTACAAATAGGTATAGAAAAAAGCCTGCATGGTTAACAAATAAAGTAATGGAAGCTGTAAAAGGTAAGAAGGATTCCTTTAAGCGGTGGAAAGCTAGTCTTAGTGAGGTTGATAAAAGGGAACACAGACTATGGCAAACAAAATGCAAGTCTGTGATCAGGCAAGCAAAAAGGGAATATGAGGAGCATATCGCAAAAAACATAAAGACCAACAATAAAACTTTCTTCAAATACATTAGAAGTAGGAAGCCAGCCAGGGAGGCAGTGGGGCCCTTGGATGACCAAGGGGTAAAAGGAGTAGTGAAGGATGATAGGGAAATGGCTGAGAAGCTGAATGCATTTTTTGCCTCTGTCTTCACTGTGGAAGAGGAGAAGTGTTTGCCCACTCCAGAAGCACCGATTTCGGGAGGGGGTTTGAAAGACCTGAATCAGATTGCGGTGACAAGAGAGGAAGTCCTCCGACTGATGGACAATTTAAAAACTAATAAATCACCAGGCCCGGATGGCATTCATCCGAGAGTTCTGAAAGAACTCAAATGTGAACTTGTGAATCTCCTGACAAAAATATGTAATCTTTCTTTAAAATCTGCCTCCATTCCTGAGGACTGGAAGGTAGCTAATGTCACTCCCATCTTTAAAAAGGGCTCCAGGGGAGATCCGGGAAATTACAGGCCAGTCAGTCTGACATCGTTGGTGGAAACTGTTATTAAGGAAAGAATTAGTAGGCACATTGATGAACAAAAACTATTGAGGCAGACTCAGCATGGGTTCTGTAAGGGAAGATCTTGTCTCACTAACCTGTTAGTGTTTTTTGAGGGAGTGAACAAACATGTGGACAAGGGGCACCCAATAGATATTATTTACCTTGACTTCCGGAAAGCTTTTGATACAGTTCCTCATCAAAGGCTCCTAAGTAAGCTCAATAGTCATGGGATAAAAGGACAAGTCCTCTTGTGGATCAAAAACTGGCTTATAAATAGGAAACAGAGAGTGAGTATAAATGGGAAACTTTCTCAGTGGAGGGTGGTAAGCAGTGGGGTACCACAGGGATCAGTACTCGGTCCGATGCTTTTTAACTTGTTTCTTAACGATTTGGAATTGGGAGTAAGCAGTGATGTGGCTAAATTTGCAGATGACACGAAGTTGTTCCGGGTGGTGAAAACCAGGGAGGAGTGTGAGGCACTCCAAAGGGATCTGTTGAGGATGGGTGAGTGGGCGTCAACGTGGCAAATGGGGTTCAATGTGGCCAAGTGCAAAGTGATGCACATTGGAGCCAAAAATCCTAAAAATAAATACACATTGATGGGGTCTGAACTGGCAGAGACGGACCAAGAGAAAGATCTTGGAGTCCTAGTGGATAACTCGCTGAAAATGTCTAGACAATGTGTCACTGCAATAAAGAAGGCCAACGCTATGCTTGGGATTATTAGGAAGGGAATTGATAACAAATCAGCCAGTATCATCATGCCCCTGTATAAATCATTGGTGCGACCTCATTTGGAATACTGTGTACAGTTCTGGTCACCACATCTCAAAAAGGATATTATAGCATTGGGAAAAGTACAGGAAAGGGCAACTAGAATGATAAAAGGGTTGGAACACCTTCCCTATGAAGAAAGGTTAAAATGCTTGGGGCTCTTTAGCTTGGAGAAACGACGGCTGAGAGGTGACATGATCGAGGTTTATAAGATTATGAATGGGATTGAGCAGGTTAAGAAAGAAGTACTTTTCTCCCTTTCTCACAATACAAGAACTCGTGGGCACTCTATGAAATTGCTGAGCAGTCAGGTTAGAACAGATAAAAGGAAATACTTCTTCACCCAAAGAGTGATTAACATATGGAATTCACTGCCACAGGAGGTCGTGGCAGCTGCAAGCATGGACAGTTTCAAGAGGGAATTAGATAAACATATGGAGCAGAAGTCCACCAGTGGCTATTAGCCACAGGGTATAGATGGGAACTCTCAATCTGGGGCAGGTGATGCACTCTATTCTTGTTGCTGGAGGGGGCAGCAGTGTGAGGGCTTCTAGTGTCCTGGCCCCACTGCTGGACCTCCTGATGGCACCTGGTATATTTTGGCCGCTGTGTGACAGAGTGTTGGACTAGATGGGCCATTGGCCTGATTCAACATTGGCTTCTCTTATGTTCTTATGTTCTTATGTTCTTATTTACTGTGGAACTGGGAGACTTAATTAGCTGGCCAACTACAATAAAGAGAACACCAAGAAACTCCCTTAATTAAGGGGTTTCTTCTCCTTTTTTTTTTCTTTTTCTTTTTTTCCCCCCTGCCTTGTTCTCTCTTCCTCCTTCCCTCTCTCTCTGTGTGCTATAATGCCTGCAGAGAAGCGACTAAGAGATACGGAGGAGGCTGTCCCATTCCCAGCCCCCAAACAATCCAGGATTAAAGACTTTTTTACCTCAAGTGAAAGCAAAAGTAGGAATAAGAACCACATGCCTATCTATGCCATGGAAACAGCAAATCACTTTTTACCTCTTGAGATTGATAGCGAGGAAGATGCGAGTACTTTGGTAGAAGATACTACTTCTATGGAGTCAAGGGCGGGGCATTTTGACTCAGCCCCTGAGGCAGCTGGAACATCTACGGAGAGTAGCCTGTTAACTATAATTGCAAGGACTGTGGAATGTATCTTTAGAAACATTCAAAATATTAACACTCAAATGAAACAGCTAACTGCAGAGCTCTCAAAACTGTCTGCTAGCAATCAGTAGTTACAACTAATGTCTCAGGCACAGCCAGCAGCCCAGAACACTAATTTGGGAAGAAGGGAGCAGACTTATGCTGTTAAGGGGATAAGGGAGCATAAGCTGAAACAGGGAAGTGCTTTATGGAATTACCCCCTCCAGCTAATATTTCAGCCAAGAAAGATTTGCCTAACAATATGCGGGCGAAGGGGACAAACTCCTAACTGGCAAGGAGGTCAGCGCCCCAAATGTCATTTGGCTGACCTTCTTAGAATAAATTACCCAGAAGTAGACCTGGTGAAGGCTGAATCTCTCAACCCCCCAAATCAGTCTCAAAAAGTTCTACTCTCCTTTGCTTCTACTAGAATACCCTCTGTGATTTATGAGAAGAAGTCACAGCTCATAACCAAAGGAGTCTTCCCAACACGGGTGTTCCAAAATGCTATTATATTACCCTTGTGCTATAAGAAATCCTTTGGTGCTGATATGAATTTACCCGCACAGAAGGGGTTACCAACGGAAACAGAGAGTCATCCAATATCCCAAACGAACTTAATTCCTTGGGATGACTTGGGTGAACCCATGGAGAGCACACAACCCCCTGAAAAACTTCATCATGCACAAGCTGGCCAAGGAACAAACCCAACCCCCAAGAGTCAACTGGCACATAAGTTTCTGGCAAATCCTATTGAGGATGATCTTTTCAACTCCTTTGGGAATCTCCCTAGCAACGAGCAACAATCAATTATCGATAGATTCGACTTCATGTGCCATAAACTGAGTGAGATCAAGGATTTGGAGATACAGCCAGCTGGCAGGTCCAAAACTTCCCCAGTTAACTTGGAAAAACAGTGTCAAAATAAAAACAGGCCAGCTGACCCTTCAGAGCTGCAGCAGGAGGATTATGAAATAGACTCTTCACCATTGTTCTCTGTATACTCCAACAAACATCTTCTGCCTATGGCGGATTCAAAGTCGCTAGCAGAGAAACTAGCTGATGTAGCGGAACAATCAAAAGCTGCGCATCCAGAATTAAGTAAACAAATAAAGACTAAAACCCCTCCTGAAATGAGTGCCCGCAAAAGGACAAATGGGTGTGTTGTGGAGGAGCAGTTTGTGGAAGAAATCGAGGTGGACCCCTCGAGCTTAGAAGACGGTACGTCAGGTTACATCACCCCAGAGGGACCTCAGGAGTCTGGACACAATTGACCCACAACACTCAAGGTCCTGTCCTGGAATGTAAATGGATGGAAAAGCAAGAGCAGTGACCCCCATATTTTAAAAGTGTTAAGCTACTTCCATATTGTATCCCTACAAGAAACATGGGCCCAAGACCAAATTAACCTGTTGAATTACTGGTCCTTTTCGGCCCCAGCGATAAAATGCAAGGGTAAAGGCAGACCGAAAGCTGGTCTCACCTGTCTTGTTTCTAGGGATCTGGAAGTGTCTAAGAGTGAAGTAATCATAGCTTCTCCTGTACTGTTAGCGGTTTGTATATGGTCTAGTTATTTTGTGGATCCCCTCCTGATTCTCACAGCATATGTTCCACCTGCAGAGGATAATTCTAAAGTCCAGTTAATATGGGATGACTTCGCTAATCAGGTAGGCCAATCCCTTATTAAATATTCCAATGCGTTGGTCTTATTATTAGGAGACTTTAATGCGCAAATAGGTGGCAATGACGAGGTTCTGCTCCCAGGGGTGCTAGGATCATCTGATTTAACACTGCCCTTGCCCTGGTTTTCCAGAAGCTCCAGAGATCACAAAACTAACCCAGCTGGCAGACATTTGATGGCATTAGCAGTCACGTCGAACCTTGTTTTCCTGAATGGTACTATCAAACCAAAGTGCTCGGGTTGCTACACATGCTTTACTTCTAATGGACTCAGCACTGTAGACCATTTGCTGGTGTCCCCAAGTATATACTCTCAAGTCACTAACGTGGAAGTAGGAGAATATTTAGGAGGAGATCATCTCCCTCTGACTTTTGGAGCCACTTTTCAGCTGCGGGCTATTCCCACTCACAACACTTTGGGACTTCAAGAGCGAACTTTAGCCAAGAAACCTATTAAATGGTCTCAAGAGATTGAGTCCCAAATACATGAGATCCTTAATCGGGGAAACATCGAGGCAGATATGACCCAATATTACCTTGTAGGCGATATTGTAACAGGGCTGGAACATTATGGAACATTAATGAGGAATCTATCATCTCTTTGCTCTGTGGAAAGGGGAGTCAAGGGAAAAGAGGAGTTTACACCCATACTAAAGAGCAACAGCTGGTATGATGAGGAGTGTAGGGAATTGAAAACAGCAATTAGACTACAGTACAGAACAACTAAAAAGACAGGTCTTCAGAAGGACCTAGAAAAGATTAGATCACTTAAACAAGAGTATAAGAAGACTATTAAACTTAAGAAAGAGCTAGCTTCTCAAAAAGACTGGTCAGCCCTACATCTAGCGATAGCAAATAATGACCATAAGCTCTTTTGGAACCTAATTAAAAACTCTTCTCTTCCCTCACACCACCAGACAGATATAACCACATCTCAGTGGATAGCCCATTATAGTGCCCTCCTTCAAAGTCCAATGGTACTTACATCATCCAATAATACAGAACCCCGACTTTTAGCTGAGAATATGGGAAGTTGGCCAGCGGTTTCCCCCATCCAAATTACTAACATAATAAAACATCTGAAAAGGGGAAAAGCTCCTGGGCCAGACTTCATTCCTCCGGAATTATTTTTGATGAACCCTACTTGATGGGGCTCCTGTTTAGCTCCCATCTTTTCACTAATAAATAGTTTTGGTGTTATGCCAACTGAGTGGAAGCGTTCAATTATAGTTCCAATCTACAAGAAAGGCAATAGGGCTGACCCTCACAATTACCGACCCGTAAACTTACTCTCTATTCCAGGGAAAATATATGCAGCACAGCTCCTTGAGAGATTAACGGATTGGATTGATCAGGAGGCGATTCTCCTCCCAGAACAGACAGGTTTCCGCAAAGGGGTTTCAACCATGGATCACGCCCTTGTTTTACATCATTTAGCGAGCAAGTATTTGGCTTCCCCAGGCGGGAAACTGCATGCGGCCTTCATGGATTTGAAGACTGCTTTCGATTCCATCAATTGTGGCAGACTATGGTGCAAACTGACAGAAACTACAATAGACAGAAGGTTACTATCTTTAATTATGAACTTATACACCGATACCTCCGCCCAAATTAGATACAATTGGCAAGGTCAACTTACTGCAAGTTTTCAAACTAACAAGGGAGTGAAACAAGGCTGCTTGCTTGCCCCAGCTTTGTTCAATCTATTTATCAATGATATGATCCCATTTGTGAAATCCCAGGCCAAACGCCCCCTTTTATGGCAAATATACCAATTCCAATCCTTCTGTACGCAGATGATGCCGTTCTTCTCTCCAAAACAGAACTGGGCTTAAAATCAGTAATAAACGCATTTATTACATACTGCATAAAAGAGGACCTTAAAGTTAACTATTCCAAGTCAAAGGTCCTTAGATTTTCCAGAACATTCCACAATGGACCTAAGATAAGCGTATTGGGCGGGGCCTTGGAGAGAGTCCCCTCCTTTAGCTACCTCGGCATCACTTTTAATTACAATCTATCATGGAAACCGCATGTCCAGGCAGCTCTTAAAGCTGCAAATATCACAGCTAAGGCGATAAAAAAATTCTGTTACTCCAAAGGTGCAAACCACATACCAGCTGCCATTAAGATTTTCAATGCCAAGGCTATCCCGCAGATTCTTTATGGGTGTGCAGTGTGGATTGAAGGAGTATCTGAAACCCTTGATTCTCCCTTACACACCTTTTTGAGGGAAATTGCGGCAGTTCCTAGATGCGTAGCAGGAACTGCACTCAGGGTTGAATTTGCTCAACCATCAATTGAACAGAGAGCCTGGCTCGCAGCTTTTAAGCTGTTCATGAAGAAGGATGTTCAGGGGGGCAGCACAAACAAAGAGGGTTTCTCACATTTAATCCCCCATGACACCTACAAGAGCAGTCGATCCAAGTTAATCAAACAGAAACTAAAAACCTTGGGGATTGATATATCAACCCCACTACCTAATGAGCTGTTCAGAGAAATTAAATTGAAATTAAAGGAACTTGATTTCAGTAGCACCCTTTAAAGAGCCCGGCATACTTGCTCAGGTTTATCGTTGGGTCTTGCCCCCCCCGAGACGATTCCAACATATTGCTATACTCTTAAGATCTCAAGACAACGTCGTGCTTTCACCCTGGCGAGACTTAACTCTTTCCCCTCTAAGGTGCTTTTTGGCCGTTTTTCGGGACTTCCGTTTTCGGAATGACTGTGTGATTGTGGACAAGAGATGATAGAGACTATGGACCACATAATGCTTCTCTGTCCCAAGTGGAACAAGGAAAGAGAGAGATATATTACTCCTATTCTGAGAAAAGAAAAACTCCCTTCCCTTCCTTGGGTAGTCTCAGTGCTACTCTCTGATAATACTATTGACAAGCAAATCACGGCTAAAGTGGCCTCCTTTTTAGCTGCAGTGATCAGGAACGTAAATTTGTCCGAATCTAATTAGTTCCCCCCTGATAGCTGTTGACCACGTACAAAGTGTTTCCTTTTTTCCTTTTTCCTTTGGGGGGGTGCGGGGGGGCATGACTCTGGTCCTCTATCCTTGTAAAATGATTGACTCACTAATATCTGCCTGAATCTAGTGCTGGTTACTTGTTTATACTGCACTGTTGCTATGGCTTTATGCTAATGCAATAAAGATTATTATTATATTAGAGCTTTTGTTCATTGTAACTCTAGAAGGATCATTTATTGTACACAGTGCCCATGCAATTTGTTGTATGTAGGAATAACAATGTGGCCAGTTAAAGTGAGAATATTTGAACACAAAGCTGCATCAGACAGCAGAGATCACTGGCTCTGCTTGTGAAGCACTTTATGTCCTTGTTTGTGCATTGTAGGGAGGGAAAGGGAAAGGAGACTGTAAGGTGCTCTGAGACTCCGAGTGAAGGGCAGGGTATAAATCTAATCTCTTCCTCCTCTTCTTCTAGTTCAAATTCTTCTTCATTTTCTCTCTCTCTTCTTTTGCATCACTGAAATATATTGGGTCCAGACACGTTGAGTGATCAGCACATAGTTTGTTAAGTGATTCAGCAGTGAGGATGAAAGACCAAGACCCCTGGTCAAGGCTAGGTTTTATGCCCAAAGACGGTCACACCCAAAGCACACCCCACTCCCCGTCAGTGTTCCCTCTAAGCTGAGCTAGCTTACAGTTTTTTAGCCTCCGGCTCACACATTTTTATCTTAGCTCAGGAAGGATAGCTCCAGAGTAAACTGATTTATGCAGCAGCCAAATCGCTTGCTCACAACTTTAATGCCAGTAGCTCACAAAGTAGAATTTTTGCTCACAAGACTCCACAGCTTAGAGGGAACATTGCTCCCCGTGATAGGCTATTTATACCAGGTTATCTTTCCAGGTAACCCTATTGGGCTATACTAGGATCCAAACGTTCCTACTGGTGCGCTTCTAGGATCCTAGCCTGCTTTTATTATGGATCTCAAGCTCAATACATTACAATCACATTTTCCCCACCCCCACCTTTTCCATGAGGGGTGGACTACCATAATGCTGATTCTTTTCTATTTGTACCTGAGCACTCTATTGGAGCATTGCAGATTGGGCCCAAGCAGGTAAATATTGCACCATTTAAGGGTTTTTTTCGGTTAGCTATATACCTTTTTTCTAAAATTTAGGACACTTTTTAATTTAGGGCATATGAAACATTGTACATCTGGATGAGTTGCCCATGTTGCATCTCAAGAATATTTATCACCACTTGCTTCAAAGATGAACATCTCAGTGATAGTAAAGTAGTTATCCCAGTTCCATATATTTAAAAATATTTATTAAAAAAAAAACAAAACAATTGTTGCTTAGCAGACATATAATTATTTTTCTCCTCCCCCCTTTCGTTTTAGGTCCATTCTGTATATGATGAGTTTTATGTATATTTTTGTTAAATTTATGAAGTGCTCGGTTTGAATTTTACCACTGAGGAAGGCTTTTAGCTGAAATGTGTTTAGGTTCTTGTATATTGATATAATTTACCTTTTAACCTGTATTTATATGATTGGACATTTACCTTTATATTGAAGTGGGGAGAAGAGAGCTTTCATCCAGTCAGTGAAATCACACCAGGTCAGTAAGAGGAGAAGTACTTTATTGGTGCCAGGTCAGCATGCTACAAGAGCAAAAAGGGCTGACCCCTTTCAGATGCAATTTAGTTCTCTGATATACCTTACAACAACATGCGTCAGAAGCAGGACAATGGAAATTTTTCTTTCCTTTACACAGTCTCTCTTCCTGTTACAAGAAGACGTTTCAATCCGGAAGCACCATCTCTTATTTTGCATTACAAGCTAGCTCTAAGATCTAAGCATCTTTTGCACCTGGGCATCTTTGAAGCTTAATCGCAGCCTTGCTGCCGACCACATCCATTAACAGTTTTGCTAAACAGAAATGTTATGCCCTTTGCGATGAAACTTTAATGAAGGAGGGGGAAATTCAGGGGGATGAAGGAAATGTTTTAGATGACGGGGCTTGAGGCCTAAAATGAATTTAGGCCAATTTTTAATTTCTTTAATTCAATTTTATTGCTATCATTCCCTCCTCTTCGGCCACCTCGATTATTTAATGAGAGGTCGGCTGACCAAGGCTACTATATATTGAGGGATCTCTGCTTTTCATGGTCATATAGGGGTTATAGTCACTTTCAGCCGGCTGGTATAAGGTACTACGCGAAAAGGTCCGTGCATGAGAAAACCGTCTGTCTCTGTGATTAGCAGCCAGATGCAGAAGCTTGGGAGTGTCACGAATCATTACAGAATCAACAGTTTTTGTCACCATAGTCTGGACCATGGGTATCAGACAAGGGAGTAGGAGTAAGCCTCCAAAAGCCAAACCCACCAGGAACAATATGCATTTCCAGTCTGCAAACATACTTCCAAACCACCACCCCGCATCCAGGGCTCCTGTCCAGGTTTGAACCAGGACATGGGCTAAACGGAGCGGTGGCGCAGGCAACTAATGCCTGCTGGTAACATCTACAAGCAGCCATTACGGCTGTTCGAATCCCACCGCGGCCAGGGTGAGCATCTGGCCCAAGTCCCAGCTCCCGTCTACCCAGCGGTTCGAAAGCTGTCAAATAACAACAAAAAAGCAAGTAGATAAAATAGGTACCTGTCTTAGATGGCAGGGAGCACCCTTCTCCCCCCTTGTGGGGGTAGTGGAACACTGGCAGCAGCGAGGCGGGCGGCAAGATGGCGAGAACTCCGGACGGCAGAAGGCGGAACCGGGACGGCACGAGGAGAGCGTGGAGGCGCAGGCACGGTGGAGTCGGAGGACAGAGCCAGAGCCACGCTGACGCAGGAACCACGCACCGAAGGGACCTGCGGATGCCGAGCCGACCCAGGATGAAATTGACAAGAACATCTCTCCACGGGGTGCTGGTAGGGCAGCCCCTTCCCAATCATCTATGTGGCCTTAGATAGGACTTGAGAGTAACTGTAAGCCGCTCAGAGACCCCTTCGGGGGTTCGAGCGGGATATAAGCCGAAGAAATAAATAAATAAATAAATAATTATGCATACAATCAGTGATTTGCTCTATAGCTTGCCCATTATCATCTATTTGGAGGCAGCAGTTAGTAAGATTAAACTTTCCACAGACGCCTCCTTCTGCTGCTAGGACAAAATCTAAAGCCAAGCGATTCTGATAGACAGCGGTGCGTATTTGAGTATTCGTTTTGGCAAGCAAGGACAATGCTTGGGAAGTTTCATTAGTTATGATTTCTAGAACCGCTTGCAGCCGGATAAGATGGTTGAGCATATATATAGGGGTCCTATAGCCATACATGCCATCTGCAGCCCATGTAGCAGGCCCATACACTTGAATAATACACTCTGGGGGCCACTCATTATTTTGCCATGTATGAATTCTCAGAGAGCACTTTGCACAACCTAGTTCATTGTACACTGGGTCCCCTAGGTGTTCACCAGTTTCCAGGGGCAAAAGGAAGAAACTGGGTTTTATGATCCCCAAGACACAGGCTCCACTCCACCCTGGGGGCAGTGTAGCATAGGCCGCTGTGCCACAGATCCAATATAGTGAATCAGGGGCTACCCACTTCTGTGAGGCATTGCATGGGACATCCCAGAGGACCTGCAAGCGTCCCATGTTCACATATTGTGGAATCTGAGTGTTATCTGGGTCAGTAAAGTCAAGAAAAGTTTTGGGTCTAGTTCCATTACAGATCCACCCTCCTTCACATTCTGACATCCTCACTGGTACTGAAAAGGGGTGGCTTTGTCATATAAAGCAGGTAAAGCCGACTAGCTCATTTCTCAGGATCCATTTCTCAGGGCATTTGGCATCCCTCCAAGATATGTTGTAAACCTTAGTGAGGTTGTCAAGGGGCACTTCTAGGGCATTCCATGGCCATTTCCGTACCTCCGCACACATAACAATTTTTAATGGCCAGCTGACCAGCAATTCGTTCAGCTAAATCCACAAACAAATTTTTAGTTACCGGGGGAATTTCGATTACCATTCCCATTTCTGACCAAAATATGGCGTGTACCCTCTTCCCAATAGTTCGAATTACATGACTTTCTGTTTCCACCAATATTATTCCTGAAGGGGATTTCTCTGTGTTATATATCTCTATAGTAAACTGTCCCTTCATAGTTCCAACAGGGGGAGGAGTGGGGAAAAATAGGCACAGAGGTGTGCAATAGCCTTGTTTACAAGGGGGTGAAACATTTTTGAAGGCTACATCAAAGGCTAGGGGCTCACTGTCCTGTTGGCGAGAGACAACATATGGATGGCTTGGGTCAACATACCAGAAATCTTCTCCTGACTTGTGGGAGGATAGTGGGGAGGTATGCAAATATCTTGGAAGCTGGGTGTAAGTCTGTTCTTTACTATGTCCGTCTCAGCTAAGCTTATTCCCCTGAGCCAGATCAATAGTATGGCATATATCAAAACATACTTGTAACTTCTGTTGAAGCTGGGTTGTTACATTAGAAGCCACAAGAAATAGGGCGGGAGGATTCCTGCCTGTTTTGTAATTGGCATAAACATTAACACAGGCATGAACAGCATGGGATTGGGGCCGAAAACATGTACGGTGTCCCTTCTCATTACAGACACTATATGTGGTGAACTGATGCTGACACTGAGTGATTGTGGATGATGCACAGTCATAGTTAGTTTGATAAATCAAAGTTTGGGAGGTTTGACCCTGGCGATAGGTGGTAGTAATGGACGGGGGTACAAGCAGGGAGAGGGGGTGGGGAAGCCTGACTATGAACCCAATAGAACAGAAAAAACACATTGTAGCAGAAGGAAACACATCCTTGGCTCGTGCATTGATTAGTTAACATCTGGAATGACTAATGCAAGAGCTGAGGTTCCAACAAAGATCAACTCTTCACCTGTGCGTAGAAGAGCCGTTCCGGTAGACTCTAGCAGAGGTTCACGAGCAGGCTTATTTGGCTGTGTTCCTAAGGGGTGTGGACCCAGAGGGAGTAGAGCTAGGCAGTGCTGACCCAGGAGGCAGATGAGAGATCTTAACACTGGTAGGAGTAGGCCCAGGCTGGGAGGTCTGCCTAGGGTGAGCTACCTTGAGATGGGACCAGTGGATCCACGGTTTATGCTCAGCAACCTTCACTGCTGTTGGGGAACTAAGAAGAACAGTGAAAGGCCCATCCCAATGAGGGCTGGCCTCCAGTTTTTAACCCACACAGAATCCCCCAGACCAACTGGACAGACAGGGTCAAAAACAGTAAAGGGGAGACAGGCAGAGTAATGTGCCCTTATTTTTTCTACTTGTTTCCCTAACAGCCTTAGTTCGGCCTAGGTGATCAACTGTCCAAATTGGTAGGCATCAGCGTGAATCCCTAATGTCAAGGGTGGCGGTCTTGCAAAGAGAGCCTCATACAGTGAAATATTAGTCCTCTTGGAAGGGAGACAATGTAGACGAAACAAGACAATAGGAAGCAATTTGACCCATGGGAGTTCAGTCTCTTGGGTAAATTTGCGCAGGCATGCCTTTAAAGTTCTATTTACTCTTTCCACAGCGCCAGAACTTTGGGGTCTGTATGCACAGTGTAATTTCCACACAATTCCTAGGGCTTTGGCCACATGTTGGGTGGTCTCTGATACAAAGCCTGGTCCATTATCTGTTGAAAGGGTTATTGGCAAACCAAAGTGAGGAATAATGTCTCTCAATAGGGCTCTAGCCACTTCAGTGGCCTTTTCAGTTGCAGTGGGGAAAGCCTCAATCCAGCCTGTGTAGCTACAGACAAAAACCAATAGATAGTGGTGGCGAACAACTTTAGGCATTTCAGTGAAATCCAAAACTAAATGGGTCATGGGAGCTGGACCGATGATCTGAGTGCCTGGTGGCTGGTGGGGACCTTCTCTGGGATTGTTATGAGCGCAAACGACACACTGCCTGCAGACCTTCTCGGCTAGGGCCCATTTGCGATCCAGGTTGGCCCAGGGGTTTATTGCCTTGACCATGGCTGCGGCTCCCGCATGTGTGTTTTCATGGAGTTGTTGCATTACAGCTAGTCCCAGGGCAGCAGGGATAAATATTTTCCCAGTCGGCATTTGCCAGCACCCCTCCTTATTCTTCTCTGCTCCCTGTAAGTCACACCAGGCTTCTTCTTCTGGTGTATATCTGGGGGTTCAACAGGGGTTGGAAACACAGGACAGAGTGTTGCACTGGGGGGGGGCCTGATGCTTCAAGGGCTATTTCTTTTGCTGCCTTATCTGCTCACGCATTTCCTCGAGCTACAGGGTGTACAGTCTTCTGGTGGCCCCTGCAGTGAATGATGGCTACTTTTTTTGGGAAATTTACAGCTTCCATCAATAACCGTAGGTTAGGGCCATACTTAATGTCTTTGCCTGCAGCTGTGATGAAGCCTCTGTTTTGCCAGAGGATACCATGTGCATGAGCAGACTTAAAGGCAAACATTGAGTCAGTATATATGTTGACTCTTCGGCCTCCTGCCAATGTTAGCGCAGCAGTGAGAGCGATGATTTCTGCAAGCTGGGCTGAAGTCCCTGCCCATAAGGGCTCTGCTTGCACCACCTTTTCATCATCAACAACAGCATAGTCAGCCCGGTGTTGCCCTATACCATCTAGGAAACTGCTGCCATCGCAGAAAAGGGTCATCTCTAGGCTGGGCAAGGGCTGGTCTTGGAGATCCAGTCTCGAAGCAAACACCTGATCCACTGTAACTAGGCAGTCATGGTCTGGTGCCTCTTCAGGTACTGGAAGCAGGGTGGCAAGGTTAACAGTCACTGCTGGCACTAAGGCTACTCCAGGATTTTCAAGGAGGATGGCCTGATAACGAGCCATCTGAGAAACAGTGAGATATTTATGGCCCCTTGCCTCTAAAATAGTCCTGACCCTGTGAGATACATACACAGTGAGCGGGGCACCCCAGGTGAATTTGTTGGCTGATTCAATGAGGCGACAACAGACAGCAACTGCTCGAAGGCAGGGGGGCAGACCTTGTTCTACAGTGTTAAGGCCCTGGCTGAGATAAGCAACAGGTCTTTTATGGGGGCCAAGCTTCTGCAGAAGGACACCCTGAGCCACTCCTTCCTTTTCATCAACACAGAGAAAGAAAGGCTTTTCTGGGTTGGGCAATCCTAAGGCTGGGGCCTTGATGAGGTGCTGCTTCAAGGTTTGAAATGCTATCTCCTGTTCAGGAACCCACAGGAAGGGATCATTGGGCCCTCCTCTTGTAGCTTCATATAGGAGTTTGGCTAAGAGGGCAAAACCTGGGATCCACAGCCGACAGTAGCCTGCTGCCCCTAAAAATCCGCGAAGTTCCTTGAGGGTGTAAGGCTCGGGGATCTGACATACAGCTTCCTTTCTTTCTGGGCCTAAAGAATGCTGGCCTTGTGAGATATCAAAGCCCAAAAAGCAGACAGTTTGCTGACACAGCTGGACTTTCTTCCAGAAGGCTTTATACCCACACTCATCAAGTAGCATGAGGAGTTCAACTGTCCCTTCTCACAATAGGGTCTGTCAGGGGTGCATAAAAGTAAATCATCAATGTACTGCAAGTTCATGAGGCGACCATCATGGGTGTCAAATTTTTCGAAGTCTCTGGCAAGGGCCTGGCTAAAAAATGAGGGGCTATTCTTGAAACCTTGGACTAAGCGGGTCCAGGTGTACTGGGTGGGGCTAGGAGCTCCTGGAGCTTGCCACTCAAATGCAAAAATGTTCTGAGAGTCTTGGTGGAGGCCGATACTAAAGAATGCATCTTTAAGATCCAGAGCCGTGAGCCACTGGGCTGAGGGTGGGATCAGAGTCAATAGGGTGTAGGGATTTGGGACCATTGGGTGGATAGTTTCAACCTGTGCGTTCACAAGCCTTAAGTCCTGCACTGGACAGTAGTCAGGTTTGTCTGGATCAGGCGAGGGCTTTGGAACTGGGAGGATAGGCGTGTTCCATGCTGATTCACAGGGGACTAAAATTCCTGCCTCCAGCAGCCTCTGAAAATGGACAGTGAGAACTTTCTGGGCATCTTCTCTGATGAGATATTGGCGCTCTCTTACAGGAACGGCTGAGGGTTTCAGTGTCACAATAACAGGAGGCTGATGTTTAGCAAACCCAGGTGGGTTGTTTTCTGCCCATACTGTTGGGATTCTGTTTTTATAGTAGCATGAGTCTGAGGATGGTTGAGTACTTTTAAGGAACACTTCTTCTTCTCCTGGGTCCCCATGTGGCCACCTAGACACAGGACCTTCTTAGGCAAACTCCACTCCTCAGTAACATCTATTTCCAGGGTGCAACACACAAGGGCTGTAGGATCACTAGGTGGTAGGGTATCCACTTTGAAAGTGCAACAGACCTTAGGGTCTGGCATAGTCAAGCTTGCAGAACCATCAGGGGTGTCAAAGCTCACAGTTGCCCTGAGCTTGGATAGGAGGTTCAATGGGCAGTCAGGGTTCAGGAGGAATTTATATTCCACCTGGTGGCCTCCTAGCACACACGTTCTTGAACATAAATAGGGAAAGGTAAGGCGTTTTCCAGCCATTCCCACAACAGTTCGTGTTGTTGTTGGGGGGGGGGCAATAGGAGAAGTTACAATTGATAGCTCAGCCCCAGTATCTACCATGAAGTCCACAGGGGCCCCATCAATTATCATCCGGACCACAGGTTCCCCAGGGCCACAGGAGAGGGAACCCGGTCTGTCCTAGTCTTCATCATATTCAGTCCCTGCTAGTCCCACTAGGCTAACTGGTTGGGGAGGGTTTGGGTTGTAGAAGCCATTCTGGACCCATCCCCTTAGTTGCCAAGCTCCTCTGCCTTGGTTTCCCATTCCTCTTCCTCTTCCTCTTGCACTCCCTTGTCCCACACCTCGGGCAGTTCCTCTGGTCAGACCTGGCCCACCTTCTGGTCAGTGTGGGCATTTGGAATTCCAGTGCCCAAATTTTTTACAGAAAGCACATTGATTAAGAGCCAGTCCAGTGGGAGGGCCATACGGGCCAGCAGCACCGGACTGTGGTCCTGTCCCTCTGAGAACTGCGGCTAACAGGGCTGCCTTTTTCCTTTGCTTTACTTCTTCTTCCTTAATTCTTTGTCTGTATTCACAAAAAACTTTTTGGGCAACATCAATAAGCTGGGCCATATTCATTCCCTGGAAGCCTTCTAATTTCTGGAGCTTTTTGCGAATATCTGGGGCTGCCTGACCAACAAAGGAGGCATTAACCATGGTGTGATTTGCTTCTGCCTCAGGATCAAATGGGGTGTACAGGTGATAGGCCTTGTAGAGGCGTTCCAGAAATGCACATGGGGGTTCACTTGGCTCCTGTATTACTTCCTTTAACTTGGACATGTTCATGGGTTTCTTTCGTGCTTTTGCGAGACCAGCGAGGATCGCAGTCCTATACTCTTGCAACAGTGTGCGCTGTGGGGCATCGTTAAAATCCCAGTTTGGGTCTGCTTCAGGGAACCTCTCTCTCACCCAAGTTGTTCTACTTGGCCTGCAGGTACCCTGGCCACAAGGGATTGTTTGGTGGCTGCCAATACCCACCGTTTTTCTTCTGATGTCAGGAAGGCAGACAGCAGCTGCGAGCAATCCCTCCAGGTTGGGGCATGGGTGGTCATTATAGTGGTAAACAGGTCAGTCATAGGCTTTGGGTCTTCACTATAAGGCACGGTCTGAGTCTTCCAATTATAAAGGTCTACTGTGCTGAAGGGACTATAAAGACAGACCATATTGCCTGCTGCCCCTGCAGGGGTTTGCCTCAAGGGACATACCATAGGAGTTGCGGATGTCCTGTCAGATGGTTTCAGAGCTGTGGATTGCTCAACCTGTCCAGAACTACTTTGTGTCCAGAGGCCTGTGCAGGTATCACGTTTCAGATGGGCTGAGGGGATTAAGGGAGGGGCTGAAGGTTCCTCTCCTCTCTTCCCAGGAACAATTCCCTTAAGTTGGGGCATATCTGTTTGGGGTCTACTGGAGGGTCGTGGGGCTTTTTCTCAGCTCTGTCCTTCTTTTTCCAGGCTCCCCCTGAGCTCTGTTCATTGGAGGGGATGTTTACCAGATTCTCATCAGAGCGTAGGAGGTTCACCTCTCTCAACCTATTTTTTTCCCTCCTCTTTCTTTCTTCTTCCTCACAGGCACGGGCCATGGCTCGGGTCTCAGGTGGGCTGGGTGGAGGGGTTCTGTCAGGGGTTCTGGCCGGTCCTGCAGAGTAGGGGGGTGGCCAGTCTTCTTCCTGATCTGTTTGAACTCGAACTTGGGGGGCCCCAACAGGAGACCTAGCTGCCTGGCTTGTGGTGGTAGCGAGACAAACCCGTGGAATACAGGAGCGGAGCTACCAGGTTGCAGGGAATTTCTTTTCTAAGAATGGATGGAACCTGACCCACTCATCCCATAAGTCAATGTAGGGGAATTGATCTGGGTGTTCACAGCTTGGGTCTATAACTGTTGCAAAAACTCTTTTAATTAATTCTTGATTCATGGACCCCTCTGGGGGCCATCTGACATCAAAGGTTGGGCAGTCTATAGTGCAGAAAGTTTGTAAGCAGCCAGGGCTGAGGGGCACATCTCCACCATAGTCTCCAGTAAAAATATCTTTGAAATTTTGCAGCATGTAGTCTAAGGGCATGATGGGCTTTGCCTGACTCCCCCCCATGAAGACAAAGACAGACAGCTGGGTATACAAAGGGATTTTCATGGAGAGTGCAGTGAAGGGGGTCTGCAACTCTTAAGATACAAAAGGGATTCCTTGACCACAGACGCTCCCTTCTTTAAGTGGCCGTGTCACTCGCGTTTGCCAGAACTGCACATATCAGAAGTCAACTCTCAGATTGGCTTTGTCCCATAAGACTCTGCCTGTCCCAAACACTCATCAATAACACTTTTCAACACGTATCCCACCCTGATCACAGAGAAGTCACTGCTTCCCTGACCTGCCTGTCAGAAAGCTAACTCAGATTCCACTGATAAGAGAAGTGATCAAGCTCCCTTTTCCCCTTCTTTACTGGAAGGGGGTATCTCAGATACCTCAGACTGACTATACTGACCTGTCCATCGACTCGAGTTGTCCCTGGGCTCGTCCTCTCAGACCTGGGTTCTTCAAAGCGAGCGGCACTGGCAGAGAGTCACAACGGAACGGAGAGAAGACTGACCTTCCAAAGAGGGAAGTGGCGCCTGTCGGAAATCATTCATGGGCTGCTCGGCTCTCCGACAGCCCGTGGCTTAGGAGGGCAACAACCCGATCTCGTTGCTAGAATCAGCTCTCCGTTTCCTGGCCCAATGCACCAGGAAATGAAGCGGGGAGAAGAGAGCTTTTATCCAGTCAGTGAAATCACACCAGGTCAGTAAGAGGAGAAGTACTTTATTGGCGCCAGGTCAGCATGCTACAAGAGCAAAAAGGGTTGACCCCTTTCAGATGCAATTTAGTTCTCTGATATACCTTACAACAACATGCGTCAGAAGCAGGACAATGGAAATTTTTCTTTCCTTTACACAGTCTCTCTTCCTGTTACAAGAAGACGTTTCAATCCAGAAGCACGATCTCTTATTTTGCATTACAAGCTAGCTCTAAGATCTAAGCATCTTTTGCACCTGGGCATCTTTGAAGCTTAATCGCAGCCTTGCTGCCGACCACATCCATTAACAGTTTTGCTAAACAGAAACATTATGCCCTTTGTGATGAAACTTTTGTGAAGGAGGGGGAAATTCAGGGGGATGATGGAAAGTTTTTAGGTGACGGGGCTTGAGGCCTAAAATGAATTTAGGCCATTTTTTAATTTCTTTAATTCAATTTTATTGCTATCAATATTAAGAATAGGTACTTATATGCAGAACCAGAGGACTGTGGTTTTTAAATAATATTTTAGCACTTTTGAATGCACAATTAAATTATATATGATATTTTGTACATTAGCACTATGTGTGCAGCTATATTTTAGTTTCCATTCTTCTTTTTGTCTTAACCTTTTTGGTTACCTTGCTACTGCAATTGTGCTGTACCATGCATTAGAATGATCACTGTCCTGGAAAGTGGCTGATTGGATATAAAATCCATTAATATAGCATGCTCATGCCTTTTTCTAGCTTTGCATTGTTTTCCTTTAGCCTGCATGCCTTTGCAAAATGATTTTTCCTGGACCATTTATAACAAATTGCTCCAAAGGCTGGACTCTGCCTGGGGTTGTGTGCAGTTCCACATTTACTGAAAATTGTGTTTGTGCTTGCAAGGGCAGTTGCTTGCAGTGGAAGTATTTCTGGGAGTTTCCTTCATTGTTCAGGGAGCTGGGGTAGTTTCAGTTTTGCTGAATTGCAAGGAGTGTTGGTTCTGCAGACACAGATCTAGCCTGGGCTCCCATAAGACCTTTCATTCTGTAAATATCCATAACCTGTTTAATGGTCAGAGTGGGTTTTTCTAAAAGTTTTTCCTTAAACTTTCCATCAGTTATATTGAACACAATCTTGTCCCTTTGCATAATGTCCTGAGATGGGCTAAACTCACAATGCTTGGCTTGCTTTTTTAAAAAGCTTTGTGACAAAATAATCTCTTCCAGCAGTTTCATTATATTATAATTGCCAGAACTGGTATCTCTCAAACACTGGATTATTCCTGAGTTCACAGTAAGATTTGAAGGCTGTGAAAACCTTTGTTAAAGTTTTATTGCTAGGGTTTGCAAATGCCCCTTGCATATTATTACAAATCTTCTATTTCTCCTATGTAGTGATGCAAGACTGCAATTTTATAATTCTCAGACTCTTCTTCTGCCTTTGAGACTACTAGGTACAGTTTTAATTTCTGTTCCCATCATCTCCAGTTCTGTCCTAAATTCCCCGCAAAGGATAAATCTGATGGAGGCTTAAAATGCTCTACTATCAAATAAAGGTTATAATCTATAATTTTCTAGTATAACATTGGGTTGCGGTCACATGTGCCAGAAAAAATGGAGGGGGGGAGCGAGGCTATTTCCTCCAGAGGAATTTGACCCGCAGTTGCATGATCACACCTCCCTTTGAAGATGCAGATGCAGTCCGTCAGTGCGTGATCAGATGCAACTGCGGGTGAGTTGGGATTTTTTTGTGCCATTTTTCCCCCATGCACTTAACTGAGGGATCAATGAATCACACCTCTGCACAGAGGGCTCCTTATGGAGTTTGTGATGATGCACATACTGCGAGGGGGGGGACACAGAGGCATGGAATTTGGATGGCCTGATCAAACCATCCTGATGCCATGAGAGTGCGCTGGAGTGATCAGATATGGGAAAGTCCATCTGTGGCCCATCACAACCCATTAACTACCAGATTTTCCCTGGTGTCTTTTAACTCCACTTCTGCAGCATAGCACAAAGAGCTGTCAACGGCTGCGGGGTAGTCCCCAGATGTTATATATTTATTTATTATTTCAATGTATATCCTGCCTTGCTGGAAGAACTGGCTCAAGGCAGCGTACAGATGTTAAAATACAATAAAACAATAAATACAATAAAATTCATATAAACATCATAAAGTGCTAATAAGAGCTAATGTGCTAATTTAAATCCGCCTGGCATTCGTACCTATGTCGGGTCTAATTGTGCGTATGATTGCAGCCTTGGAGACTCAAAGAAGTAACAGGATCACTTCTGACACCATGTGATGATCCCTATTGCTTGCAAGTCAGGAACAGGATATTCACTCAGGTTCCTGCTCTTAGAACCATACAGAAGAGTGGTGTGTTTAAAAATCAATTTATTAAGAAGGTACAGGGATTGGAGCAACAGTTTCTGGACAAGGGAGCTCATACAATCTACTGTTCTAACTAACAAACAGAACCCACCAGGGAGTCTACCCCACAAGACTAAACCAGCTCACACAATATCAGCAGGGTGAATGTTGCATTGTAATCTATAGAATAATACATGTACACATGAAACTGCCTTATACTGCATCAGTCCATTAAGTTCAGTATTGTCTACTCAGACTGGCAGTGGCTCTCCAGGGTCTCAGGCAGAGGTTTTTCACATAGCTGAGGAAGAGATTGGATTTATACCCCGCCCTTCACTCCAAGTCTCAGAGTGGCTTACAAACTCCTTTCTTCCCCCCACCCCCCGCACAACAGACACCCTGGTCCTTTAACTGGAGATGCCAGGGATTGAACCTGGGCCCTTTTGCATGCTAAACAGATGCTTTACCACTGAACAACGCCCCCTCCGAAAGAACATCTTTCATGAAAAGGCCCTCGTAAACATTACGGTTCTGTACATTTTGCAGAATAAATCATACTATTGGTGTACCTTAATTTTTAGAGCTATTGTCAATACCAAAAGTAACCAAAATTTGCCAGCCTCCAGGTGGGACCTGGGGATGCCACAGAATTACAGCTCATCTCTAGATTACAAAGATCAGTTCCCTGGAGCAAATGGATGCTTTGGAGGGTGGACAGTATGGCACTGTACCCCTCTGAGGTCCCTGGTCTCCCCAAACTCCATCCCCAAATCTCCAGAATTTTCCCACCCTGGATCTGGCAACCCTACACATCCCCCACCTATGGCCAGGAGGTACCTGGCAACCTTAGCTTGCTCACTATGTCAGCTTAGCTGTAAACTACCTTGGTTCACTCTGTATTTTCATTTCAGTCTGAAGAAAAGTTTTCAGATATTCAAACAAATGTTCTCAGTGAGAGCAAATGGGTACCACGCTTCATAATTCTCTGGGACCAATTTAGCAACAATTATCTTCATTTTGCTTTATTTTGAAACTTGTCTTGTGTTGAGTTTCCAGCCACTGAATTGTTTATAGTAGGTGATTGCTGAGCAGTAACAGCTAGAAGACTGCAGCAACTAGGAACCAGGTATATAGCACCTGTTTGAGTCTGTGTAACTCAGCAGCTATTAAGATTATATGAGGATGCTGCTCTAAGTCCAGTCAAGAGAACAAGTTAGACAAGGTTATAAGAGTCCAGGCCTTCTAGAAGATCCATGGCTGATTGTCAGGAGTTAGCCTTGAACTTTACTGGCAGCATTAGATTTGCAGGAGCTATGGCTCTTGTTTACTTTGTGACTGTAAAATTATTCAATGGCCTTGGTGAGGGTGAATTGAATTGGAGGGATCTCTTCTGTACTCGTCAATGACTAAGGCAATCTAAATCACAAAATAAAACCCAGTGCTGTGATCTTGTTTCTGAAAGTGCACCAAATACCTCTGCTCTTTTCCTACTACTACTGTGATCTGTTTTCCATTGCAATTGCATTACCTGTATTGCACCTTTTTCAGATCTAAAAACAGTAGAGGGGGCTGATCAGGGGGAAAGCACAGGAATATAATCCTTCTTCTGCAACATCATGCTCACAATCCATTTCAGGAGATCTGCTATAAAAACATAAGAACATAAGAGAAGCCAATGTTGGATCAAGCCAATGGCCCATCTAGTCCAACACTCTGTCACACAGTGGCCAAAAATACCAGGTGCCATCAGGAGGTCCAGCAGTGGGGCCAGGACACTAGAAGCCCTCCCACTATTGCCCACCCCAGGCACCAAGAATACAGAGCATCACCTGCCCCAGCCTGAGAGTTCCTATCTATACCTTGTGGCTAATAGCCACTGATGGACTTCTGCTCCATATGCTTATCTAATTCCCTCCTTAAGTTGTCCATGCTTGTAGCCGCCACCACCTCCTGTGGCAGTTAATTCCATGTGTTAATCACTCTTTGGGTGAAGAAGTACTTCCTTTTATCCGTTCTAACCCGATTGCTCAGCAATTTCATTGAGTGCCCATGAGTTCTTATATTGTGAGAAAGGGAGAAAAGTACTTCTTTCTCTACCTGCTCTATCCCATGCATAATCTTATAAACCTTGACCATGTCACCCCTCAGCCATCGTTTCTCCAAGCTAAAGAGCCCCAAGGGCTTTAACCTTTCTTCATAGGGAAAGTGTTCCAACCCTTTTATCATTCTCTTTGCCCTTTTCTGCACTTTTCCCAAAGCTATAATATCCTTTTTGAGGTGTGGTGACCAGAACTGTACACAGTACTCCAAATGAGGTTTCACCATTGATTTATACAGGGGCATGATGATACTGGCTGATTTGTTTTCAATTCTCTTCCTAATAATCCCCAGCATAGCGTTGGCCTTTTTCATTGCAGTTGCATACTGCCTAGACATTTTCATTGAGTTATCTACTCAGTTCCCATCAATGTGTATTTATATTTAGGATTTTTGGCTCCAAAGTGTATCACACTGCACTTGGCCACATTGAACCCCATTTGCCACGTTGACGCCCACTCACCCATTCTCGACAGATCCCTTTGGAGTGCCTCACAATCCTCCCTGGTTCTCACCACCCTGAACAACTTCGTGTCATCTGCAAAATTAGCCACTTCACTGCTTACTCCCAACTCCGAATCATTAATAAACAAGTTAAAAAGCAGTGGACCAAGCACTGATCTCTGTGGTACCCCACTGTTTACCACCCTCCACTGAGAAAATTGCCCATTTATACTAACTCTGTTTCCTATTAATTAGCCAGTTTTTGTCCTTTTATCCCATGACTATTGAGCTTACTTAGGTGCCTTTGATGAGGAACTTTATCAAAAGCTTTCTGGAAATCAACGTAAACAGAATCTATTGGGTCCCCCTTGTCCACATGTTTGTTCACTCTCTCAAAAAACACTAACAGGTTAGTGAGACAAGATCTTCCCTTACAGAACCCATGCTGAGTCTGCCTCAATAGTTTTTGTTCATCAATGTGCCTACTAATTCTTTCCTTAATAACAGTTTCCACCAATTTACCCAGTATCAAAGTCAGATTGACTGGCCTGTAATTTCCTGGATCTCCTCTGGAACCCTTTTTAAAGATGGGAGTGGCATTAACTACCTCCCAGTCCTCAGGAATGGAGGCAGATTTTAATGAAAAATTACATATTTTTGTCAGTAGATTCACAAGTTCACATTTGAGTTCTTTCAGAACTCTCAGATGTTTGCCATCTGGGTCTGGTGATTTATTAGTTTTTAAGTTGTCTATCAGTCATAGGACCACCTCTCTTGTCACCTCAATCTGACTCAGTTCTTTCAACACCCCTCCCGAAATCAGCCGTTCTGGAGTGGGCAAACACTTCTCATCTTCCACAGTGAAGACAGAGGCCAAAAATGCATTCAGCTTCTCAGCCATTTCCCTATCGTCTTTCAGTACTCCTTTTACCCCTCGGTAATCCAAGGGCCCCACTGCCTCCCTGGCTGGTTTCCTGCTTCTAATGTATTTGAAGAAAGTTTTATTGTTGGTCTTTATGTTTTTTGCGATATGCTCCTCATATTCCCTTTTTGCCTGCCTGATCACAGACTTGCATTTTATTTGCCACAGCTTGTGTTCCCTTTTATCAACCTCACTGAGACTAGCTTTCCACCACTTAAAGGAATCCTTCTTACCTTTTACAGCTTCCATTACTTTGTTTGTTAACCATGCAGGCTTTTTTCTATACCTATTTGTGCCTTTCCTAACAGTATTAGACTAGGTATGGAGAGAGCAGGTTCAAATCCTCACTGAGCCATGAAACTCATTTTGTGACTTTGTTGATCCAGTTATAATTCTACTTCCTGACCTACTTTAGTGGAGAGTAGTTTGGATAAAATAGTGGAGAGGAGAATCATATGCACTATCCTGAACTTCTTGAAAGAAGGGTGGAATTAAAATGTGATGGGTACTACTGAGTTCCCTCCTCCTTCCATATCAATTGCTTTTAGCAGCAAATGGTAGGATCTATCTATCTATCTGAAATATTTATATCCTGTTTTCCCACAATGCCCTATGTTAATTATTAGTTACTTTCACTACAGCTGAGTACAGGAGTTCTCTGTGTCATGTCCAGCAAAATGTGAGCGGTAGCTGAATATACCTCCCAAATAGAGGAGATTGTCAGAAAGAAGGCACCTGATGATTTTAGTTGGCACACAGGAGCATATGAAGAAAAGTAGCCCATTAGATATGTGGGTCACAGACCATGAAGGGCTTTAAAAGTAACAACTGGTACCTTAAATTATGCCTGGAAACAAATAGGTAGTCAATTAAATTGCTGAAGTTCTATGTAATCATACCATCATAAACCAGTCAGTACTCTAATGGTGCCTTGACCTGGATGGCTCAGGATAGCCCAGTCTCATCAGATCTCAAAAGCTAAGCAGGGTCAGCCTTGGTTAGTATTTGGATGGGAGAGGACCAAGGAAGTCTAGGGTCACCATGAGGAGGCAAGCAATGGTAAACCATCTCTGAAGGTCTCTTACTTTGTACCCCACAGGCAGGGCTGGCCTCAGCTTTTTTTGCACACTAGCCAAGGATACCTTCTGGTGCCCCCCCCCATGCACCCACCAATTTGCAAACATAAATGCATTTTAGTAAGAATGAAAAACACAAAATTTGAAATTGCTAAATTCTTTTTGTTAATTGTGAGAAAGTAATACAATCTCTGATTTTCTCCCTGTCTTTGCTAGCCATGGTTCCCATCTGAATTGCACCCATGCCAGGGGTCATTTTGTAGAAAAAGAGGTGCAAGAGCCCATTAGCATAACTTATTTGCATATGCCACACCCCCTGAGTAGGTAGTAGGAGTTGAGATATCAGCACTGGTAATGAGACAGGAAACCTAGGTCTCAGTTTCAGTCCAGGAGGATGTCAAGAATAAATGGAAATAAGTCTGAAGAAGTGAGCAGGGACTCATAAAAGCACACACCCTACCACAATTTTGTTGGTCTTTAAAGGTGTCACTGGACTCTTACTTTTTCTACAGCTATTATAAACCACAACACTCAAAATCCAGTAGGGAAACATTTTAACCTTCCAGGATATTCAGCTGCTGACCTAGGAATAGCAGTTCTCTTACAAAGGAATTTCAAAGGGAGATTAGAGACTGCTGAATTGCAACAGAATTGTATTTTAAGCTCCCCCCCCCCCCGTTTTGACCCACCTTCAAATGAGAACTGGACTTTTGGGCTACTTTTTAAAAAATCATGAATTGTTTGCAGCTCTTCATACAGGAATTGTAATTCTTCCCCTTCCCCTATTCCTTCCTCCAGCCATCTCTCCAGACTGCCTGAAAAACTGCTGGGTGTAGCAGAGAGGCGCCCACACTCACTTTCTCCCCGGGACTGGCTGGTTGGGATTTTTTCACTTCCCCCTCCCCCGCTTTGTTTCCACCACAAAGGAAGCCATATAGACTACATTGCCCAGCATGCCCTTGTGGCTCCTTACTAAGTGGACGGAACTGGCTGGGCTGGAGCAGCTAGGATTGGATCGCTCCTTCCATCCCCTCTTTTATGGCCAGTTGGAATTTTTACCAACCTTTTCAAACCAGCTAGGGAGAGTGTGAGAGAAGCCTTGCCTTGCACAGCCGGGAGCTTGCCATTTAAAAGGGCCATGTGCTGCTGCTGCTGCTTCTGAATCCAGGCTTGGCAGTGGCCCCAGCAGCAAAACTTTCTGCCTCTTCCCTCCCACCCCACCCTTATTTGCAAAGGCCAGATGGCAGCCATGTACCTGCAAGCCCTGGCTTGATGCTCCTCTCTGGGCACTGCAGGCCAGCTGGCTTGGGGAGGCTGTGGGCAAGCTCAACATGCTCTAAACCGCCCCCCCAACAAACAAACCCACCCCAGAGCAGCTTGGTCACCCACAGTGGTTGCAAAAAGTTTTTAAAAAGTAAAAAAAAATAAGAAACAAAGTTTAAGTCCAGTGGCACTGGGCCCCCACCCCATTCCATCCCACAAGACTTCCTGCCAATCACCACGCAGGAGCATGCCGCCCCCCATCCTACCCCCGAAACAAGGCAACTTACCCTACCAACAGCAAGAAGATGCTGCACGTGCAGCCCCCGACCAGCTTGTCTCAGCCCGACAGAAGGCTCCTGGAAGCTGGGGGTGGGGCTTCTGCCAGCGTGCAGACCCCAGCCAGCTGGCCAGTCGCCTGCCCAACTAGTTTTTTTAAAAAAGATTTTTAAAAGGGAAAAAAACCCTTCCACTTTCAAAGCAGGGGAGATGGTTGTGTTTTTGTTGTTGTTGCAAGGCTCACCCCACCAAGTTTATCATGGGTCCTTTTCACCATCCTAAGCTCGGACCAGAAGAGGAGAAGGTGGGGACAGGTGGAGCAGAGTGGGGTGGGGGGGATGGAACAGCCTGGATGAGCCCCTGTCACCTGAGTCTGCTGCTGCCGCCCCGCCTTGGTGGTCCACAGCTCTCCCAACATGATGAAATGGCAGCCCTGGAAGAAGCCCTGACTGGCACCAGGGACCAAGGGAGGGAAGGGGCCCAAGAGATGGTGTTGGTGGGAGGTGATACCAGGTGAGGTGGGGGGCTTTTGGCGGGGGAGCACAGTTTGGTGCCCTCATAATCCACCCACCCTAGGCGAAAGTCTAGTTTGCCTAGTGGGTGGGCTGACCCTGCCCAAAGGGTTGCCATGAGTTGGGTTTGACTTTCCACCACCATTCTAATGGCAGCATTCTGTATCAGATGAAGTTTTCAAACAGTTTTCAGGGGTAGCCTCATTTGTAATGCTTGACAATAATCATGGCTATAGATGGTGTAGTTCTCCCAAGTTCCTTTGCGTTGCTGTGGCTCTTTCTAACTCCTGGAGGGATCTGTCCAGAGGTTGCAGGACCTGCAGGGAGTAACAGCTATGAAGGCTGGTGGGCTGCAGTAAAGAGGGAAGGATTTGAAATCATTCCCCCTTCTTCTTCTGTATGCACATCGACACCGAGGGCAAGGAACAGTTTCTTTCCCTTTTTCCTCTTCAATTCCATGCACCAACTCTCATGGCTGTTCCTCTGTGGAGATTCTTTTTTTTTTTTTTTGTAAATACAATTTATTATTGGATATATTTTCATGTTCATACAATTTAAACATATCAATACATATCCATTTTTCTTTCTCCCACTCCCCCCCAAACAAGGCTTCCCGCACTGCACCAATCCCACTGATATTTCTCTTATTCAGTTACATTTACTACTAAACATATTTTCTTTTACTAATGGTAACAATTCAAAGATTTGAGTCTCTTTCCACTTCTCCTCAATAGCTGTCAAAACAAATCAAACCACGTTTAACATCCCAATTCTTCAACAAGTATTCTTGAAAGTCTTTCCAGTCTCCGAAAAAGGTTTCATCTTCTTCGTTGTTTAATTTTCTTGTTAATTTGTCCATTTCTGCCATAAACAACGTCTTTTTAATCCATTCCCATGTTTCAGGTACTTTATCTTGTTTCCAACACTGGGCAAAAGTCAGTCTAGCTGCTGTAATCAAGTACCATAATAGTGTTCTCTTGGCTACAATTATTTCTTCCATTTTAAGACCTAACAATAACATCTGTGGGTCTTTCTTAAAAGTACATTTCAAAATTTTTTGTATCTCATTGTGGATCTCAGTCCAATACTTTACTGCTTTGTCACATGTCCACCACATATGGTAAAAAGACCCTTCATGTTTCTTACATTTTCAACATTTGTTGGACATACTTTCATTTATAATAGCAGTTTTTTTAGGCATCATATACCATCTGTACATCATTTTATAACAATTCTCTTTAACATTTACACAAGTTGAAATTTTCATTGACTTTTTCCACAAGTATTCCCAAGATGCCATAAATATCTCATTATTAATATTTACTGCCCATTTTATCATTTGCTCTTTTACTATTTCGTCCTCAGTATACCATTTCAATAAAATCTTGTACAGTTTAGAAATCATTTTCTTACCCTTACCAACCCATACAGTTTCAATTTCAGTATAATTTTCTCTAAAACCATGTTCTCTCTTATCGGTCTTAAATAAGTCATAAATCTGTCTATACTTCAACCAATCATATTCAAATTCCACATCAGCTCTATCTTTTAGTACAAAGTTTTTCCCTTCTAATTTTAAGAGACTTTTGTAAGGTAGCCAATCTAAACCCTGGCTTCTTGAATATGGATTAATCACTTCTGCTGGTACTATCCAAAGTGGTCTTTCTTCCGAGAAGAATTTTCTATATCTCATCCAAGTCTCGAACAGTGATCGTCTTATGAAGTGGTGTTTGAAGAACTTGTCCATTTTTACTTTTCCATACCATAAATATGCATGCCATCCGAACTTGTTGTCATGACCTTCTAAAGCCAATAACTTTTTATTCTCAAGATTAATCCACTGCTCCAGCCAAGTTAAGCAGACAGCATCATAATACAATCTTAAATTTGGTAGTTGTAGACCTCCTCTTTCCTTTGCATCACATAAAATTTTCATTTTAATCCTTGGCTTTCTTCCTGCCCATACAAATTTCGTTAGTTCTTTCTGCCACGTATCCAGTATTTTCCTTTGTTTTAATATTGGAATAGTCTGAAATAGAAACATCAAACACGGCAAGACATTCATTTTTACCGTTGCAATTCTTCCCAGTAGCGATAAGTTCAAAGTATCCCATTTCTTCATATCTTGTTGAATCCTGTACCAAACCTTTTCGTAGTTATTTTTGAACAAATCAATATTTTTCATAGTCAATTCGATTCCTAAATATTTAGTCTTTGTAACCACTTCACACTGAATTTTCTCTTGCAGCTCAATTTGTCTCTGTTTCGTCATATTTTTACACATCACTTTCGTTTTACTTTTATTAACGTAGAATCCCGCAACTGATCCAAATTCTTCAATTTTTTCCATCAATTGTGGTATTTTGTCGATTGGATCTTGAATCATAAACATTACATCGTCTGCAAATGCCCTGTATTTATATGCAAAACCTTTCACTGTGAGTCCTTCAATGCTGTTATCTTTTCTTATCGCTGTCAATAATATTTCCAATATCCAAATAAACAACAACGGGGATAACGGGCAGCCTTGACGTGTTCCCTTTTGAACTTGGAAGAAATCTGTTCTTTCTTTATTTATATTCAAAGCTGCTCTCTGTTCTGAGTAAATTGCCACAATCATGTTTAGAAAAGACTGTCCTATATCCATTTTTTCAATAACTTGCAGCATAAACTCCCAATTTAAATT
The DNA here is from genome assembly GCA_029375565.1 of Gekko gecko. NCBI lineage: Eukaryota > Metazoa > Chordata > Lepidosauria > Squamata > Gekkonidae > Gekko > Gekko gecko. The sequence continues at coordinate 118,071,908 of JAPDNY010000002.1, read as the reverse complement.
GTCAAAAGCTTTTTCCGCATCTAAAAAGAGGAATCCAACTTCTTTTTCTGGATGTTTGTCATAGTATTCGATTGCATCAATCACCACTCTTAAATTGTCTCTAATCTGTCTATTTGGTAAAAAACCAGCTTGTTCTTCCGCTGTAGTATCTTTCAAATATTTTTTCAGTCTTTCCGAAATAATTTTCGCAAATAATTTGTAATCATTATTTAATAGCGATATTGGTCTATAATTCTTTACTTCAGTTAAATCCAAACCTTCTTTGGGTATCAATGAAATATTTGCTTCTTTCCATGAATCTGGGATCCGTTTAGTCTTTCTTATCTCGTTCGACGGAAGTACTAAAATAGGGGTTAGCTCCTCCTTAAATTTCTTGTAAAATTTTGCTGTGAAGCCATCTGGACCCGGAGCTTTGCCCAACTTTGCATCTTCTATCGCCATTATTACTTCTTCCTTTGTTACTATTCCATTTAATAGTTCCTTAATTTGTTGTCCCAGCTCTGGAACTTCAATATTCTCCAAATATCTCTTAATTTTCTGTTGATCAATTCCTTTTTTCTTAAACAGTTTGGCGTAGTATTTTAAAAAAGCTCTTTTTATGCCTTCCACATTCACAACATCTTTTCCATCTTCAGTAATCTTACTTATAAAGTTCCTTTCTTTTCTATTTTTCAATTGCCACACTAAAAATTTTCCTGGTTTATTTGCACCCTCAAATGCTTTTTGCTGTAGTTTCTTCAAATTCCAGTATAACTCTCTGTTTAGTAGAACATTCAGTTGGTCCTGTAAAAAATGGATCTCTTTGATAATCTTTTTCTTCCCTGGTTTTTTCTTTAATTCCTTTTCTTTCTGTCGAATTTTTTCATGAAGGTCGTTTTGTTGTTGCATCCTTTGTTTTTTATCTTTAGAATTCAGAGAGATAAGCAAACCTCTCATTACCGCTTTGTACGTATCCCATACGACCTGTATGTCGGTACCTCTGTCCTATATCCTATTCATTTCAAAAAAAAAAATTCGTTTCTTTTTTTAATGTCTCATTAATTAATTTTTGGTCCAATAAATCCTCATTAATTCTCCAATATAGTTGTTTTGATTTTTCTTTGAACATCCAAAGTAAAGGATTATGATCTGAATTATTTTTCGGTAAAATTTCGATTTTATAAGTCTTTTGTGCCATCTCCTCTGACATCCAAATCATATCAATTCTAGAAAAGGAATTATGTCTGTTAGAATAAAATGTATAGTCCTTTGTCTTAGGATTCCATTTCCTCCAGACATCTTCTAACTTCTCTTGCTTCATCAGCTGGAAGAAATTTTTTGGCAGCTTTCCAACCGCCTCTCCCATTGCTTTAGACTTTCTATCCAATACGTTGTTCACCGTACCATTAAAGTCTCCTGCCAAAACTATTTGGTCATAGTTTAAGCAATCCAGCTCTTTTGTCAGGTCATTGAAAAAAGCCTCTTTTGCACCATTGGGTGCATATATATTTACAAGCAATGTCCTTTTTCTATTCATCATTATTTCCATGCCAATATATCTTCCTTCCTTATCTGAGAAGATTTGTTTAGGTTCCAATTCTTTAGCAATATAAATCACTGTTCCTTTCTTCTTGTTAGCTGCTAGTGAATGAAATTCTTCTCCCAATTTTCTGTTAATCAGATATTTATTGTCTTGTTTTCTGATATGTATTTCTTGCAAGCAAATTATATTACATTTTTGTTTCTCAAGCCAATGATTCACTAATTTTCTTTTGTTTGGTGAATTTAGTCCGTTCACATTCCAAAATAAAAATTTGTAATCCATCATAGTTTTGAATTAAATGTCTTTAAAATCATCAAAATTGTTCTCTTTGAATCTGTACATGTCTCATTCCGTTTTGATTGTATATCTCACCGAGTTGTAAGAGAATGATAATCCATATGGAATCTCCCATCTGAATCTAATGCTCATTTCTTTTAACCTATCCGTTAATTTCTTGAATTTCTTTCTATCTTGTAAAATCATTCTCGGAATTTCTCTTAAAATTATTATTTTCTTTCCATTAATTTCCAACGGTTGTGTAAATTGCTTCTTGAAAATGTCTTCTTTCATTTTTGTAGTCACAAATTGAACAATCACATCTCTAGGTAATTTCTTTCTCTTGGCATAAGCTGAGTTTACTCTGTAGATTAAGTCAAAGTCTGGATCTAAATCTCCTTGATCTTCCCCTATGTAGGTTGTCAACGTGCCAATTACTAAAGCCCGTAAATCTTGATCTTCCTCCTCTTCATTTCCTCTCAATCTCAGATGGTTCTGAGTAGCCCTATATTCCATCATGGACTCCAGTCTTGTATTTTCTTGTAGGGTTCGTTTAACTTTCTGTTCCATTTCTTCTGATTTTGTCACCAGACTTTGAACCTCTTTTTTAACTTCATCCGTATCTTTTTTTATCCCTGCCACTTCTGTTAGTACCAATTCTTTCAACTCTTCCATATTTTTTTTCTGTACTTGGACTTGCACTTGTTCTATTTGCTCCAGTTGTATTTGTAGCTGTTGTTGCAACTGTGATTCTATTTGCTTTCCCAAACTCTGCACCACTTCTGTCATTCTTTTCTCCATCGCTTCCATGGCAGCCTGCCACTCTTTTTTTCCTTCGCAGTCATTCTTGGACTAGGTGATGAGGCAGCCCTTGGTCTTGACCTCAAATCCGTCTTGGAGGCAAATTCGAAACGAAACAATCCTTATATTATCAATCTTAAAGCCAAATCGCCACCTTTATAACTTTCCCTGATGCTTTTTCGGCTTAAAAACAACTTTTTAAAATTTAGTCCTCCTCAAAATGGCGGGCGCAATTTCTCTATGATTTACTGGCTAGAGTAGGCGCTTTTAAAACTTCCGCTTTAGCTGTCCGTCACTATAATCCAATTTCCGGTGTCACACTCTAAAACGTCCGTCTCTTTCCGGCAGAACAACTTCGAAAACAGCCACTCTAGTCTACTTCCTGTACCATAGAGTCACAGTTAGTTTTGTTTCTACTACGCAAAGTTTAGTCTTAGCTGACCACAGGAATGCAAAACAAAGTCACTTTTCTGCCGTTTTCTCCAAAGGAAAGCTTTCTTTTTACTTTTAAATCAAGCGGATTAGTTCCTCAACGCTTTTTACGCTTATCCGTACGTTTAGATTTTGCGTTCTTCTTCAAAACGGTAAGCAAATGCTCAATTGTTACCTTGCTTGTAATCTCGGGGTTTCGCAGTGCTTCTTTTGTAAGCGATGTTAATCTTGATGTTCAAGAGGTCGGTAGATGATGGATTTATGCTGAATTCTCAGCCCGGCTGGTATCTGTAGAGCTGATTAGCAACTGCCCTCTTCGCGGAAGGAGATCAAGGTGTAAACAAGCTTCCTCCGAAGCTTATCCACACCGATCTCAACTCCCTCTCAGGCTTGGCTGCTTGCTTGCCACCCCCCCACCTGGGGAGTGCTGCGCTGGGCCAGGTAGAGCCCAGACTGTCGTCAGATACTGCCGTACACCTTGCCCAAATCGCAAAGTGCGTCAATTCGCCATTTTAACTCCGACCGGAAGCCCCTCTGTGGAGATTCTGTGATCCTGGGAGTAATCTGTGTGGAAGACAGAAAGAGCTGCAGCAATAGAATAGAGTGCAGGAAAACTCTGTGTGCCTTCCACACATGAAGGTTAGGATACTGTGCCGTGTCTTATAGTGTGAAATATACTGGGTTCGAGATGCGTATAGTGATCTGTTCATAGTTTATTAGTGATTTCAGCTTAATAAGACCAACTAGCTGGACTGAAACCCTGCTTAAATCCGTGCACAACACCACACCCACACCTACTACCCATGATAGGCTATTTACAGTGCAACTCTAGGTGCCGCCCCACCTATAGGTTCCTTCCAGGATCCTAGCTATCTATTGTTCTAGGTTTCAAGCTTGGTCAGTCTGTGCTGGGCCCAGGACATAACATAGTGTTTTTGTTGTTTGTTTTTTACAATTTGTTTTTACATGACAAAAAAAAAAAAATCCTAGACGAATTACCTTCACCACCATCTCATGGGGCAACCCTCATTGCTATTTTAATGATACATTTTCATCCTCCTTCAGCCTCCTGTTATTTATATCATATGTTTGAAACATAATCTTGTTCTTAACATTCTGTTCCTCTGCTATTTTTATGGTACTGTGATTCAGGGTATAATTTTCCTATTCATACCAATTTGCATCACAACTATCTTTTTTTACAGCTACCTGTCTAAGGCTATGCCCACTCATTGCTTTAGCCTATAAGTGGTCAGATCTTTCCCAAAGACTGATTTTTTTTTCCAGGCACATAACTGGAAATGAAATCATACCAGTAAAATGTACTTTTTTCTTTTCACTGAAGGCTAGGACACATTCTGCCATGCATGCTCGCCCTGTGAATAGTTCCAAGGATAAAAGGAGGATGTTCTGAATTATATTTATGCTAATCATACATATTGGGACTGGCATTTGCAACTCAGGGGTCATATAGAAGACAAAGGAAATATAATCATCTTCCCCGGTTTTTTCTCCATTCCTAGCAGTTTATTGAAATTCTATTGTAAGAAAAAGAGAACACAAACAAACATAAAATATATAATGAAGGTACATTAACACAAATACCAAAACATCCTGTTGGCATATTCCTCCTCTCTCCCTCCCTTATTCTGGAAAGACAAATCTACAAGATACAGAACAAGAGTGGAACGAGAGAGGGAGGAAAACACACACATAATGAATTGTGCAGAAAAACACTGCAGAAAAACCATCTTTGCTCACAAATGGCATAACTAACCATTGTTATAAATGTGGGGTTGGTGTTAGGAATAAAATTCTATGAGATGGGGAGGAGGAATCAAATTCCCCCTTCCTCTCAGCCAATTTACTGAGGTTAGTTTTTGAGCCCTAGGTAAACTGGAAGGAACAAACAGGACTCAGGTGTACTTCAATTAAAGTCACAGTCTTTATTGAATACTTACACATAGGCTCAACTACACAAAACACACACACCCAAGGTGGCCACCTGATGACACCAAATAGTGATCAATAAGGAGAAATCTCTGGGCAGAGATTTTCTGATTTTGTCTTGGGCCAGCACGAATTTTATACTCTCCTCCTCTAGTGCTTTCCCCTGGGGTGATTTTCCCTTACAAAGTCAGCACCAGACCTTTGTGCTGTGCCTCATGCCCCTAAGTCACATGCTCATAACGTCCTGGGCATCTATTCTTCTAACTTCCCCTTTTCTTCCTCCTAGTTCCTCATTTGGAAACTCTGGGGATTTCCAGACCATGGACTTGGTATTCCACCACTTTGTGCCCGCTAGGACCTTACAGCCTACCTTCTTTCCTTACATACCATCATGCACGCTCCCATTAGCCTAATATGTCTGGGCACGTACAATCAATTCAACATAAGCAAATACAGAACACAAGCAGGTTATTAGTTACAGCAAGGCTCTAAGCACTGAAGGTTCATCCACTTTTCTGAGAACATCTGTTCTATCACATCTATTAAATATAAACCGACTTCTCCTTTTTCTGGTATTGTGGTTTGTGTTATGTCCTCAGAGACATAATGGTAAGCATAGTGAGCAGGTGCTCATTATGCGGATCGGAAATGCTGCACAGTATTGCCCAATCAAAGGGCTTATGGAGAGAACATCTTTGATTGGGTATCTGGGTGTGAAATGATTGGTCCTTATACCTGGATTGTGATTGGTTATGATGTACAAATGTTATTGGTTCCTTCACAGTATGTGGGCGTAGCTACTACAGCCAGAATTGTATATAAGTTGCTACTTTTAGACTGTTCTCTTGTCTAGCTGGTCTAGTCCTTAGCTGGTCTAACTTGGACCTGAATTAAAGCTGAAATCACTTTTGAACTTACCTCCTGTGTCAAGTCTCGTACTTATCAACTGGCGACGAGGATGTGATCTAGCGGGTAGGCAGCCCCGCTGAGACACCACGGAGGAAGTTCCGATCGACTGCAAGTTTCTGAGGGGGCTGTCCACTCCAGGAAGCGCCACGATGAGCTCCAAGCACCGGTTCGAGCCGTTCGAGCCCGCGACCGAAGACTGGGAGGCGTACCTTACCCGGTTCGAGTTTCACCTCGAGAGCAGCGGGGTGACGGATGCTGCGAAGAAACGAGCTGCGCTACTTAGCTCGTGCGGCAAGGAGGTGTTTGACATCGCCCGCTCACTCGTCACGCCTGATGACATCAAGTCCGTGCCGTACGCCACGTTGACGGAGAAGTTGAAGGCTCATTTTGCGTCGCAGCCTTCCGAGATCGCTTCCCGGCACGCGTTCTACGAGAGGCGGCAAGGTTCTGGCGAATCTGTAGCTGAGTTTGTGGCGGCTTTACGGAAGTTGGCAAGGGCTTGCAATTTTGATAATCTCGAGACGGCTTTGCGAGATCGATTCGTTTGCGGTCACCGCAATGCCAAGTTGCAGCAATGACTGTTCGCCTTGAAGACGCTGACTTTCAAGGTCGCATTCGAGGAAGCCATCGCCGCTGAAGCTGCTGAAAGGGCCACGAGAGAGGTACGGCAGCAGCCGGTGGCAGCTGATTCCAGCATCCACCTCCAGGTCGAGGACCGGGAACCAGCGCCTGCCATTGATGACATACGAGAACCGCGTTACAGCAGCCACCCACAGACCAGATTGAAGACTACACCTACGCGTCAGTGCCTAGGTTGTGGCAGGAAGCACGAGCACGACACCTGTTGGGCCAGAGAGCTGGTATGTCGAGCTTGTGGATAATGCGGGCACATTGCCAGGTTCTGCAAATCGAGGAGGTCGCCGCCTACGTCACCTCCACAGCGCTCTCAATTCTGAAGCAAGGTCAACACTACCTGCTCTTCGTTCCTGTCGTCCCGATACCCGGCCCTGTCGTCCAACCCCTGCTCGTCGACTGTCCTCACCACGGGAGTGCCCCGGAGGAAGAAGATTTTCGTCACCATGTATCTTGACGGTGTTGCCTGCCCTTTCGAAGTCGATTCGGGGTCGGCTAGAACCATCATTTCGATGCATACGCTAGATCGTCTTTTCCCTCACCGAAGCCGCCGCCGTCTCCTACCAACTGACGCCTGTCTTGCTGATTTCCAAGGGCACAGAATTCCGTTGGCCGGTGAGGCTGAATTTGAAGTCAAATTCAAAGAGCGAAAGGCAGCTCTGTCCCTAATTGTTGCTGAAGGGGACAGGGTAAGCCTCTTAGGGCTTGATTGGTTTGAACCATTGGGCATTGCTATTTCTGGCATTAATGCAGTGTGTTGTGATAAATGGGATTGCTTGTATAACGAGTTTCCTCAGGTTTTTGGAAAGGGATTGGGAACCTATACAGGTCCCCCGGTTTCATTTGAACTGGATCCAAATGTACGGCCTATCAGGTTGAAATATAGGAAGGTACCGTTAGCATTGCGACCAAAAATAGAAATGGAGCTCGACAAGCTCATTGCGCAAGGGGTCTTAGAACCGGTACCATACAGCAAATGGGAAACACCCATCGTTACTCCTGTCAAACCCGATGGTTCTATAAGAATTTGTGCAGATTATAAGTGTACAATCAATAAGGCGTTGCAACAGCACTCATATCCTGTACCTGTGATAAGTCATGTACTTGCGTCTCTGGGGGGGGCAAGGTTTTTGCAAAGTTGGACCTTGCCCAGGCTTATCAACAACTGCCTGTGGATAGCAATGCTGCAGAAGCACAAACTATCGTGACTCATAGAGGTGCGTTTCGAGTCAAGCGCCTCCAATTCGGGGTTAATGTTGCACCAGGAATCTTCCAGGGATTAATGGAAAGGTTGCTTAGAGGCCTCAAGGGAGTAATTCCTTACTTTGATGATGTGCTTATTGCAGGGAAAGATGAGGAGGAATTGCTTGAAAGAGTCAAGCAGGTATTACAATGTTTTCAAAAAGCTGGGTTACGTGTAAAAAGAGAAAAGTGTACGATAGGGGTTCCCAGCGTTGAATTCCTGGGATTCAAAATTGACGAGCAGGGAGTTCACCCAACCCCGGGAAAGGTATCTGCCATTCACAACGCGCCCAGGCCACAAAACAAAACGGAGCTACAAGCCTTTTTAGGGCTCATTAATTTTTATCATGCGTTCCTGCCTCACAAAGCTTCGGTAGCTGAGCCGTTACACCGCTTATTAAATAAAGATGCAAAATGGGTTTGGGGGCAGCGTCAGGAAGAAGCTTTCCTAAATGTTAAAATGTTGTTGACGTCGAACAGTGTCCTCACGCACTTTGATGAGACAAAAATGTTGGTTCTGGCGGCTGACGCATCGCCGTTTGGTATTGGGGCAGTTCTAAGCCATGTCATGCCTAACGGGACTGAAGTGCCAATTGCCTATTATTCTAGGTCGCTGAGTGGGGCTGAAAAGAACTATGCCCAAATTGATAAAGAGGGGCTGGCTCTTGTGTGTGCAGTTAAAAAGTTCCATGACTTTTTGTACGGCAGACATTTTCTTTTAGTTACTGACCACAAGCCGCTACTTGGGATTTTCGCCCCAGACTGCCCCACGCCTAACATCCTGTCGCCCAGGATGTTAAGATGGACTCTGTTCCTCGCAGCGTATGAGTACGACCTGGAGCACAGACCGGGCAAGTGTATTGCCCATGCTGATGCTCTGAGCCGATGCCCCCTGCCAGAGACTGGTCCAGATCCGGCTCCAAAGGCAGACGTTTTCATCCTCGATGAACTTTCACAGCCTCCATTACGATCCAAGGACATTGCAACATACACCCAAAAGGACTTAATTCTGTCCCGCGTTTTAAACTGGGTGTGGAGGGGGTAGCCGAGTGTGTGTGACGAGCCTGAGTTTAAGGCTTATTGGGAGAAACGAACTGAACTCTTAATTTCTAAGGGCTGCATTCTGTGGGGAAGCAGAGTAGTAATTCCCCCCAAACTTAGAGAGAGCGTACTGAAATCCCTGCATGCCGGGCATCCGGGAATTGTTAGAATGAAGGCCCTGGCTAGGGGATACTTATGGTGGCCTGGGCTCGATGCTAACATTGAGGAGCGAGTTAGAGGCTGTGTTAGCTGCCAACAGTCCCGGCCAGATCCGCCACGCTCCCCTCCGGCTGAACTAAACAGAGCTGAAAAGCCTTGGTCAAGGCTACACTTCGACTTCGCTGGCCCTATCAACGGCCAGATGCTTCTGGTGGTCATAGATGCCTTCTCGAAGTGGCTGGAGGTAGTCCCCATGCGGTCAACAACAGCGGCAAACTTAATAAGGGCTTCGCAGCAACTTTTTGCCACCCATGGGCTACCTGACGTACTTGTCAGTGACAACGGGCCACAGCTTACCTCTAGGGAGTTCGCCAGCTTCCTAGAGGGTTACGGCATCCGGCATATCACCACAGCACCATTCCACCCCGCCTCCAACGGCCAGGTGGAAAGAATGGTGCGGACGGCAAAAGAGACCCTCGCCCGGCTGCAAGGCAAGGATTGGGACCATCGAGTGGCCGATTTTCTCCTGTGGCAGCACGTCACTCCAAGCTGTGCTACAGGGAAAAGCCCGGCCGAGCTTCTGATGGGGAGAAGGCTGACAACTCTCCTCGACCACCTGCACCCCGATCTGGATGGCAGCAGAACCGTGCGGCCCGAACCAGCCACTCCATCCAGGGAGTTCCAGCCCGGAGACTGGGTATTCGCCTGGAACTATGCTGAGGGGCACCGATGGCTGAATGGCGAAGTCACCAACAAATTGGGGTCTCGAATGTATGTGGTGAGGCTATCAGACGGCCGAAAGATACGCCGCCACATAGACCAACTCCGGCAGCGATGGTCTCCTGCGGACCAGGAGATTGAGGCAGGAGATTGCTACAGGCCCAGGGAGCAGTCCCACTTGCCTCCGGACGAGGTGAGTGCTGCTGGTTCTCATCCAGAACCTGAGGCAGGGCAGACCCCTGCACTCTCGGACCCTGTGGACCCTGACAGCCCAGCAATGCCTGGCGCTGAGTCTGACACTGACCCCACGGCAACAGAAGCCCCTGAGTTAAGGCGATCCGGGCGAATTAGAAGGCCCCCTCCCCATTTAGCAGACTATGAGTGTGCTCCATCTAAGGGGGGAGGAGTTGTTATGTCCTCAGAGACATAATGGTAAGCATAGTGAGCAGGTGCTCATTATGCGGATCGGAAATGCTGCACAGTATTGCCCGATCAAAGGGCTTATGGAGGGAACATCTTTGATTGGGTATCTGGGTGTGAAATGATTGGTCCTTATACCTGGATTGTGATTGGTTATGATGTACAAATGTTATTGGTTCCTTCACAGTATGTGGGCGTGGCTACTACAGCCAGAATTGTATATAAGTTGCTACTTTTAGACTGTTCTCTTGTCTAGCTGGTCTAGTCCTTAGCTGGTCTAACTTGGACCTGAATTAAAGCTGAAATCACTTTTGAACTTACCTCCTGTGTCAAGTCTCGTACTTATCAGTTTGGCTAAGCTGACACATCTTCTTTTAGCATGGCAGGACGTGCACCTGAAAAATTACCACCCTGAGTACAGAAATCAGAAGGGCCTACTTCTCAGACCTGATAAATTTTATATATATCAGTGGCACTATAAATCATAATGCCAAATTCCTCCTGTGGCAACTGGAGGGGAAAGGCAGACTTTGGGTGGCTTGTTCCTTACTTCATGGAACCATCCAGGAGGCCAGTACCCCAATCCTCCTCCCTTCAGTATACACCCCCCTTGTTGCTTCTTGCTGTCTCTGCTACAAGGGCTTAAATAGCCTTCATTTCTGAAAAGTGCCATTCAGGCTACACAGTGCAGTCACTACTTTCCAGAGATTAGTAGACCAGATCATGAACATCACCATATGTTTACTAACAGCTTTGTAGTTTTCTGGAAGCCCCCAAGCAGCTGGGCTGCATAGTGTACCTGGAGGTGTGGTTTCACAGCCCAATTGAGCAGAGGAGAAACCAAATAAAGATGCTGGCTTCATACTCTCCTCCTCTGTTTGTAGTGTGGATGTTTGGAAACAAATACATGATATGATGTTACCATGTGGTCCCAACTCTAGCCAAAAGCAGCCAATAATGTAGATTGGTGGTGAAAAATGTATGGTGTCTTTGCCATACATTCCCACAACTAAGGCTAAAGGTATAAAACTGTTTCAGCCCAGGTTAGTTGAAGGGATGCACAGAAAAAACTCTTAATAAAAAATCCTTTAATTTGGTTGAAAATTTGCTTATTTTGAATCTTGAACTGTTTCTGCATAAAAGCCAAAAATAGCCCACATACTGCAGTTTTGGTCACCCTAAAGGATGAACTTCAGCAGGAAAGATGGTGAATGTTGATTCTCTTTCACCCTTATCTACCTTGTTATAAGGGCAAAATAATAGAAGAGAGAATCATGTATGTTTTCCTGAGTTCTCCTGAGAAAGGGTAGGATAAAAATGAAATAGATCTAGTTTTTTTCTCTTCCACTTGACTGCTGCTAATTTTTACTGTCTGGCTTGTGAGATTATTATTCGTTTTTGAGTCTTTGCTTCCACTTTGTGACTTGAGATTGTATTATCTACTGCTTTTAATATGAGACTTTGTTAATACTTTGCAACTACTTAGTTGTTTTATGCTGTTTCTTATCCTATTTTTATTGATATGTGTTTAAGAATTGTTGTTGTGAACTGCCACAGGCAATTTTAATATAATCTGTGGAATGCAAATATTTTTACTCAATAAATAAGAAAGTAAAGACAGGAGAGAGCAGATGCGATAGAGGAAGAAGATGATGAGGGCTGAAGGTTTGGAACTAGAGAAACACAATGGAAAAGGGCAAAAGAGAACAAGATAGAGACAAATGGAGGGAAAATACAGGGGTGTCAATAAAGATATGTTTCTTTTCCCTTGTTGAAATTGCAAACGTTTAGCACAGAGAACAGCGAAGAAATGAATGCAAGACCTGGGGCAGTAGGATCTTGAATCAGAAAAAAGAAAGAAAAATTTTGGAGAAATTATAAAATGGCCATTGGTGTTCAGATAGAAGCATTCAGTTGACCAGGACTAGAACAAGAAAAAAAGCTCGGCCAGAAGTGTAGACAAGAAAGTCTTTTGGAAGGCCAAAGATGGGGGTGGGGTGGGGGAGATATTTTACAAAGGAGAAAAAAAATTAAAGTGCCAAGAAATAGTTGAGAGGAAGCAAATAAAATGGCCATTACAACAAAGAATAGAACAGAATTCAATTGTGTGGAGACAAAATGTTGATGGATATGCATTAGATTAAGAAGGATGATATACATGGAGAAGGGAAGACTATGCAAAATTTTATTTATTTAAACATGCAAACCACTTAACACTTCATAATTAATTTAAAAGTGATGCAAGTGTCTTTTTATAGCCTAATGTTTTGTGTTCCACAAGTAAAATGATCAAGCAGTTTTTTTTAAAAAAAACTGTCTTTTTTGTCATGTTTCAGTAATTTCACTTTTAATGTCTTTATTAATATTAAATACTAATTGTATCTCTGCTCTTGAAATTCTGGCACTGACATTTTACTGTACTGCTTTTAATTGAAGGGAACTTCACTGTATGTGCGGAATGAATAAATGGACTTCTTGCACATATGGATGGTAACAGTTTCTTAAATCAATAAAATGATAAACATTATTCACCTTTAGGACAGTGAAAACCCAGCACATATTAAACAATACTTTCTGATACAGGCTTTTGTCCATCCTGATTCTACTTCTTGTCAACTTCATTAGATACCCTAGTATAATGGAAGAAAGAGAGAAAAATTATTTGTATCCACTCCCTCTACACCATTCATAATTTTGTAAACCTCTATTAAGCCCCTGCTATGGTCAATGTTTCTCTAAACTGAACAGCTCCAATTCCCATCTTCTTTTCCATTTCCTATTTATGATGTATTTAAAGAAACTTCTATTATTTGTCTAAACCTCTTTAGTAATATTCTCTTTAATTTTTTTTTGGTTTGCCTTATTGTCAGTTTGCAGTTGCTTTGCTGGAATTGTGTTCCTTGATAGCTTCATTTGGACATTCCATTTCTTAAATCTAAAACAAACAAAAAATTGGGGGAGGGGTTAAAACACCAGAAAATGATAAAAAGAGCACCTGCAGCTTTAAGAATCTAATGTCCTCAGTGGCTGTTGCCAGGCAACTGCAACAGTATTAGCAGCCTTCAAGCCTTGGTTTCTGTCAGTAGAAGGCAGGGGAAGGAGCAGGGCCCTTTCCAGGGTTGTTTAGGCCTTTGAGTCCTCATTAGGGCCAGGCCCACCAGCAACCACCAGGCTACTTGCTACCACCTGGCTTGCATGACTACTAGGTCCAACAGCAACTGCTGGGTGTGGCTGCTTGCTACTGTTCAACAGCAACCACCCCACGAAAACCAGGATGGTATAGTGGTTAGACTTTAGGACTAGGATCTGGGAGACCCAGGTTTGAACCCACATTCTGCCATTGAAACCCAGTTAGTTACACATTCTTATCTGCCTCATAGGGTTGTTGTAAGGAGAAAATGCAAAGAGGAAAATGTTGTAAGCTTTGGTATCCCATTGTAAAGACAGGTCTGATTTAAGTGAAAGTAAATAAAAATAGCTGAGAATAGGGGGGGCAGATTAACGGTTATTTGGTGGTTGAGTGGTAAGGGGGAAAAGAAGCATAGAAAGGTGAGGATATGGGGGTTGCTAGGCAAACCCAAAAAAATTGAAGAGAATATTACTAAAAAGGTTTAGACAAATAATAAAAGTTTCTTTAAATACATCATAAATAGGAAATGGAAAAGAAGATGGGAATTGGAGGAAAAGAGAAAATGGTCTAGATAGGGGGATACAGGGGAAAGTGAGGTGCCCTGCACAAGTCTTTGCAACTTCTCCAGCATGCAACTAGTGGCAGCCAGTTCCACATATTGTGGAGAAAGGCAGGTTATAAATGAAGTAAATAAATGATCAATGTAGCTGAAGAAAGAGGAGACAAATGTAGGTTGGTTGGTGGGTGGGTGGGTGGGAAGGAAAAACAGCAACAGAGAAAAGGAACAGGCTATGGGAGCTTTCAGGAACTGGAAAGAGAACATTTCTAGAATGCATATTCTGAACAATGGTAGACATGTGGTGACCCTTCCATGCCCTCATTCTCAAGCAAGTCATTCCATAAGATGAAGCCACTGCAGAGAATATGCATGTATGGGGACTTGCTGATCTTAGGCATTTGAAGGATGGCATTTTCAGAAGGTTTTGCTCAGTGTTATGTCCACTGACCAGCACTAGGCGACAGCGGTTTGCAACCAGAGCTTGGCTCCCAAAGAACAATAGGGACTAGGATCCTGAGCCTCCTAGTTAGCACCTATAGGAACTGTGGCGGGAAGTTTAAACACTCCAATGGGATGTGTGGGTCTGTCTCGGAGACTGTATTTGGTTGGGCATTTTGGCTGGTTGTGTGTGTTGTGTTGTGTACCAGTAAACTATGAGCCGATAATCACTGAGCGTCTGTCTTCTCTACACGTCGAACCCAGTACACAACAATGGTGATGAGGACGGGATCCTGCTGAGCTGGCTGGGCTGCTGGGCATCCAAGGAACACCAGGAATTGCCACTGCTTCAACCGATGAGCACCAAAGGTGCACAATCCACTGCCTGCAACCACCACACAGCATGATGGCAGTTGCTCCAGGAGCACGACTCGTCCCTCTGTTCGACCCTACCAAGCCGCATCACTGGGAAGCCTGGGTCAAGGGACTCAAGTCCATCCTGATCTTCTATGAGGTCACCAACAAAGGAAGGAAGAGGGGCCTCCTTGTCGGCTCCTGTGGACCCGCCACCGTGGAGCTGGCTCGTAACTTGCTCTCCCCAACCAAGCTGTCTGAGACCATGTTTGAGCAAATCATAAAAGTGCTCCAGGACCACTTCATCCCCCTGGCCATCGAAGATCTCACACCACATGGCTTTCCACTCCCGGCACCAGCTACCGAGAGAACCTGTAGCTGTGTACCTGGCTGAGCTCCGCCGGCTTGCCTCGGATTGCACGTTCAGGGCCCAACTCGAAACAACCCTCTGCAACAGACTGGTCTGCTGTCTCAATGATGAGAAGCTCAGGCAACGGATCCTGGAGGACAAGAAAATGCACCCTCGCATTGGCCTTCTCCACTGTCTCGGCTTGGGAGAGGTCTCATCCTGCTGCATTGACCGCCGCACACCAGACAAGCATGGATGCAATCAACCTAGTGGAGGAGTAGGTCCACTGGACCCAACTGCCTGACAAGAGGTGAGATCCAGTGCCTGCGCCCCACTCCATACCCAACAAGGAGTCTGGACAACATGAGTATGCCGGCTGCGGAGACAGGCACGACCGGAAAACTTCCGCTTCAGAGATGCTGTCTGCTGGAGCTGTGGCTGCACGGGACACATCGCCCAGGCCTGCCAGTCCTGGGCCCCACCAGCTCAACCCATGCAGGGCCGCTGGTCTGCCGCACATTGCAAGGATGATGCATCCCACGACGAGTTCTACCTACTCATGAGTGAATCATCGGAGCAGGTACTGCAGCTTCTGAGCCAGACCTCTGCCCCTAAAATCCAGGTCCAGATCAAAATTGAGGGGTCCCCTTGTTCCATGGAGCTGGATTTCGGCTCTGCGGCCTTCCTCATTTCAGCGGAGACCCTTAAGAGACTGTGTCCTGAGGGGGACCTCGCCTATGCCCATCTCCTGTAACCTTGACAGACTTTCAGAGGAGCTGCGTTCCTGTCCAGGGTGTGGGGAGTTTCAAGGTCCAGTACCAGGGGTTTGATGGCTATTGTTGAGGGGCCCCCGCCTAAACCTGAGGCAGAACTTCAGGCATTCTTGGGGCTCTTAAACTTCTACCACGCCTTCCTCCCCCACAAGGTGGTGGTAGTGAAGCCCTTGCACCACCTCCTGGACAAGCAAGACCCATGGTCTAGGGGCCCTCACCAGGCCACTGCTTTCAATGGGGTCAAAGTGCTATTAATACCTAAGAAAGTCCTGGCGCATTTTGACAAATCTCTACTGGTGGTTCTTGCTTACGACACTTCCCCTTATGACGTGGGTGCAGTATTGGCCCACCGGCTCCCGGATTGGCAGGAGATGCCTGTTGCGTACTACTCCCGGACACTGTCAGTGGCGGAGATGAACTATGCCCAGATTGGCTTGGCATTCATGGTGGGAGTCAAGAAGTTCCATGATTTCATATATAGCTGGACCTTCACCACTGCCAAGGATCATCGCCCTCTTCTCGGCCTCTTCGCCTTGGACTGGCAGGCACCACAGGTACTTTCCCCCCGGGTCCTCTGGTGGTCCATTTTCCTGTCTGCCTATAATTACACCCTTGAGCACCACCCCAGGAAGGCTATGGGTCACACTGATGCCCTTAGCCACCTGCCGCTGCCATCCATCAAAGCCGACCCAGTTCCAGTGCACCATGTCCTCCAGGTTGAGGACCTCCCCGACTCTCCCCTCTGGGCTGGGGACATTGCCCACCACTCAGCCAGGGACCCTGCCATTTCCTGGGTTCTGGGCTGGATGTTGAGGGGGTGTCCCGCGGCTGCAGCGGACCCTGAGTTCACAGCTTTCACAGTTCACCAGGATGAGCTGTCTGCCTACAAGGGATGCCTACTGTGGGGGGACCAGATGGTAGTCCCCAGCACCCTATGTCATCAAGTCCTGACGGCCCTTCACGATGCTCATCCCAGGATTGTTCACATGAAGGCCCTGGCCAGGAGTTATGTATGGTGGCCAGGGATCGATGCGGAGGTGAAGGAGTGGGTGAAGCACTGTCAAATGTGCCAAACCATCTGGCCTAATCCACCAAGCACACCCACCCAAGCCTGAGAATCTATCCAGATGCCATGGTCAAGGCTCCACATAGATTTCGCCAGGCCATTCCACGGTCTGCTGTTTCTGGTCATAGTGTACTCGTACTCAAAGTGGCTAGAGATTAGCCCTATCTCCACTGCATCCACCAGGGCCACCATCCGGGCACTCTGCAAGATCTTCGCAACCCATGGGTTGCCTGACACCATCGTCTCTGACAACAGGATGGTGTTTATGTCAGAGGAATTCCAGGGGTTCCTGTGCAGCAACCTGATCTGGCATGTGAGATCTGATCCATTCCACCCCACCACCAGTGGCCAGGTGGAGTGGATGATGTGCACCACGAAAGAAGCCCTCAGCCGCTTAACGGAGGAGGACTGGGAGTTCCACCTGTCCCATTTCCTATTGGCACAATGGACAACTCCTAATCTGTGCACAGGCCACTGCCAGTCGGAACTCCTGATGGGCCGGCGGCGCACAATTTTACTGGACCGGCTGCACCCAGACAGGTCCCTGGAGTCATGTGTGGCAGTGTTATGGTCAATGATGGTTGGTAATATATCTCCTGTTCCTATGGTGAGTGTTGTAGAGTCATATATAACTTGCACACACCAGCTTGGGTTGGTGCTATTTACATTTTTATTTACATTACTAGGGAGCGAACCGCATTGTGGATGAAGACAATGGGCCCTAGAAAGGGTGGGTGGGTGGGTGGGTGGGTGGTAGATAGATAGATAGATAGATAGATAGATAGATAGATAGATAGATTGATAGATGATAGATGATAGATGATAGATGATAGATAGATGATAGATAGATGATAGATGATAGATGATAGATGATAGATGATAGATAGATAGATGATAGATAGATGATAGATAGATAGATAGATAGATAGATAGATAGATAGATAGATAGATAGAGGGGTTTAGAGACAGAGGAAGGGAGGAAGGAAGGATTGAAGGAAGAAGGGAAGGAAGGAAGAAGGGTAAGGGGGGAGACAGAGACAGAAAGATAGATGGGCAGAGATGGAGGGAGGGAGGATGAAGGGGGGGAAAGAAGTCAAAGTGATGGGGAGGAAGGGAGAAAGAGTGAGAGAGGGAAAGAATGAAGGGAGATAGGGAGAAAGGGAGTGAGGAAGGGGAGTAGTGGTGAAAATGTGCCCACGGCGGGCGGCTCAGCGCCGCTGCCATCCCTTGCAAACCTGTGAAGGTGGAGGGGTCGGAGCGGCGAAAACAGGCTGGTGGAGGTTGGCTCATCGCCGCCGCCACCACCACCCCTCGCCTGCTCCCCCTGAAAGCTTGTGAAGGTGGGGGGAGTGGCAAAAACAGGCCGGCGGGGTTGGCTCTATGCCACCACCTCCACACCTCACCTGCTCCCCCCAAAAGCTTATGAAGGTGGGAGGGAAGCGGCGAAAACAGACCAGCAGGGGTTGGCTCAGCACCAGCGCCACCGCCCCTTGCCTGCTGCCCCTGAAAGCTTGAAAACAGGCCAGTGGGGTTTGTCTCAACGCCGCTGCCCCTCGCCTGCTCCCCCTGAAAGCCTGTGAAGGGGGGGAGAAGGTGGTCCATCGGCATTCAGCATGGCGGTGGCGGAGAGGCCAGATGGTGCTCACCCCTCCCAGGGGCCTTGCAGTGGGACATGGCGGCAGTGGGTGGGTGGGCGAGGGAGGGACTGAGTAGGCCTCCCAGCATGTGGCAGTGGCTGAGTGGGGAAGGGGGGGCAGGGGCAGCTGGAGTTCTCTGGAGGCCTTCCCTCCCCCCTCGGCAAAGCACCTGTCCCACCCATCATCTGGGCGCATGCCACCCAGGTGGCGATCTGTGATGGAGTGAGGATGGCAGCTCAATCGGGCTGTGATCCCTGGCCAGTGGAGCGTCTGTCCCATCCAGGCACTCCAAGGAGAGTGAGGCATCGTCCCTCCCCTCCCAGCCACCCAGCCAATGGCATGCCAGTAGCCCAGAGGGAGCCAGGCAAGCCAGCCAGTGTCTTCTGACTGGCAGCTCTTGCAGCCAACCACTGTTGGTGCGCATCGAACGTTGTGGGACCAAAACTCAATTATATATAATGAGAGATATACACAGTCATTATAGCTAAGCATTCACAGTTTCAACTGACAAACTGCTTCATCAAGCAACCTGATACCATACTGGCATACACTGGTATATACAGCACAGATCTATGTACACATGGATCAGTCCAAATATCCAATCAGCACAGAGATGCTGAGTCACTGAAGCCCCTCCTGTAGGCTGATGCAACATGTCCAGTTATGTGACTTCTGACTGTCATTTAGATCACCATGATCTGTCTAGCAGGCTGGAATCCCAGGGCATTTCTTATGCATAGGCCAACATGCCTCCCAAGATAAAGCATGTTAGACATAACTTATACTTGAGATGTTCAAATCTATCAGCAGGTGAACATTTAGTAAATAGATAGGCTACATTGTGTTCGGATGCACAGTGTTGCAGAGAAATAAACCCTTGAGACACAACTGTCCAGATGTTTTGGTAGCGGATATTAATGTGTTTACTCCTTGTGTGAATTCCTTGGTCACCTGCCAACTGCTGAGCTGCTGAATTGTCACACTGTATAATTACAGGTAGTTTACAGTTTACCTGCAGGTCCATGAGTAACTGATAAAACCATTCCAGTTGTACTAGACAATCACTAAGAGCTGAATACTTAGCCTCGCAAGAGCTTGTGGAAACATACATTTGTTTAATTGACTTCCACAGAACTAAAGCTCCAAGCATGTATATTGCATAGCCAGAAGTGGATTTGCCATCTGATCTTTCCCTCCAGCTAGCATCACTATAGAACATCAATACCTGTTCCTTGTCCGTCCTCAGAACTAGTTTACTGCTAATAGTCCCTTTTAGATATCAAATAATTCTTTTAGCAGCCATCCAATCTTTTCTGTATGGACAAGCACCTTTTTGACA
The DNA here is from genome assembly GCA_029375565.1 of Gekko gecko. Lineage (NCBI taxonomy): Eukaryota > Metazoa > Chordata > Lepidosauria > Squamata > Gekkonidae > Gekko > Gekko gecko. Next base: position 118,052,158 of record JAPDNY010000002.1, on the reverse strand, counting down.
CAACCAGTGTACAGCAATACATATGTCTGGACATATCCAGCAAGCTATATACAGTAATGAGCCCACCAATGATTGATATAACTCCTTGTGGGGAAATAACTCATCATCTGGTTCCCTACAGTAACCAGTAGCCATTGGTGTGAGGACACTGTGTGCTTCTGACATTCCAAATTTGTCCAGCAACTGCTTGATTTTAAATTTCTGGCTTAATTCAAACCACCCACAGTCACTTTTGGTGACTTGCATGCCCAAGTAGTTCTGAATGGGTCCCAGGTTTTCGATTTTAAATAATCCTTAACCATGTGAATGAACCACTGCAATTGTTCTTCATGATGATATATAAGGCAGATATCATCCATAAAAACAAGCAAATAGCAGGTTTTCTTACAGATGGTGATATTATAAAGACAGGGGTCAGCCACACGTTATTTGAACCCTTGCTCAGCCAATGCCTTGCTGGGACATTCACTCCAAGCATGTGCACTCTGTTTTAGCCCATATAAAGCCTTATGTGGCCTTAACACCAAGTGCAAATCCTGGCAAGTAAACCCTGGAATTTTCTCTAAGTAGAGCTCTTCCTGTATGGGAGCATTGAGATAAGCAGTATCAAAATCAAAATGATTAACAGACATCCCTTCGTCTCCTGCCTTTACCAATGCTGCCTTTATTGACTCTGCTCTCACCGTAGGAGCAAATGATTCATCAAAATCCTGTCCTTCTATCTAAGAAAAACCTCTTGCAACTAAGCGGGCCTTGCATTGTAACCCCCATCTGGCTTATTCTTAAGTTTAAAAAGCCAGCAGCATCTGAGTGCCTTTTTATCAGTAGGCAGCTTGGCCAATGACAACACATTATGTGAATTATACTTTGCCTCCATGGCATGGAGCCAAGCATCCTTCTCCTCTGAATCCAGAGACAGCACCTCACTGTAATCGCTAGGCATTCTCACAAACACATGATTTACAAATAGCCCATACCGCTCTGGAGGAATGCCTTTGGTGGCCCTAGAAGACATCCTGGGAAGCGGATCTGCACTTTGCACACTATCAGGGACTGCGCGTGCTGGAGATGGCTCCTCCTTTTTGACCTGTGGTGTGTTATCAGCACCATTAGTCAGAGGCAGGAAGACAGGGGGAGGCAGCTGATTCGCATGGATCCTGAGCGAATTCGCGTCCTCGCAAAAATTAGCGGACCGACTGAAGCTTAGCGTGTTATGGGGGTTGGTAAAACAATAAGACTTCATCCCAGTCTGGTATCCCAGAAACGTAAATTTCTTGCTCTAGCTCCCCCGTCATTGTCCAAGAGGGTCATTCACCCAGGCCATGGTACCAAATATCCTTAAGTGACCTAAACTTATAGAGAATATTGTTTATAGCTCGAGTCCATATTCTGTTAAGGACATAGCAGGACACTTTTATCGCTTCTGCCCAAAATGCTATAGGCAGATCTGCATTCGTCAGCATTGAATGCATCATTGTTTGGAGGATCCCCCCCCCTTCTCTCCGCCACGCTGTTCTCTTGGGGAGAGGCTACATTGGTGACCCTGTGCTCTATTCCTTGAGTCCTCAGCCAGTGGGCCAACTCATCTGACATGAATTCCCCACCCATGTCTGACTGGAACGCACAGATCTTGTATCCCAGTTGTTTCTGCACATTCTTTGCCCATATTTTGACCGTGGCATACACCTTGGATTTTTTCTGGAGTAGATAAACCCACGTGAACTGGGAAAAATCATCCACTCAGACCAGTGTGAAACACCATCCGGAATGACTATAGGGAAATGGCCCCATAACATCAGCATGAACTAGGGCTAAAGGCTTCTCTGTTACCCTCACACTCTTTTTGTCACTGGGTGCACCTTGGACTTGCACTGTTTGCAGACATCACAGTCCAAGTACATCTTACATTCCTCCACCTTCTCTTTGCCAAGCAGGGCAAGAGTCTTATTGATGGTGCCAAAACTGGCATGACCTAGGCGTCTATGCAACAGGTGGATGCATCTGTCATGGGGACTCTTATTAACAACAGACTGCACCTTGACAGACCCATTATCAAGCACATATACATTGTTTTTAAGTTTCCCCACTGCTAGTACTATGTCATCCTTGAGAATGTTACAGCATTTGTTTTTGAACACAACACTGAAACCAGCTCTGTCTGAGGCACAGATACTTAATAGATTGTTTTCAAGGGTTGGAATGCATAGCACATTATCAAATATGTGGTTCAAGGCATGCTACATCTGCAGAGCATCCATCTGCCAATCTCACGTGCCCCAGCATGGAAGGATGTACGTCCTGCAACAGGCAAAACTCTTGTCCTGGGCAAAACTCTGAGAGGCACCCAAATCTATAATCCAGACCTCCTCAACAGAAGGCCTATTTGCCATGACCAAAGTGGCCTGTTCTTTTGGCAGAGTGAGGCTTTTTTTCACCCCTGCTTCTCCATGCCGCAGAACATTCCTTTCTTAAGTGATCAGTAGCCCCACAGATGAAACAACGCCGCACTCTTAAAGCGACTGGCTCCAGTTGCTTCTTGCTGTGTTCATTGTCCTTGACACCAGAACAGCTGTCGGCTCCTCTCCTTCCTTCTGGCTTGGCACACTTCCTGGTCTGGTCAACAGCCAATTCCCTCTGGAGATTATGGGCTTCCTTCTCCAGAAGACGCCCTGACACATAACTCAGAGTGAGTTTTGTAGAATCCACCAACTCAAGGGCTGTGATGAGTGGGTCATATTGCTCTGACAAAGAACTCAAAATGATGCAAACCTGATCCTGTTCCAAGATTTGCTTTCCTCTCTGAAGTAGAAGCTGAAAACAGGTAGTCAGGGAGTTAAGATGGGACTGCACCGACTGGCCTGGTTGCATGACTGCTCTGTACAGCCGTCTCATAGAGGTTATCAAAGATCCAGCTGTCTGCTGAATGTACACAGACTTGAGACTATCCCACGCCTCCTTAGCCTTGTCTGTGTGCCACATGGACTAACTGGTCATCAGCAATGCTAAGTATAATCATTGCCAAGGCCTTTTGGTCCCTGGCAGTATTGTCAGCTGATGGAGCTTGAGGGGGAGACACCACATCATCCCATAGAGACTCCCGCTTAAGATAATGTTCCATCCAGAATGACCAAACTGTGTAATTGTTGGAGGTTAACTTATCAACGAGCAGGGCTGCTGCTGCCTGCGCCATGATTTCTTCACTATCAGGCATGTTCTGGTCACTCACCTCCTGTTCCTCTGACTCCTCGTGGTCAGAAAGAGAAAGGTCGCTTCCACCACTGGACTGTGTATCAGAACCCTCTACATCACTGGCTGTAGCAGCAGACATCCACATGACTGTAGTCCCAGGAGCTCACCTTGCCAAACTCTGGCAGAAACACCACAGCTCAGTGCAGCAGCAACCACTCTGGGCCCATAACCCTGACAGTGTCGTGGTCGATGATGGCTGGTGATATATCTCCTGTTCCTATGGTGAGTGTTGTAGAGTCATATAGAACTTGCACACACCAGCTTGGGTTGGTGCTATTTATACTTTTATTTACATTATATACATAGTTTTTATAGCTAAGCATTCACAGTTTCAACTGACAAACTGCTTCGCCAAGCAACCTGATACCATACTGGCATACAGTGGCATATACAGCACAGACTTAGATACACATGGATCAGTCCAAATATCCAATCAGCACAGAGATGCTGAGTCACTGAAGAGCCAGTTTGGTGTAGTGGTGGGGGTTGCACGCATGCGTTAAACCAAGCCGGCTGTGTTTCCTCTGAGCTTCTCCTCGAACGAAAGAATTTATAGCTCAAAGTTTGTAAATACTACGCAAACCCAGATAAGAGTCTGATAACCAGGAAGCAGCTGGCTAGAACATCTTCAGAGTGGTAAGAAACTAATTTATTGCTGTATTAGAAAGGAAAGCCTTGAGATTCTTAAGGCCGCTCCCAAAGCTTTGAATCAGATATGGCGAAGACAATTAAGGACCTATCTGAACAAATTGCAGGACTCCAAAATACAGTCCTTGCCTTTCAAGAAAAAATTAGTGGTGAGTTAAACTCACTACGTGGAGAAATTAGCAAAATAGGCACAGAAATAGCTTTTATAAAGCAGACAGCTACAACAGCCAAAGAGCTTGCTGAAGCTAATGAGCAAAAAATAACTGCTCTGAACCACCAAATAAATGACTTGTCAGACAGAAACAGGAGAGCTAACCTTATTTTATTAGGGATATCCGAAGAAATTTCTGTAAATAAACTGGAGGAGTCCCTGATACAGTGGATGCAGACAAATGAAGTAGAGATAAAAACAGAGGATGTTGAGAGAGTGCATCGACTACAAAGGAATGGGAGGGGCGGGGCCCCTAGAGATGTAATAATTAAATTTGCCAGAGAGAAAATTCAACAGCAAATATATACGCCACTAAAGAAGAGGAAAGACCTGACTTTTAGAGGAAGAAAAGTCTGGGTGAGACAAGATTTTTGTCAAGAAACCTTAAGGGAAAAAAACCTCATGCGCCCCTTTGCCCAAAAGCTTTATGCAAACAATGTTAAATTTTCATGGGGCTATCCATCCTCGATAATTATATTTCGGGAAGGAAAGCAACTTATGGCAAGGAACACTACAGAGGCAAAGGAACTACTTAAACAATTAGGTATCAACACAGACGATATGGGAGAGCAAGAAATGGAAGAGGAATCGGGGGTTCCTGAAGATGGTGATGAAGGAACTTCAGAGAGAGGAGGGAAACGCCTCAGGACCAGCTCCCGATAACCAATTAAGGGAAGTATACCTTTATTGATTGAGCTAATGACTATTAATAGTATTATCATTCTTTACAGTATCAAGAAGGAGGAGGAGGGGGATGCGTGCATCCCATGCAGTGGAGAGAGGGGAAGAGATTTTCTTTCCACCTTTACTCTCAACCACAGGGGGGGAAAGGGAATGGGAAGGGTAAACTAATTAACCATTCAAATTTTTCACAGCCACGAGATGTCAAAGCCTTAATTGATGTGGGATATGGATAAAACAATAAAAATTTTATCACTGAATGTCAATGGTTTAACATCAGAAATTAAAAGATATAGGATAGCCAAGTTGGCAAGAGAGCAAAAAACTGATGTTCTGTGTTTACAGGAAACACATAAGAAAAGAAATGACAACAAGCCTTTGCTAAAAGACTCGACCTGGATGATGTTAGCAGAAGCTAGGAGCCACACCAAGGCCAGAGGAGTGGCAATAATTACTCATAAGAAACGTAGAGTAGAGGTACTAGAAAGAAAGACAGACAGGGAAGGGAGATATGTGATGGCTAAATTCAGATTAGAGGGGAAGAAATTTACATTGGTAAATATATATGCACCCAATAAAGGACAAAAGAAATTTTTAGCCAGGCTAGTTAAAAAAACTAAGCAATTCACAGAGGGAGAATTAATTATGACAGGAGATCTGAACATGGATCTGACCAAAAATAAGACAATTAAAATAAGAGATTGGGGCTTGAGGGAAGCACATGAATTGATAGGACAGCAGCCAAAACCCACCCATGTATCCAGCCGGCACAAAACCCCATCATGCATAGATTACATAATTGTAGAAAAAAACAGCAATCTGACTATAAAAAAAATCACAATACACCCAATTTGGATATCGGATCATGCACCAATCACTATAGAAATAGAAGGCAATCAAAAACCAAAAAGTAGAACTTGGAGGTACAATAATTTAATAATGGCTAAAGAGGAAGATAGGAGCTATATGATGGAGCAGATAAGATTATATTTTGAGGAGAATAGAGGGACTGTCCCAACTAATACCCTGTGGGATGCCGCAAAGGCGGTGATAAGGGGACACTGCATAAATAAGGAAAAGCACATCAAAAGAGAACGCTATCTAAAAAGACAATCTAAAATTCAGGAACTGGAGAGGTTGCAAAAGGAACAAATCAACAACCATGATTTAAAAGTACAGAGTCAGATAACAACAATTAAAAAACAATTAGATGAGTTGGACTCAGTTACATTATGGAAGAGAGAAGCAATGGTAAGAAATGACTTCCATAGAAATAGTATTAATTCGGCCAGAAGGTTAGCTAACTATTTGAAAAACAGGAAGGTAAGGCAAAAGATAGAAAATATAAAAGTGAATGGCCAAAGAACTGGCAACTCAAAAGATATAGTAAAAGCCTTCAAGACCTTTTACAAAGAGCTGTATAAAAAGAAGGACATAGTCATATATGAGGAAGATATAAGAACAACACTTAAAGAAAATGATAAAATTATGTTAAGGGAGGAAATAACACTACAGGAGATAAAGGATGTAATTAAAGAATTGAAAAAGGGCAAATCCCCAGGCCTAGACAGCTTCACAAGTGAGTTCTATAAGGAGATGGCAGACATATTGGTCCCAGAGCTCCAAGAGGTTTTAATGGAATATTGAAAGGGAAAAAAGCCCCAGATTCGTGGAGGCAATCAGAAATAGTGGTAATCCCTAAACCACATAAAGACCCAGAGGAAGTGGGCTCATATAGACCTATTAGTTTACTAAATCAGGATTATAAAATCTTTGCAAAAATATTGGCAAATAGATTAAAGAAGGTCATACCTAACATAATAAAGGAGGACCAATATGGATTTATAAAAGACAGGAATATAGCCCACCCCATAAGGAATATTATAAATGTATTACAACATGGCCACAAAAAAAAGCTAGGCCTCTTGAAATTAGATGTCTACAAAGCATTTGATACACTCTCCCAGGATTTTCTGTGGCAGGTAATGACTAAATACGAGATGGGGGAGCCATATATAAAAGCGATCCAAGAAATGTACAGAGAAGGGACAGCAGTGGTGAGAGTTAACGAAGAACACTCACAACCCCTTAAGATTCAAAGAGGAGTCCGGCAAGGATGCCCGCTCTTGTCCCTCCTATTTATACTAGCAAAAGAACAGCTAGCCGAAAGAATAAGAAATTCTGCAAGGGTGGAAGGATACAGGGTAAAGAAGGAAGAAATGAAAATCAATTTATTTGCCAACGACATCATAATCGCTATGACAAACCCCAAAGAGGCAGTAAAAGAAATAAAAGTTATATTAGAGGACTTCGAAAAATGTTCAGGACTGAAGGTGAACATGGCTAAATCAGAAATTATGTATCTTAATGTGACTAAAGAGGAAAGAGAACAAATACATGGGATTACTAATATTGGAATGGGCACCAAAAAATTCAGATATTTAGGTATTTTACTACAGAAGAATATCGATAAAATAGGAGAGAACAATTATAACAAGGTCTGGAAGAAAATAGAAAAAGATATGAAAAAGTGGAAAAATAAAATAATGAATATATCTACTAGAATAAAAAGTGTTAAAATGTTTTGGCTGCCAAGATTAATATACCTCTTTCAGACAATACAGCTAGGAATGTATACCAAAAAACTAGACCAATGGAACAGAGTGATTAAGGAATGGATTTTTGGTAGTAAAAAATGCAGAATACAGAGAAAGATAATTTATAGCCATAGATCAGAGTTGGGATGGGGAGTCCCTGACCTGATTAGCTATTACGAAGCCTTCCAAATAAAATTGATACTGGAGATAGGTGATGGAGAGGGATTAAAATGGGTGACTTTTGAGAACGAAATCAATAATAACATAGGGAATTTTGGGGTATTCTCCAAAATGACAAATAAAGATCTTATACAAGTTAAGGGACCTAGGTATTCAACACTAACAGTGTGGAACAAGTGGCAGCCCTCATGGCTTAAAAGAACCTCAAAATGAGCACCACTAAAGTCCCTCTATAACGAAACAGAAGAAAATAAATGGTGCGAACTCCTGAGATCAAAGGGATATTATAGGCTAAGAGACTTATTTAGAGGAGGCACTCTAAAACCAGCACAGGAATTAATCGAGGAGATAGGCAAGCAATATTGGTTAAAAATTACAGGCCTTTATAGAATGATTAAGGAAGTTAATGAAAAAGGAAATATTTGGACAGAAGAACCAATTGAAGAAATACATAATAGGATGAAAAAATTTAAACAAGGATTAGCAGGATATATTTACAAGAAAATGTTATCCAATAAAGATAAGGCGATACTATATTTACAGAAAACATGGTGTAAGGAAGGCCAGATATCGGAAAACGATGCAAATAGAATAATGAAGGGAATAGAAGAAACCAAAATTATTAAATTTAATGAACTGGAACATAAATTTTTCACAAAGCGGTATAAAACACCAGCGCAGATAGCAAACATGTTTCCGGGATCGAGTTCTATGTGTTGGCACTGTAAACAATTTAAGGGTTGGTTCTCCCATATGTGGTGGGAATGTCCAGAGATGAGAGTCTTTTGGTCAAAAATAATACAAATTATAAAGAAAATATGTAGAATCTCATTGAATGTAGACTTTAAACTAATGATAATGGGTATATTAGGAAATAAGGCAGTCAATAAGGAAACCCAGGCTATACTCAAAGCTATGGTGTTAACAGGCAAGGCAGTGATAGCTCTGGGCTGGAAAGATAAGAGCAAATGGACATTAGATACCTGGCACACTTATTTGTTTGATTTTGTGCAGTCGGACATCATCGAGAAATTGCGCCAGAAGACCACATGGGAGGATAAAGCCGAAGAAATTAAAGCGAGATGGAAGACCTATCTAAAGTGGATAACAGTGGAAGGAAGACAGGACATTCGGTGGAAGATTCAGACTTTGTGCCCGTGGCTGTGAATAAAGGATCAACAAACAAGGGGTAGAGGGAGGGAGAGGGGAACTTATTGAGTTATGTAAAGTAAGGAGACAAAAGATATTGTGTAATATATAAAAAATTCAAAAAATAAACCTATTAAAAAGTTTGGTGTAGTGGTTAAGTGTGCGGACTCTAATCTGGGAGAACCAGGTTTGATTCCCTACTCCTCCACTTGCACCTGCTGATGTGACCTTGGGTCAGTCACAAGCTCTGGCACAGCTATTCCTGAAAGAACAGTTTGTGTTAGAGTTCTCTCAGCCCCACATACCTCACAGGGTGTCTGTTGTGGGGAGGGGAAGGGGAAGGAGCTTGTAAGCTACTCTAAGACTCCTTTGGGTAGTGAAGGGTGGTGTATAAATCCAATCCAATCTCTTCTCTTCTTCTCCTGTAGGCTGATGCAACATGTCCAGTCATGTGACTTCTGACTGTCATTTAGATCACCATGATCTGTCTAGCAGGCTGGAATCTTGTTAAGGCATTTCTTATGCATAGGCTGACAGCGCGAGCTGTCCGAACAGAGGGAGGCACCACGGGGGTTCTTTCCAGAGGACTCCATGTACATCTGCAACTATGGCAGGGACTCCCCATGGCTAGCTGGCCGAATCATCTTCCCAACAGGTCCTGTGTCCTATGAGGTTTCCATGGAAGATGGCCAGATCCTGCGGAGACAGGTTGACCAGCCGAGACGGTGCCTGCTCCCAACTTCAGAGAACACCCTGATTCTGGATAACATGGACGCAGACCTACTGGACAGCAAACCTACCAATGGAGGTTTTCTGAAGCAAGCTCCAGCCCCCATGACCCCACATGAGAACAGGACACCTGCCCCCATCTTGGCACCTGAAGAGGCCCCTCCATCACCGCAGCCGAGCGTCCCAATGAATCCACCAGCCAGAGTTCCCGACGCCCCGGTTCCTGCTCCAAGACATTCCACATGGGAGCACCAGGCCCCAGCATACCTCAAAGACTATGTCACCTAGGCTGGGCTCGAACTATAGGGGGAGGGGTGTTATGTCTGCTGACCACCACTAGGCGACAGCGGTTTGCAACCGGAGCTTGACTCCCAAATAACAATAGGGACTAGGATCCTGAGCCTCCTAATAAGCACCTATAGGAACTGTGGCGGGAAGTTTAAACCCTCCAATGGGACCTGTGGGTGTGTCTTGGGGACTGTATCTAGTTGGCCATTTTGGCCAGTTGTGTGTGTTGTGTTGTGTTGTGTACAAGTAAACTATGAGCTGATAATCACTGAGCGTCTTTCTTCTTTACACATCGAACCCAGTACACAACATTCAGATAAGCAAAACTGTCATGGTCAAGCATAGTGAGAAAGTTAGGTAGGTCCTGCAGGTATGTGGGCCCAAGGACATTAAGAGTGACAACCAGAACCTCAGATTTACCCCTCGTAGCTGAGCAGTAACCAACAGAGTGACTGTGTAATAGGTGTGTGCCTGACAGCAGGGGTCTTTTTTTGGGGGGGAGTGCACCGGAGAGCAGCTCCGGCAGCTTTGGAGGGCAGAAAGACTCCCACATGTCAGTTTCAGCTGTACAAGACATTCCAGAGTCTTTCAGCCAGCCAAATGTCAATTTCAGCCCCATTATATCCTATGGGCCATTGAAGTCAATGGTGAAAACATAGGGTATATTCTGGGGGCTGGAGAGAAGGGGGTTTGAGGAAGAGGCTCCAAACTCACCAAATAGTCTCTTCCCAAGATACCCACCAAGTTTCAAGAACATTGGACCAGGGGGTCCAATTCTATGGGCCTCCAAACAGGTTGCCCCCATTCCCTCCATTGTTCTCTATGGTGGGGAAAAAGTTACTTTTTTCCCACGGTGCTGTTAGTAGCTCTGGGGGGGAAGGGGTTTGAGGGAGAGGCTCAAAATTTTCAGGGTAGCTTTGGGAGCCTCTCCCCACATACACCCCCACGTCTCAAAGCAATTGGACTAATGGGCCTAATTCTATTGGCCCATAGGATATAATGGGGCTGAAATTGACATTTGGCTGGCCGAAAGACCCCGGAATGGGGTTAGTGTGGCTCCAGGGATTTTCCAGAATTTAACGGACTGTCTTCTTAAATGAATCCCTAGGGTCCAGCCATTTTTTGATGATGTTTTGATCATTGTGCTGGACCCAGACTCCTTCACAGAACTGCTCAAGACTGTACTCAAATGTTTCAGTGATGCGGGGCTGAAGGTGAAGAGGGAGAAATGTCTGCTGGGGGTTCCACAGGTGGAGTTCCTGGGGTTTGCCATGGATGCTCAGGTCATCCATCCTATGCCTGAGAAGGTCCGAGCTATTGTCGATGCATCTGTCTCAGTACTTTATCCAGCCCATGAGCAAGGGAAGGAAGGTGGGATGCTGCTGGGGAGGACAAGCAGGTGCACACGGTGAGATGTGTGTGGTCAACACTGTCAAGAAATAGAAAGGAAATGGCTAGGGAGTAGGGCTAAGAGGCTGAGGTAAACTAGTGTTGTGGGAATGGCAGTGAAGGTGGAGAAAGAGAAGGCATGGTGTTTTTCCCCTCCCACCTCTTCCAAGTGCAGCTCAGTGAGGATTGGCAATACCATTGCATGGGGGTGCCAAGCTGAGCAGCTGGTGCTGCCACTACTGCAGCAACCAGCTTCATGTTTTTTCAAATGGTGACTGGGGGGGGTGGTTTGGTGAGAGTGGGTGAATAGAACTGTGGTTTGCTGATGAAGGGACAGGGACAGCAGGGGAGAGAGGAGGGCTAGCACATGGTTTGGGTGGCAACTAGGCTGTCTTGTGTGTGCCACTCTGAGGAGAAAGATGTCCTGGCCTCAGTGGCAAGTAGAGGAGCAAAGGGAAAAAGGGTTGCTGCTGTTGCTGCCACACATCTAAACAGCCGTGGAGCCAGGAGGCAGAGTGAGATTTAGGGCGATGGGGGACAATGACCTCCCTTCTCCCTCCCTCCTCAGCCTGTGAGGGAAAAAAGTGTTCCCTGCAGGTTTTGGAAACAGCCTCTCCATCAGGCCTTCCCCTTAGCCCCATCACCTCTGTGGGAAATGCAGGACAGTTGAGAACTCAGTGTGGGGGATCTGGGAGAGCCATGTTCAGATTCCCCCTCCTTCTGAGCTGAGACCCTGTTCTCTGGGTCACCCGGTGCTGGTTGCTCAGCCTGGCCCACCTCAAAGGGTTGGTGGTGGTGGAGATGGGGAAATGGAGGGGGAAGTCTATTGTACCTCCTTAAGATCCTCAGAGTTAGGATGGGGGAAGAGAGGAAACAAAGAGCAAGAGATGGATCATAGCTTTGCTCACCTGCTGAGACTGAGCATTGGGGGCCCCCCCTGAAAAACTACCTTATTTACTTGCAAGGAAGATGACTCATCTCTTAAAAGTGCTATATATACAAAAAGTAACTAATTTGTATGGGGGAAACCTAGTCTTGCATTTGTTGTTGTTGTTCAGTAGCACAGTCGAGTCCGACTCTTCGTGACCCCATGGAACAGATTACGCCAGGCCCTCCTGTCCTCTGCCGTCCGCCGAAGCCTGCTCAATTTCATGTTCGTTGCATTGATGACACTGTCTAACCATCTCATCCTTTGCCATCCCCTTCTTCTTTGACCTTCTACCTTTCCCAGCATCAGGGTCTTCTCCAGTGAGTGCTCCCTTCTCATTTGATGGCCAAAGTATTTGAGCTTCAGCTTCAGGATCTGGCCTTCCAGGGAACAATCAGGATTGATTTCTTTTAGGATTGACTGATTTGATCTCCTTGCAGTCCAAGGGATTCTCAAGAGTCTTCTCCAGCACCATAGTTCAAAAGAATCTATTCTTCGGCGCTCGGCCTTCCTTATAGTCCAACTCTCGCAGCCATACATTACTACGGGGAATACCATTGCTTTGACCATGCGGACTTTTGTTGGCAAGGTGATGTCTCTGCTTTTTATCATGCTGTTTAGGTTTGCCATCGTTTTTCTCCCAAGGAGCAGGCATCTTTTAATTTCATGGCTGCAGTCACCATCTGCAGTGATCTGGGATCCTAGGAACGTGAAGTCTGTCACTACTTCTACGATGTCCCCTTCTATTTGCCAAGGAGTGATGGGGCCAGATGCCATGATCTTAGTTTTTTTGATGTTGAGCTTCAAGCCCACTTTTGCGCTCTCCTCTTTCACCCTGAGCAGGAGGCTCTTTAGGTCCTCTTCACTTTCTGCCATCAGAGTGGTATCATCTGCATATCTGAGGTTATTGATCTTTTCCCCAGCAATCTTAACTCCAGCTTGTGATTCATCCAGGCCAGCATTTCGCATGATGTACTCTGCATATAAATTAAATAAGCAAGGTGACAATATACATCCTTGTCGTACTCCTTTTCCTATGCTAAACCAATCAGTTGTTCCATATCTGGTTCTAACTGTTGCTTCTTGACCCTTATACAGGTTTCTCAGGAGACATGTGAGGTGGTCCGGTACTCCCATCTCTTTAAGAACCTGCCATAATTTATTGTGATCCACACAATCAAAGGCTTTAGCATAGTCAATGAAGCAGAAGTAGATGTTTTTCTGGTACTCTCTTGCTTTCTCCATAATCCAGCGAATGTTGGCAATTTGATCTCTAGTTCCTCTACCTCTTCGAAACCCAGCTTGTACTTCTGGCAGTTCTCTATCCACGTACTGTTGGAGCCTAGCTTGTAGGATTTTGAGCATGACCTTGCTAGCGTGTGAAATGAGTGCAATTGTGCGATAGTTTAAACATTCCTTGACATTGCCCTTCTTTGGGATTGGAATGTACACTGACCTTTTCCAATCCTGTGGCCACTGTTGTGTTTTCGAAATTTGTTGGCAAATTGAGTGCAGCACTTTAACAGCATCTTCTTTTAAGACTTTGAATAACTCAGCTGGGATACCATCACCTCCACTAGCTTTGTTGTTAGTAATGCTTTCTAAGGCCCATTTAACTTCGCTTTCCAGGTTGTCTGGCTCGAGGTCAGTGATTATACCATCGTGGTTGTCAAGGACATTGAGGTCCTTCTTGTATAGTTCTTCTGTGTATTCTTGCCATCTTTTCGTAATCTATTCTGCTTCTGTTAGGTCCCTACTGTTTTTGTCCTTTATCATGGCCAGCTTTGCATGGAACGTTCCCTTGATTTCTCCAATTTTCTTGAACAGATCTCTAGTCCTTCCCAATCTATTGTTTTCCTCTGTTACATTGCATTGTTCATTCAGGAAAGCCTCCTTATCTCTCCTTGCTGTTCTCTGGAAATCTGCATTCAGTTGGGCAAATCTTTCCTTTTCACCGTTGCCTTTAGCTTTCCTTCTTTCCTCTGCTATATGTAAAGCCTCATCAGACAGCCACTTTGCTTTTTTGCATTTCTTTTTCTTTGGGATGGCAGTGATTGCTGCCTCCTTTACAATGTCACGAACCTCTGTCCATAGTTTTTCAGGCACTCTGTCTATCAAATCTAGTCCCTTAAACCTATTCTTCACCTCTACTGTATATTCATCGGGGATGCGATCTAGGTCAAATCTGAATGGCCTAGTGGTTTTCCCAACTTTCTTCAATTTAAGTCTGAATTTTGCAATGAGTAGGTTGTTGGAAAAGGGTGTTCGCTATGACCAGCATGTTCTCTTGACAAAACTCTGTTAGCCTTTGCCCTGCTTCATTTTGTTCTCCAAGGCCAAACTTGTCTGTTATTCCGGTTACCTTTTGATTTCCTACTTTAGCATTCCAGTCCCCTATGATGATGAGGACATCATTTTTTGGTGTTAGTTCTATGAGCTGTTGTAGGTCTTCATAGAACTGGTCCACTTCAGCCTCTTCTGCAGCAGTGGTTGGGGCATAGACTTGGATTACTGTGATATTGAATGGTTTTCCTTGGATTCGGACCGAGATCATTCTGTCATTTTTGAGATTGTATCCCAATACTGCCTTTCTCACTCTCTTGTTGACTATAAAGGCTACACCATTTTTTCTACGGGATTCCTGGCCACAGTAGTAGATATAATGGTCTTCTGAGTTAAATTCGCCCATTCCTGTCCACTTTAGTTCACTGATTCCCAAGATGTCGATGTTCATTCTTGCCATCTCATTTTTGACCACGTCAAGCTTACCTTGGTTCATAGATCTTACATTCCAGGTTCCTATGCAGTATTGTTCTTTGCAGCCTCGGACTTTCCTTTCACCGTCAGACACATCCACAACTGACCGTCCTTTCGGCTTTGGCCCAGCCGCTTCACTCTTTCTGAGGTTACTCGTACTTGCCCTCTGCTCTTCCCCAGTAGCATATTGGATACCTTCCAACCTGAGGGGCTCATCTTCCGGCGTCATATCTTTTAGCCTTTTGTTACTGTCCATGGGGTTTTCTTGGCAAAGATACTGGAGTGGGTTGCCATTTCCTTCTCCAGGGGATCACGCTTGGTCTGAGTTCTCTGCTGTGGCCTGTCCGTCCTGGGTGGCCCTCCATGGCATAGCCCACAGCCTCATTGAACCACACAAGCCCCCTCGCCACGACAAGGCAGTGATCCATGAGGGAGTAGTCTTGCATATGGTTATATATATTTATTGGGGATTTTGTGGGTTCCCTAGTAAATCAATTGCTTTCCCTTCTAGGAATCAATTGCTTTTGTTTAAATTTTGAGTAAAAAAAAATAGTATTGTTAATTGGGTTTGCATGTGTCCTTTATGAAGTTTAAAGATGCTGCAAGGGCATGATCCTGATTGTGCCCATGATGTAGTAGAACTAGGCAATCTTGTCCCCCCTCCTTTCAAGTGCCACCAAGGGCCCAGTCAGGATCAGGCACTCGTGGCATTTTAAATGGCATCAGCGGCCATGGACCAGACCCATGATGACTACCATAACATCTAGTTTGGTCCTAACTGGACATGTGGGAGCTTGAAGCTGGGAATTCCTACTGAGCCCAGTCTACCCTTGCCTTGTGAAGCATTATGTTGTGGATGCCATAAGAAGGAGGTATGTGTTGTAGCACCTTGGAACAAACTAGGGGTCTGCTTGCCTCATCCTGCATTGACTGTTCCTTTTCCCCTGCCTCACTAGACTCTAGGAAAAACTATATCAAGGAAGACAGAGGTTATATATCAATATAGTGTAATTCACATAGGAACTATCTCTCATTATGTCTCTCATTAAAACTTCAGTTTTACCACCACTACAATACACCAAAGATCAAATTCTCCCTTTTAAAATAAACTATTCTGAAGGCCTGGTTGTCCATTCTTTAATGATGTGGAGAAATAGCTTTTACATTGAATAGTTTTGTAAGACAACAGCTTGGAAATCCTGCATGTTTATCCCATCTAGCATATGAATGCCAGGAGATCAGGGTAATAAACATATAACATTTCTGCATTTATGAATGATTTATTCAGAAATTAGGAATGCTCATCACCAACAACTGAAGAGTCACTCAGCACCCAGGTCATATCATTCTAAATAACTTTATTGAATCTACTTAAGTCATTTGCAACTCATTTGGCAATCCTGAAAATAAAATCAGTCCTAGATTATTGACAAATCCTTACTTTTCAGCAATCAGGATAAGCTGCGTTGCATAAGATCAAAGGTTTTATGCATGTTAATAGTGATACAAAACCAAATACTGAACAGTCAATAATTACAAGTCCTTAAACTTACTTATTTAGTCTGTGCATATAACATTAAGTGTATCATAATTCCAAATGTATGTTCTGGCTATTTAAATAAATATTGCATTTACAAGTGCTGGAATTAAATGTTGCATTTGAAGACTTGGGCTCTGTTTCACATCCCTATCATAATTCCAGTTCCAGTTTCCAAACTGTTGTTTACTCTAATAACAGAATATAAAAATATCCACACCTTTTATTTTAAAGTATTTTCTATCAGAAAGTTCTGTCTTTACTGGATATTATAGGCCATGGTCATACTGATACATTACATACTAATAAATTGCCATTCTGGCTTTCTTCTACGTCCTATGTAGCTTTAACACAAGGAGCAGGAAGGAAATACTTTTCAGTCTTTCTCTGACATAAGTAATTACTGGTTCCTTATTATATAAACTGTCTGCTCCTCCCCTGAATCCTGCCTTTCGTCCCCAGTAGATAAACACGGTACTTAACCCATAGCACCCAATTCTCCAATCCTGTGGCATATTCACCCATTGCCTTTTTGTTACCAGATGCATGTCTCTGATTGACAGAGTGACTAATCCATTATAACCATGTTTTCATAATTAGTCCCTCTGAGCTATCAGTGACAGCTCTTCTGCATAGGTAGCAGCCTGTTAGAATATGTTTTTTCACATTTACACAGTGACAGCTAGGTGCAAAGAAAGCATCACCCATAACTGTCAAAAAAACTTGTTGAGAGTTGTTTTTTTTAAATGGTTTCTTCTGTAACCCTTCTATTGATAGATGTATCTGCAACAAGGGTAGGGTTCTTGTAAAGCTAGCACAAGTCCCCACCCAGAAAACCATCTATGTATATAATTATAATTTGGTGGCTGGAAAAGTAATGCCCTCACACCTGCAATACATTGCCACAAAGATTAGAAATAGACAAGCAGGAAACCTTCAAGGACTTGTGAGAGGGGTCACTTCATTTTCTGCTGTATTCCCTTCCCCACAGTATTTATCTCCTCCTGGCAGGTCCATAACCCCTCCCCTTTCCCTGCTTCTTTCTCTTCTTCTCCCTCACCAGCCAACTTTGCTTTTATCTGACCCCCAATCCTATGTTCCTTCTCAACGGGGACCCAAATTTCTTTGTTCTATCAACATAACAACTCTGTGAAGTAGGTTAGGCTGAGACAGAGAGTGACTGGCCTATGGTCACCCAGCAAGTGGGTTGTGTAGCATCAAGTTGCATGGTACCAAATTACTGCTGGGCCTGACCCTGATGAGTTCTCTCTCCAGGACAGGATGGAGGAGAGCAGTGGACTGGAGGCAAAATAGCCCTGGAAAGGGCCCTGCTCCACTTTGCCCGGCTTTTACTGGCAGGACAAAGGGTTGAAGGCTGGGAATATTGTTTTGTTGCCTAGCAACCTCCACAATGGCCACTGAGATCTCAGAGGGCACCCACTTCTTAAAAGTACAGAGACTGCTTTTATTATTTGGGGTGGTTACTCCTACAATTTTTTTTTATTCCAGATTTTTCTGCAAACCTAGTGGTTTTTTCAGGTTTGCAGAAAGATCTATCTTGTCAGCCATAGCTCTAATCCTTGTTTTTTAAGTATCCAGACAGGGCCATTTGGAGAATAAGATGTATTGGGGGGGGAAAGCAAAGTATTTTGGTTTATGATAAAGGAAATATTTGTTGTTGTTCAGTCACACAGTCGAGTCCGACTCTTCGCGACCCTATGGACCAGATCACACCAGACCCTCCTGTCTTCTGCTGTCCTCTGAAATGCAAAACCTACTAAGCAATTACAATATTTACATACATATAATGAACTATAATTAAATACATTTTTATATACATTATTTACATAGATCTATTTCTAACTGCCTTCAATTTCCCAGTATTTTGAAACAGGCCCATAGCTACAGTGGGGCATTTGGCCCCCCCCCCAACTAACAGAAAAGGCCCCTTCAAATGCCTCCCAACTCTGTCCCTAATAAAGAGGCAGCCTCAGCCATGCTCTCCACCCCCATCTCCTGCCACTCACACTCCCAGCCTGCCCCAAGTTGTGCTTGTTGCTCAACTCTCCGTGGCGGTGCCTGCCCGGTTGCATGGAGGCACCTCTTAGGTGGGCAGCAGCCGCAGGGCTCCTCCTGCTAGGGAGCAGCTCCGGAGGGGCAGCGCCATTTCGGCGGCAACCTCCTCTAAGCAGAGTTTGTGGCGGAGCACCCCCCCGTGCAAAACAGGATTCCATCATATTGCTCTGGGTAAAAAAAAAGCCCTTTGGAACATTCCACTTCTAAGAAAGGGGGGGAGCTGAGAGAACCAACCACAGCCACCCTTTGAAAGAGGCACAACCTGCTATCAGGGCCATCCCGAGGTTTTTTTGCACCCTAGGTGGGGCTATCTTCTGGTGCCCCTCCGCACTCCCACCAATTATGGGGTTGCCAACTTCCAGGCTGGGTCTGGAGAGAAGGAAGTCCAGCTGCTGAGTGCGCACCACACATACACACTTAATTATGAGTTTGGAGAGGGAGGGAAGGAGGCAGGGGGGAGGTGGCCCAACCAGGTGAGTCCGCAAAAAGCCAGCACTCCAAGGGGGCAGGGAGGGGTCCTCTGGAACCTGGGGCTTGGCAGGATGGGGAGGGAGTCTTAGAGGGGCTCTTGAAGGCAGGGCCAGCCATGCTCCCCTCTTGCAGAGATGTTGGGAGAGGCCAGAGAGGAGCCCCCCAGCAAATGGCTTTTCTCCCCCCACTGCTCCACCCCTGGAGGGGGCATGCAAAGCACCTGGGTTTTTTCCCCTCAGCTCATGCCCCTTGCTGGGCTCTGCACCCTACCCCGAACAGCAGACCCCTTCCCTTCTTCCAGACTTCCAGTGGGGAGGCAGAGGCTGTGGTGAGGGGACATCGCTACATGAGGAGCTGCGGAGGGTGACGGCGCACACCTGTGGTGCGCAACTCTGTCGCTCCCTGCTGCTGGCCACTGACAGGCACTTCCCACATCCAGAGAGGGGCCCTGGTGGTGCCCACCGAGGTTCTGATGATGCCCCCACAGGGAAAATGTCTCTGGGAGAGGCCGCAGAAGAGCCCTTCACCTCCCACCAGCTGGGACCTCTGGGACTCCTGGAACTCCGTGTGGGCTCTGGCCAGACCCAGACCTGCATCGTCGAAGGACCCCGTTGGGTCCAGGCACCCCAGTCTGCCGGCCTCCCTTCCACCTTCCTCAGTCTTCCCCCCATGTCTCCTGTACTGTCAGCGGCTCTGCACTAAGCCGCTCTGAAGGTGCTCCTGTCCAGCCGGCCCGACTCTCCTGTCCCTTGCGGCTGCCGGAATGTGAACGGGGCCTCCCAGGTGCAAGAGGTTGGCTTCCCTGGCCCTTCCGCCAGAGAGGCTTTGCTGCTAGATGAGCCTGCAGCTGCAGGCCATGCCTGACTCCAGAGGAGATGCCCCCCTGCTATGTGCTGGGGAACCCCCCCACTGTCCCACATGCACCCACCCCGGAGGGTGTCCCTCACTGGCATCCCCCCACTGCCGCCTTCCCTCCCCTCCCCACCCTCGGGCGCTATGGGGAGGTGTGAGGCAAGCCCGCCGGCAGTCTCTGAGGAAGGCGGGAAGAGGCAGGGCTTCTAGGCGGCAGCAGCAGTCAGAGGCAGAGGCCACGGGCAGAGGCGGCAGCAGAGGCGATCAGAGGCAGTGGCAGCAGCCACCCAGTCAGGGAAGCCAGGGAGATCATGGCTTTTGGCAGGGGCTGGGGGGCTTTGAGGGGGCAGGTCCTGTTTGGTGCCCCAGGGCCAGTCCACTCTCTAGGCGAATGCCTAGTTCATTTAGCGGGTGAGCTGGCCCTGCCTGCTATTTTAAATCCTTTCTGCTGTTTTAAATCTTTCTTATCAGTCCTGAAACTTCGTTGGTCTTAAAGGTGCTCCTGGCCTGGACTCAAACCTTTGTCTCACCCCCCCCCACAAACACACTGTGCATTTTGGTACATGCCTCCACTCCTACGGGAGCTGGGAAGGTCACAGCAGCTTCTCCAGTTTCCTAGGTGAGTATCTGAAACTCCTTCTCCTTCAGCTGCCTGGTACTTCCTCAGTGTAGCCAGCATGGAGCTGGCCAGGGCGAAGGCGGAAGCACTCAGAGGAGACAGGAGGGAAGCCTTGAGCCACCGCAGCCGCCTAAGGAACCTTTAGCCATGGAGAGTTCCTTGGAGATGATCAGCACTTGCTTGGCCTGTTTTGAAGGGGCATGGGGACGTCTGGTACCAGCCTCGTGCCAGGGAGAGGCCATGGCAAGGAATGATCTTGGGAGATCTTTAGCATCAGTTGCCTAATCCCTCTGTAGCAAAACCTCCCCCCGAATCCCCACCCCGAGGAAATAAGCAAACTTGTAACTTTTCAGCCTCCATTTAGGGGGGAGGCAGAAGAAGTTAATTAAATCACCTTTAATTAAATTAGTCAGTGCCCCTAGAGAAATTAAAATGCCCCCCAACTTAAAAAATTCTGGCTATGGGCCTGTTTTGAACCATCATTTTAGATGGGTAGACTGCCTTTAACCACTATACCTTGGCAGGATCATCTAATAAATGTCCATATTTTCACTGGACAGATTATGACAGATCCTAAATCCAAACCAAACCCCTCTCTTGTAGCAGATCAGCAAAGCACATGGAAGCTTTCCATAACATCTTCAGCATTTCAGCAGCCAGGAATGGCTGCTATTTAAGCTCCTGCCAGCAGCTTAGTAATTTATCTGCTCGCCTGTTTCCCAAGGGCATGCAATGGAGAAGAAACAACAAACCAAGTTACACCATCAAGGTTACTACTGTTCATGAAAAGGTTTATGGAAGTCTCACGAGCAAAACTGAAATCCCTACATACAGGAAGGCCTTTCTTTTTTTTTAAAAAAAAGTCTAGTTTAGGAAGATGAGACATACATTAATTCAGAAAAACAGAAACATTATTAGAATTATGTGCATACAACATGTACAGTGAACATATGTATGAATTATTTTTGTATTGACAGTTGAAAATAATGCTGTGTTTCAATCTAGTTTATTAATTTTCAAAACACTTTTTAATTGCAGGTGTAACATTGTGGCCTATAGCATAAGATGGCCAATCAGTTTTCCATAGAAGAACGGCTGTATGAGTGGCTATGTATACCTCCAACAGCTGGACAATTAGTCCTAGAATACAAGTTAGAAGTAGCGTCTGAATGGGAATGAAGGCTGTTTTGTGTGGTGTGTCACAGTATAGATCCCAGAGCTTTAGCAATACATCTTTTCTATTTTTTTCAAGCTTTACATTTCTGTGGGAAGCTCATGGATGAGCAGTTCTGTGGTGGAGAGTTTATTTCAGGACTGTATCATCAGATCCGTTAACTGCTGAATGATGTGCGTTGACAACTACAATTCAGTGGGTGACAGGGATGTGACATTTACCTGAATTGTCTCTTTGTTTGTTTTGTTCCTGCTCCTCTAGATCAGAAAGGGGGGGGGATCTTCCAGTGCTTCAGGCGATTGTTCATCACAGAGAGGGGCATTTGGGAAGTGAAATACCTAAGTCACTTGTATCAACAAATGCATCAACATGTCCTCAAAGAAACAAACCAATATTGAATAGCAAAGGTGACCACTGACATATAACACAAGTGAAATGAAGTGTGCTAGAAATAATGCAGTGTGGCACGCTGATGGTTCATAGGACTTTGAACACCTGTCTACAGCTACCACTTGACTGGGGTTAAGAGAGCAGATGCCAAAACTAACATGAAAAAGCTTTCCTATGACTAAAGAATACTCATTAGTGGAGCCTGGAGCTGAAAATAACCAATAATTTTGGATAGGTTCTCTTGTTTATTCCTGCTTACTTACAGTTTTAGGAGCAAAGAAATAGAAATATTCCCAAATTATCTAACAGGAGTCTTTACAAACCAGCCCAAACACAAAATTCTGCTTCTGGAAACCTTTCAGACCCAGACTTTAACCTACCTCTAGTTCTACAGAGAGACATCCACCAAGAAATCAAGCTGTTCTGTATTAATACTGATATTTTACAGTTTTTAAAAAGGTGTTCTTGGCTTCCCTCTAGGTCAGGAGTGAGCCAGCATCAGTCTTGTGTGGTCTACTGACCCCCTAAAATTTCCATTCTCATTCTGGTGCTAATTCTGCAGGGATAGGGTTATTAGATGTCCTCTTTTTGGTGTCCATCCTCTTTTGGGCTCTTTTAAAAAAAACTGATGAAAATGTCCTCCTTTTCAGTTGGAAGGTTAAGAATATTCCTAGTTAGTAGCAATTATCATAGCTTAAAAATGAGATTTGTCGTGGTGATCACTTGTTTGAAGTAGTCAGTTGGGAAATATGTCCTCTTTGGTGTTTTTCAAAATATGGTAACCCTAGGTGGGACTCAATCTTTTAAAACTCTGTGTACTTCTTTTATGGCCCACTGCTGATAGGGGGTCTCTTGTGGACAGTAACAAAAGGCTAAAAGATATGATGCCAGAAGATAAGCCCCTCAGGTCGGAAGGTGTCCAATATGCTACTGGGGAAGAATAGAGGGCAAGTACAAGTAACCCCAGAAAGAATGAAGCGGGCCAAAGCCAAAAGGACTTTCAGCTGTGGATGTGTCTGATGGTGAAAGGAAAGTCCGATGCTGCAAAGAACAATACTGCATAGAAACCTGGAATGGAAGATCTATGAATCAAGGTAAGCTGGATGTGGTAGCAAGAGTGAACATCAACATCTTGGGAATTAGTGAACTAAAGTGGATGGGAATGGCGAACTTAACTCAGAAGACCATTATATCTACTACTGTGGCCAAGAATCCATAGAAAAAATGGTGTGGCCTTTATAGTCAACAAGAAAGTGAAAAAGGCAGTAATGGAATACAGTCTCAAAAATGACAGAATGATCTCGATATGAGTCCAAGGCAAACGACTCAACATCACAGAAGTCAAAAGGTAACCGGAATAACAGACAAGTTTGGCCTTGGTGAACAAAATGAAGCCGGGTAAAGGCTAATAGAGTTTTGTCAAGAGAACATGCTGGTCATAGCAAAACCCTCTTCCAACAACTTAAGAGGCAACTCTACACATGGACATCATCAGATGGGTAACACCGAAATCAGATTGATTATATTATTTGCAGTCAATAATGGAGAAGTTCTATACAGTCAGTAAAAACAAGACCTGGAACTGATTATGGCTCAGATCATGAGCTACTCATTGCAAAATTCAGGCTTAAACTGAAGAAAGTTGGGAAAACCACAAAAAACATCAACAACCTCAGATATGCAGACAATACCACTCTAATGGCAAAAGTGAAGAGGACCTAAAGAGCCTCTTCCTCATGATGAAAGAGGAGAGTGCAAAAGTTGGCTTGAGACTCAAAATTAAAAAAAACAACAACTAAGATCATGGCATCCAGCCCCATCACTCCTTGGCAAATAGAAGGGGAAGTCATGGAAGCCATGACAGAATACAGACACATTCCTGGGATCCAAGATCACTGCAGACGGTGACTGCAGCCACGAAATTAAGACACCTCCTCCTTGGGAGGAAAGCTATGGCAAACCTAGACAGCATAATAAAAAGTAGAGACATCACCCTGCAACAAAATTCTGTATAATCAAAGCAATGGTATTCCCAGTAGTAATGTATGGCTGTGAGAGGTGCAGTATAAGGAAGGCTGAGTGCCAAAGAATGGATGCTTTCGAATTATGGTACTGGAGAAGACTCTTGAGAGTCCCCTGGACTGCAAGGAGATCAAATCAGTCAATCCTAAAGGAAATCAACCCTGACTGTTCCCTGGAAGGCCAGATACTGAAGCTGAAGCTCAAATACTTTGGCCACCATGAGAAGGGAGCACTCACTGGAAAAGACCCTGATGCTGGGAATGACTGAAGGTAAAAAATAGAAGGGGGCGGCAAAGGATGAGATGGTTAGACAGTGTTATTGATGTAACAAATGTGAAATTAAGCAAACTCCGGAGGATGGCGGAGGACAGAAGGGCCTGGCATGATGTGGTCCATGGGGTCATGAAGCATCGGACTCGACTGTGCGACTGAAGAAGGAGAACATCAAAGCTGATAGGGGAGAAAGAGAGATAAGAATTTAATGAATACTTTCATGTGAATAAGATTTGTTAATAAAGATTTGAAAACTGTATCTAAAATATACAATGCAAGCATCTTATGACATGGTTTTCATTCTAAGCTAGGCTATGAAATTTGAGATGGGGATCCAAAGAGAAGGCTAATTGAATCTCTTTCTGAGAACTATGCCTCGGCATTCCTTCCTGGATCTAGAATGTCCTCAGAGGAAAGGAATGGATGAGCAGCGTTGTGTACCATTACTTGCTAAAGATGCTTCCATGCAGGTGACTTTATGTCACCGTGCAGGTGACATAAAGTACTTACTCTAGCACAGCTTTCACCCCTTTCATTGGTCAATTGTTCCAAGCCTTAAGGGACCTCAGTATTATTATGCAACCTCTGTTTCCTCCCCCTCCCCCAACCTTCCTGGATTACTTTACACCACATGGAATAATATCTCTCTCATTGTGTCTTACTACATTTTTTATCCATCTGCTTTTTGGCAGACTGTTTCATGCCAGTGCTATTGGCTTCGAGGAACTTTATTGCAACACTGTGATTCAGCTATCTATCTATCTATCTATCTATCTATCTATCTATCTATCTATCTATCTATCTATCTATCTATCTATCTATCATCTGTCATCTGTCATCTGTCATCTATCTGTGCACCCACCCACCCTGCTTTCAGAAAGTTGCTGTTGCCAATTTCCTCTTTTGGGATTCAGGAGGAATTTAGGTCCAAAGACAACATGCAATATCTCTTATTATTGGATTCCTGCAGTCTAGATTGTCCCATGGATCTTTGGATTGTGTGTGTGTGGGGGGGAAGGTTGGTTGGCTTTTTTTTAAGCACAGAAATTATCTTAGGTTGTGTCTGCAGTTTACAGAACATATATGATTTAGATGCACGTGTACTTTTTTATTGGAGGAGGGGGCATTTTGACATAGGAAGCTCTCTTATGACATTTAGCCCAATCTTCTGACTGGTGGGAGGTCTCCAGAGATTTAGCAGAGGTTTTGAATGCTGCAACTTGAAGATGGCAGGAACCTTGGAACCTGCTAGATCCACTTTACCAATGAGCTGTCCACTTCCTTATTTCTAGCTATATGCCACTTTTCAGTTCCAGAAGTGGGGTGCAACAAAACTAAACTGATAAATAAGAATTAGAAATCCACAGTGATTGCAGATTCCAGATAAACTGTATGTAAATGGGTTAGGAAAAGATAGCTGAAGATAAATACAGGGCAAAACTGAGGTCTAACTGTCCCAAACAGCTGCTGAGGTGACAAATCTGCCTTTGGACTACATAATTGAATGCTCCTGCACACGAAGGTGGGCTGTGGGCCCTCTGCTGTTCTCTTCTCTGGTCTTTCTTTAAGTCCTTTCATACGGTTTAGTGCAATGCCTGTTTCCAGCGTTGGCAGTCATGCTTAAAAGTCCTGCCTGTTCTCCAGGGCTCTGAACCAATCCTTTTGATTTTGGCCTCATGCAAATCCAAGTAATTGCCAGCCAACCAGAGCCCATGGAACTCCACTGGCTAGGAGGGGGTTGAGCCAGCCCCAACTTAAGTGGGGGAGAACCCTCCCCCCCCCGAATAGGGATTTCATGGCTCTGGAATGGAGAATCAGCTTAATCAGAATTTTATTTGGCTTTTAGTTAGGGTTTGGCAGTTGACTTAGGAAAGAAATCTTATTTTAGTGTGACAAATAACCATCCTGTTAAGGTCAGTCTTTCCTAACTTGTATGTATAGGTTGTGTGGAAAGGTGCTCTGTGTGGGAAACAGTAGCCTTGAACCTGTTGAAGTAACCTGTTCAGAGAAAGAATAATCAAATCTCCCTTCAGGGTTTATTTACTATAATTGAGAGCCAGTTTTACTTTATATATTAAAGTCATCCACATATAACAGTTACATTATTAAAAACTTCATTTTCTGTTAAATAAACCTTTGTTGTTCATCTCCATCTGTGTCTTGTCTGTCAAATCAAATATCTAAGAAAAAGTATCTTGATTTACATCACAAATAAGTACAGCCTTGGTCTAGCAGGTTTCCAAATAAGAGACCTTTAGGGAGCATATAGCTTACACGCCACCAATCCCAAAGCTTGTGCTCTACTTTTTATTTGATTGTAGGTGACTGGGGTTTAATATCCCATAGGAGAGGCCAGAGTGGGCAACTGGGCATTCTTCAGTCCAGCAGGCAATTGTCTCAGAGCCTTCCTCTCTCTCTCTCTCTCTCTCTCTCTCTCTCTCTCTCTCTCTCTCTCTCTCTCTCTCTCTCATCCCATAGCCACCACACCAGCATTCCATGTATTTTTCACTACTGCAGGTCCCCTTTCCACTGTATTCTGGTGTCTAATTATCATACTTCACATGGGAAGGATCACAGGAAATCATACCTTCTGGCTGCTGTATTAGCGTTGCCAGGTCCATCGGACCAGCCAGTGGGGGGTGGGGTGAACTTACCAAGAATGGGGACGGAAGAAGACAGGAATAAACGCAACATGCCTATGTCACCTGGAAGTGATGTAGACATGTCAGAGACATTGGGGTGATGCTCTGGTTTGTGGGCAAAACCTTTATGGTAGAATTAGCTTCTACCATAGAGTTTTGCCAAAAAACCCCAGAGTGTTACCCCCAACCCCAATGTCACCAATGTGCCTATGTAACTTCTTGCCTATTTGAGGGGGTAATGGGTGGTGGTGGAGAGGAGTGCCAGAAACCAGGGGACCCCTGCATGCACTGGAGGTCTGGCATCCCTATGCAATATGCTGTTTGTTTTAACTACAGTATATGTGCCAGATTGGCCACATTAAGGCCTTTGCAGCCTCATCTCATGAATGTTTATTCAGAAGTAAGTCCTGCTGAATTCAGTGGAACTTCATCTGAAATAAGTATTAATAGGACTGCATCCTCAGAATTAAAGATGTAACATTTCTAGAAATTCTGAAGCCATGGGAAAAACCCTGAAACTCTAGGGGGAATTGAAACATATACAATAGTTATTTTCTAAAGTAAAGTCCTTGGAGAAAATTTACACCCCCCTTCAATTTTTTCTGCTTTCCTTCACATCTCTGTTTAGAAGACTTGCTTGGCAACTCTTAATGAAGAAGGGTTATTTCTATCAAGCAGGATGGCACCAACCTATTTAGTGACTTATCATCACTGACACAAAATGAACAATGCTGTAGTGTAGCAGAGCAAAAGGTGAATGGTATTAAATGAGCATCAGTG
Source organism: Gekko gecko (assembly GCA_029375565.1). Taxonomy (NCBI): domain Eukaryota; kingdom Metazoa; phylum Chordata; class Lepidosauria; order Squamata; family Gekkonidae; genus Gekko; species Gekko gecko. The sequence goes on along the minus strand of JAPDNY010000002.1, from coordinate 118,024,516 downwards.
TTAAAAGGCTTCAGAGAACTGAAGAAACCAATCTAGCAGTAGATTTTTACAAACTGTTGACCAATCTCTCAGCTTACTATATTGCAGAAAAGTTCTGAATAAAGATAACAACAACCAACATTTAATTATCTGAGTTATGTCATTTACCTTCTTGTCCTCTGTTGTCACTGAAACATGCCTGGAATAGAACAGCCACTTTCATGGTGCAATAGCTGGAATACAACATTCCCACAGGAGACAAGAGAGGCTTAGATAGCAATTATCTATGTGAAATGAGAACTATAATCTGATGTACACTAATGAGAAGGAAAATCTATAAATTAATAAGCTAATTAATAAACTAGATGCCTTCTATGGAAACAAATGCAGTTGGCTGAGGGTAAGCTAATTTCTGAGGCTTCTGGAGCAGACATTTTTACTTGACCAAGAAATTGTTCCCAGTACAAAAGTCTAGGCAGTTTCATATGTATAGGTGTGGGCTATCTTTGTATGATCTGTTCCTGTGTACATATTGTTTATATGTGCATAAGGTCTGTGAGAAGAGCTAGATCAACATGGAAAGATCAAGTACAGGGCCAGTGAGCGCAATCCTGACCTTTCCTTCTCCACACTAAGTGTTTCCTGTTTTACTTTGTGGAACTGGATTACTGTGAGTACAGAATCAAAAAATGGACGTTTCACTGGATTACAGCAATATAATCTTGTGTGCGGAGCATGAGGAATACACAGAGAAAGAGAACAAGTTTTCACCATATTAAAATCACTTAAGAATTTGTCAGCATGGTAGTCTGTGAAGCAGACTTACAGACTCCTGACAAGTATTCTAGATTCAGAGGACCTCTGAAAGGATAGTACATCAAAGTCATCTGAGTGGAAAATATAACAGATTGAATAGTTATGACTCTTTTTTCAGTATAGTAAAGTATCTTCTTTGCTGCCACAGTTTTCTGCTTGGAAGCCTGTAGTAGGTTTTATTTCATATTTTGCATTTCCCCCCACAGCAATGCAGAAATAATTTGAGGGCTGCTCTTTTATCTGTGGTATCTGGTGGTATACTAGTATACTGGATATGCCAAATAATAATAATAATAGAGATCATTAATAGAAAACTTCAGCTTCAAATGTTTCTTTCTGTCTGATTTACATGACATTTCATCCTTTGGAAAAAAAGGTTGCCAGCTTTTTTAGTGACCCCAATAGTGTGCCTCTAGCAGCCCTACTAGTATGTATGTATGTATTTATTTATTTATTGCTAGATGAGCTGGTGGAAGACTGGGAACATTGGCTCTTTGAAGCCTTCTGTGCTCTCGTATGGAAGCAGCACCTTGGTATACCTTGAAATTGCAGAGGATGAAGTGGGAGCTAAGACAGCTAGAGCAAAGGATGCTTATGAAAGCCTATGAGATGGCAGTGAAGACCACGAAGAAAATTACTATGCAGCCTCCATTGCATCTGCAAGCTCACGTCCAGTCCAATTATTTAGAATTATTCAGTCCATTACAATTCTGCCACAGGGCAGACCAAATAGTAGGGAATAGGCTATTGGCTGTGAAGCATTTATGAGCTATTTCGCAGACAAAATCATGACACTCTGCCATGACCTCCTGACCACACTTGAGACAGTAAGGGAATTGGAAGCTCCTTGTCCATCTTCAGGTCCTATATTGGACCACTTCAGCCAACTCTCCCAGGAGGAAGTTGACAGGATCTTGGCAGCTGTGAGGCCCACTACCTGCCTCCTTGACCCTTGCCCTTCCTGGCTAGTGAAGGCCTGCAGGGTCCCTTTGGGAGAAATTATCAACTTGTCCCTGTCTACTGGGACTTTCCCAGGGGCCCTAAAGGAGGCAATAGTCTGCCTACTCTTAAAAAACCCAACACTGGACCCTATGGTCCTGGCCAACTACCACCCAGTGTCAAATCTACCATTCCTGGGTGAGGTGGTTGAGTGAATGGTGGCTGAACAAGCTTTCCTGGATGATGCTTCCATCCTTGATCCTTTCCAGTCTGGCTTCCACCTGGGCCATGAGACAGAGATTGCTCTGGTCACCCTTACGGATGACCTCTATTGACATCTGGACCTCTGACAGCAACTTTTGACACGGTCGATTATGATCTACTGATCCACCGCCTTGCCAGTGTAGGAGTTCAGGGGACTGCCTTGCAATGGTTTTCCTCCTTTCTCCATGGTCGAGGACAGAGGGTGGTGCTGGGCAAGAGGACCTCCCTGCAATACCCACTGGAATGTGGAGTGCTGCAGGGGGCAATCCTCTTGCCAATGCTATTTAACATCTATATGGGCCCTCTTGCCCAATTGGTCTGAAGGTATGGGCTGGGTGCCATCAATGACACCCAGCTCTGTCTGTTATTGGAAGGCCATCCGTCCTCCACCCCTGATAATTTGGCCGAGGCTTTGGAGGTTGTGGCTGGATGGTTGCGTCAGAGTCAGTTGAAGCTAAATCAATCCAAAGCGGAGGTCCTGTACCTGAGTTGAAAGGGAGGGGATATGGGTATCAGGCTCCCCATGCTGGAAGGGGCATCTTTGGTGCTGGCCCAGAAGGTGAGGAGTCTGGGAGTGACACTGGATGTCTCTCTTTCTATGAAGGCCCAGGTTACTGTAGCCGCCCCATCTGTCTTTTTCCTTTGGAAGATTAGGTTGCTGAAACCCTATTTCTCCCCCCAAGACTTGGCTACAGTGACCCATCAGCCCCATAGCTAAGGAGTTTTTGTGGAGGGGGCCTGGGGGACCACCAGCCAATTAAGTCAAAGTTAATTAAATTAACCTTGATTTAATTATTGGAAATCCTAAGGCAGCCATACACACACACCCAGGCTCCAGGGCAAGGCAGGGTAATGCTCAGGGGTTGCAACTTCCCTCCCCACCCCCCTGCAAGGGCAGGTCAGACCTCATCCCTGGAACTCTAGCCCTATCAGCACTGAAACAGGCCTGCCCATTTCTGTCTGTGCGCCCTGACTAGCCATGGGGAAAGTTGGCCTCACCAAGGCGCGCCCGCTGGCTGCTGCGCAGAGAGCAAAAGGGATGCCCAATCCAGAGGCAGCCAGAAACCCCAGCCAGGCTCCCACCACCACCACTAGCCTGCGCCACTGACCCACCTGCCCAGGAGTGGTTTCTTGCTTGCCAGGGCTTCTCCACAGCCAGCCTGCTGTGACCTTGCCAAGCGGCAGGCCTTTTCCCAGCAACGATCCGGCAACCTGGGGACTCGACCTGGATGTGGGGGGTGGGGCAGGCAAGGAAACAGGCAGGCAGGCCAGACAGGGGAGTGGTCTTGGCCAGCCATCAAGTGAGCTGCCTGGGGGGGAGATGGAACACCAAAGGGGTGGGAACTGGGACACGCTGGGTCCCTCGGGCAGGCAGGCAGGCTGGCTGCTGCTGCAGCAGCAGATGAGCTTGCAGTGCCAGCCTAGAGCCAGAGAAAGGAGTGCACACTCACCGTGGGTGGGGGGAGGGGGAACCAAGGATTGGGGATGGGTCCGTAAAACCCGGGGGGGGCCTCATGGGCCCCTCAGTAGCTACAGGCCTGTGACCCATGCAATGGTCACTTCTAGGCTTGACTACTTTAATTCGCTCTACATAGGCTTACCCTCGAGGCTGACCTGGAAATTACATCTGTGCAAAATGCAGCGGCGTGCCTGCTAACAGCAATGCCTACGCGGGCTCACATTTGGCAGGTACTCCACCAGTTGCATTGGTTACCAGTAGAGTTCCAGATCCGCTTCAAGGTGTTGGTGACCTTTAAAGCCTTACATGGCCTGGGACCAACATATCTGAAGGACCACCTCTTCCCATATATACCTTGAAGAGCATTACACTCTTAAGGATCAACTCCTCCTGGTAGTCCCTTGCCCAAAAGACATCCATCTTGCCTTGACCAGGGCCAGGGTTTTTTCTACCCTGGCCCTGCCTGGTGGAACATGTTCCCCATTGAGATCAGGGAACTGAGGGATTTACTTCAATTCCACAGGGCCTGCAAGGTGGAGCTGTTCCCACCAGGCCTTTGGCTGAGGCAATGGACATCCATATATGGCCTCCCTGACATGGTTGTCACTCTGTTAACAACTACTGGCTATGTCCAGGAACCTCCCACAACCAGGGAATATTATTATTATTATTATTATTATTATTATTATTATTATTATTATTATTATTATTATTATTATTATTATTATTATTATTATTATTAGCTGTGACCACCATTTTAATATTTATGAAGATGTTTTAAATTTTAATGTTATTTTATTAACATTTTTTTTTTATTATAAATGATGTTACCCGCCCTGAGCCCGCTTCTGGGAAGGGCAATCTATAAATATGAATATATAAATTTATTTATTTATTATATTGGACTTTTATACTACCCTCCCCATGAGCAGGCTCAGGGCAATGTACAACAATTATCCATAAAATATATATAAAATCCAATAAGTAATTTAAAATACTATCCTATAAATACCTAGTGCCCATATGATGCTATAATGCAATTCTGTCCCCCCCCCAATTTACTTTACGTTAGTGTGTGTGTGTGTGAAGGCAGTTAGTGGATTGGATAGTTGTTGAAGACTGTCAAACCATTAGACCGTTGATGTAAATAGCCATTGATGTTAAAACCGTTGCTGTCCTCAACCATATGCTTGGCAGAACATCTCTGCCTTACAGGCCCTGCGGAACTGTAACAGATCCCACAGGGCCCTGATGTTAATAGGCAGAGAGTTCTACCAAGTTGGAGCTGACGGTTTGCATGCCAAGCTTTAGCAGGTGAAGCTTTTCTGGGCATGGAGATAAAGTGATAGTGTATCGGGCAACTGTTGAAAGACAAGTACTGAGCCAGTTTGAAAGCTGGCAACCATGCCTGGGAAACATTTGAAGCAGTACTTAATTTATTCCGTTTTTGTTGCAAAAGCCTAAATGTTTAGACTTCCTACACTTGTCCTACATCCTCCACACCAACACATTTGATAAAAGACAGGGCTGCTTTTTATTGGCATGCTCCTAGGTCTTTCATGTGTTGCCCTGCAAGGCTTTTGAGCCTCTTTATGAACTGTAATAAAATAATAAACTGTGCCAGTGTATACCTGAGGGACTGAACCACATGGTAACCCCACCAGAATGCCAGAAGAGACTGCACCTAGGCAAGAGACGTTCTCCTGACCTCCCCAGCAGTTCCAGTGCCCAACATAGGTTACCAGCCTGTTCCTCATGAAGGAGAATGGAACAGACCCAGTATGCACTAAACACAGCAACATGCCTTAATGAAATACAAGGACTAGGAACTCCAAAAAACCGCCATTGAGAGTTCCTTCTAACTCAGGCAAGCAGCCTCTTTCCCTCCCCCCTCACCTGCAAGATCTCACATAGACCTGGCAGAGACTATTCTCTGTTGCCTGGTAACTAATTGATGGCCATAAGCAGCCTGGCTAATGTCATCAAGAAGACAATGGAATCGGCCCAGTGACTCATCCTAGCTGCTACCAAGTGTCAGACATGAGTAAGTTTCTAGCTCTCAATACTGACCACTCCTCAGGTACACCTCCCCCAGACCTTCCAACCAATAGGGTATTTTTAGGGACGGACTGACCAGGAGGTGGAACCAGGGGTTGTGACCAGCCCCATCCCTCCTGTTAATAAGAAGATGCCTGACCACCGGCTCTCTCTGCTCTTTGACCCCTACGAACCTTTGACCCTCTTATGTCCAGCTTGCTATCCCCAACCCTTGCCTCCATCTTTAAACTCTAGGTCCGCAGCCTGAGTTTCCATGTGCTACCTGCTGGCCAGGCCACATGGTTCCCCATTTTTCTTAGTTTCCTTCCCCTCCATTTTTCCTGAGGAACGCTCTACATGACGGGACCGGTAGGTATTGCCCACCAACAATTTACCTGCTAATGCAAACGTGCTTATTTCTCTCTGTATTTCCTAGACTTGAGTAATTGTGTGTGAGACTGTGTATTGTTTGCTTGTGAAGAACTTCAGTAAAAGACTTTATTTTTCAACTATATAAAGTCTCCTGGTCTGTTACCAACACCTCCCGGCAGGGCTGACCTCTGTATACACCAGTGTTCGCTCTCGCAGCCGATTGCCTATTGATATTCAATCATATCCCCCTTGTTATTATTATTAACTACGTGCAATCTGGCTAACACATGGCAATCAGATATACAGAAATTTAGCCAGGGAAGCTTTTTTCCTGGCATAGGGAGAATATGGGGAAAGTGGCATCTGCTTTCTTAGGCTGCCATGATCACCAAACCATGTATATATCTATGGCTCCCATCTGCAGATATCTGAATCTGCAGACTGGGGCTACACAGATATTAAACAGATTTCCCCACAAACTTGGGGGACTCTGCAGGTTTACAGAGAAATCTGAAATCACAAAAAATACATTGGGGTGTGTGTGTTAAATTTCCCCCAAAATAAAATTCACATGTAGAGATCTGAGCAGAGGCTCAGAAAGCCACTCTGGACCCAGCTGCAGCAGCAGAAGATGCCAGGAATCTCTCCAGGTGCAGCTGCGGTGGCAGAAAAGTCTGGGAATCTCTCTGGTCTCAACCATGATGGCATTGGCATTCAGGACGCCTTCTAGTCTTGGTTGTGGTGGTGCCAGTGTCTGGAAGGTGCCAGTGTCTGAGAGGCTCTGCAGGCACAGCAGTGGTGGCACCCATGTGGTTCTCCACTCCCAGATAAGCTCCCAGATTCTGCAGCTACAGCCGAGCCTGGAGGCCTGGTGCTGTTCCTGTTTTGGTGATAAGGAAGCTGCTACAGGCCCAGAGCAGCTTCATAACAATGCAGCTGCCACAGCTAGTAAGGGAAGAAGAAGGGGGAAGAAAGATGGGGGGGTATTGACAAGAAGGAGAGGGGGTAGAAAGAGGAGGGATTGTTCAGGGAAGGAAGGGGTGAACTAAAGGGGGATAGTGTATGTTGACAGAGAAAGGGAGGGGGATATTTATGGAGCAGGGATGGGGCAAAAGACAGAGGGGGTAAGTTAACATAAGGGGAGGAGGAGACTGATGGAGAAGAGGTGGGAGCAAAAGAGAGAGGGGTTTAGGTTGACAGATAAGGTGAGAGGGAGAAAGAGGGGGAAGAAATATAGAGAATATATTGATAGAGAATAGGGGGGTAGATTAATGGAGAAGGGGAGCAAAAGAGAGAGTGAGTAGGTTGACAGGTAAGGGGGAAGAAAGAGCAGCAAAAATCTGAGAATGGGGAGAAATAGAATGGGGGTAGATTGATAGAGAAGGGGCAAGGGAAGAAAAGGGGAGCGAAGGAAGAAAAGGGGGCGAGGGAAGGAACAAAGGGGGGATGCACCCTTCCTGCAAGTTTCTTGTTATTCCCCTTTTTGAATATTCTAATACCTAAGCTGGTCAGGTATGAGGATACTTAAATCCAGTGTTTGGAACCATGAACTGACAAGACTGACCTCCCTACAACCTGAGAAATGCCCCAGGTTTGCAGAAAAATGTGAAATCTAAAGAATACATTGGGGATTTAAAACACACACACTGTCGTGGGTCCGGATCTGGCTGAGGTTGACTCCTCAGATGAGAAAGAGGCAGGGAACAACTCAGCCTCCTCTACAGTCAGCCCAGAGGAAGAACTCTTAACAGTACCTGTGGAGGAAGAGTCCCCAGCAGCTGCACAAGAGGTGCAGCCAGAAGGAGAGACCATTCCTGAGCCTGGGCTAGCAACCCCAGCTGCAGACACCCCAAGGCCAGATTCCCCGCCTAGTTCCCCTGAGTACCCCAGACGTAGGGCATGTTAGAGGCTGACTTTGCAGGAATGAAGGAGAAGTGCCAGGCTGCAGCTCCAGCAACGTCAATGAGAGAAGTTGTAAGCCTTTGCAGATTGAACTCCCAAGGGAGGGAGGATCTTTTTAAAACCCCTTGGTGTACCTGCTCCAGCGCAGCAACAACTCTGCAAAATCAGACCTGCTCCTGAGTGTGTAGCAGCTGCTCCTTGCCTTTGGAAACCTGCATTCTTGAAACAACTTCCCGGCTACCTGACCTTTGGCTTTCTCACTGACCTTGATTCCAGCTCGTGTCTTCAGCTTCTAGCTTATTGCCTTGGTGGCTACCAGCCAAGTCAGCACATACACACACACAAAACAAAAATGACAAAAGGAATGCCTCTACCTTTGTTTAAAAACAGAAGCCCTTGATGGCAGTTGCTAGGCAAACACAGCATTTTAGGCTTGATTTCTCTGACTAAAAGGCAGGGGGAGGGGGTGGGGCCCTTTCCAGGGCTATTTTGGCCTTTGAGGAAGGACTCATTGGGGCCAGGCCTGGCAGCAACCTCCACAGCAATCACTGGGTGATATGATGCCACTCAACTTGTATGACTCAGCTGCTGGCTGCTTGCTACTATTCAACAGCAGCCACCCTATGAAAGCCAGTGTGGTGTATCAGTTAGACTAGGGTCTGTGAGATCCAGGTTTAAATAACCATGCCATGGAAGCTCACTAAGTGATGTTGAGCCAATCACATACCTACAAAATAATCTCCCTCACAGGATTGTTGTGAGGATAAGAAGGTGAAATGAATGATGCAAGCTGCTTTGGTTCCCTACTGTGGAGAAAGGTGGAATACAAATGAAGTGAATAAATCTTTTTATATTATAATCCTATTTCAGAGTGGCCACATTCCATGCACTCCCTCAGCCATTGACCCGTCAGCCGCCACTCAAGAGTACTCATGTGCCATTGGCTGGGTGCTGAGTCTGCTCCTCTTCCCCGCTCCTCTTCCTTCAGCTCCCTGTGCCCTGTCAGAATTACTGACAAATGGCTTTCTCTCTTGACAAAGACACTTTTCCTGCTTGCTTCCAGTGTGGGACTAACTGTCCCCTCAGTGGCTGTTGGTAGGTGTCACAAAATGACAGTTACCTGTGTTTGTAAGATGGCTGTGGTTCTTTGTTTAAAATGTTCCCCCATAAGGTTTAATTGGGCTGTAGTTCCAGAGAGGGGCCTGCAGGGGTATTACTCACTGGGTTGAATGGGGCTTCCTCATCTGCTGGCCTACACTTCCCAGCATCCCCAAGGCCAAAAAGTGCGGGAAAACACGGACTGTCCCAAGGGGGTCTTCATCCCTGGGAAGCAGCAGAGATTCCGCCACTCCACAGTCAGCTGGACTGGGAAATGAATGGAAGTTTCTCTGCTCTCTTGGACAAGAGGGAGAAGCTGAAATACAGCCAGCGGCCAGTACAAGGAGAGATCCTATCCTGAGGTAGAGAGTATTGTGTGTAGGGAAAGAGGATTGCATTTAACCCGTGTTGATTTATGCCATGTTGATTCATAGTGTGTGCTTAATCCTACAGTGTGTGTGTGCTCTATAACTGTGTAAATACTTAAATAAATTCTTTAATTTGGGCTAATAATCTGTGTTGTGCTCTGACCACATAGTCTCCCCAGCTCTGCACAATACCAAAGGGAGGGCGTAGCGTAGGGAAGCAAGGAAAGGCCAGACCCTTGGGTTGCCAACTTTCCAGGGATCCCCCCAAAATTGGGGATTCCATCTCCAAATAGGAAGATTCGGCCAGAGAGGTCTCACTGTCCCTCTAAAAAGGCAGTGACAATTCAGTGAGTCATGGCAGTGAATTTAAGGAGTAAGATACATGCATGGGATGAGGATGGGAGGCAAACAGCTGAGTGGTAAACTGGAGTCCATTTTGCCATGATAGGCAACCAAGCTTGGTTCAGACAAAGGAAGGAAACCCTTTGCAGACCTTTGTGAGGAACTCATTGGTGCCAGGGTTGAGTCTAGGGTTGCCAGATCCAGGTAGGGAGATTCTGGAGGTTTTCTGGAAGAGTCTATGGAAGCCAGGGTTTGGGGAGGGGAGAGGCCTCAGCTGAACAGAATGCCATACAGCCTGCCTTCCAAAGTAGTTATTTTCTCTGGGGAGGGGGGGGGGAGATCTGTTGTCTGGAGTTCAGTTGTGATACCTGGTGATCTTCTTGCTCCACCTGGAGGTTGGCTGCCCTAGATGTAGCACTCAGTGCTTCAGAGCAGGGTCTGCTAGATCCAGGTTCTTGCTGTAGAAGCTGAGTGGGTGATTTTGGACTGATCACAGACTTTCAGCCTAACCTACCTCACAGGGTTGTTGTGCAAGTCAAAAGGGGGATAGGAGAATGATGTAAGCTGCTTTGGTCCCTATTGCAGAGAAAGACAACTTTTCCTCCTGAGAAACCATTGTTGCCAATCTCTAGGTGAGGGCTGGAGATCACTCAGAATTACAACTGCTATCCAGATGGCAGAGATCAGTTCCCCTGGAGAAAATGGTGGACTCTGTGGCAGTCAGGGCTTCAGAGCATGGGAGAGGCTGCAGGTGTGTGTGTGTGGGGAAATGGAAAGCTGAAGAGAGAGGGGAAAATAAAGGTAGGTTGATGATTGGCTGGGAAGGAGATAGGGTTGCCAGCTGCAGGTGGGAAATTCCTGGAGATCTGAGGGATGGAACCTGGAGAGAGTGAGGTTTGAGGAGGGGTGGGACCTCAGACAGGTACAATGCCATAGATTCCACCCTCCCAACCAGCCGTTCCCTTCTGGGGAACCGCTGTTCCCAATCTCAGGAGAGGGGTGGAAATCACTCAGAATTACAACTGATCTCCAGGAGGGAGTGGGGAGAAGATGCAAAGCTGAAATCAGAGGGGCAGATAATGGCAGGTTGATGCTTCGCTGCGAAGGAGATAGGGTTGCCAACTCCAAGTTGGGAAAGTTATAGAGATTTGGGGGGTGGAGCCTGGAGGGGTGAGGGGTGGGACCTCAGACAGGTACAGTGCCATAGACTCCACCCTCCAAACCAGCCATTCCCCCCCTGGGTAACAATTGTTGCCAATCTCCAGGTGAGGGCTGGAGATCACTGAAAATTACTACTGCTCTTCGGGTAGCAGAGATCAGTTCCTCTGGAGAAAATGGTGGACTCTGTGTCATTATACCCTGCTGAGGTCGCAACAGCACATTGATGCTGAGTGCTCAAGGCCTTGGCACTCCCCCAGAGCCTCTTTCTAGAGCTCATTGTATTTATTTCCACAACGGGCCTTATTCCTAGTAGTAAATATAGCTGAAGATGGGAGGCAGATAAAAGGCAGATTGGTGAATGGCTGAGAAGGAGTAAATGAGGGGAGAGGATATCAGGGTTGTAAGGAAGAAGGAAAGGGGAAATTATGTAGGGGAAAGGATACAGGGGAAAGTTATTTCTCAACTCCCATAAGGGTTCCCCACCAGGAAAGGGGGGCTGGCTCAGCAGCTGGTACCACAAAACTGGGCCATAGTTTTCCTCGACAGAAGCTGCTGTGGGGCATGCTGAAAACAGAGGGACAGATAAAGCAGGTTGGCTGTTGAGTGAGAAGGAGAGAAGAAAGTGGGAAAAGGGGAGAGGCTATGGGGCTGTCAGGAAAATGAAAGAGGAAATAGGGGAAGCAGAAATGAGATGCCCTCCACAAGTCCTGGTGGGTTCCCATTTGTAGAAAGTATAAAAAGCTAGGCAAACATAGACATTGACAATCCCTATAATAAGGCAGAGACATTTATAGACATATTTTTACATTAATGCTTGGCAGGCCTGTAGCTACCATGGGTCCCACAGGGCCCAGTCCCCTAGTGGTTTTTATGGGCCCTGCTCCCTGAGCCTCAGCTCCCCCTGGCCCCTCCCCCGATTGCCTATCAGCCTGTCCACATGGAGGATGAGGGCAGTGATTTCAGAGGCAGTGGTACAAGTAGCAGCGGCAGCAAGGCGAAGCACCCAGGCAGCAAGCATGAATGGTAAAGCCCTGGCAAGGCAAGGCATGGAGGTAGGCAGGCAGGAACCTCCTCTAACCCAGCTGTGCTCCAGTATGTTGAGCCTGCAAACAGCACCTTCATGGCCAGCCCAGCCGCCCCGCGCCTCACCTCTCCCAGCCCTGGGAGAGAGCCAAGGGTGGATGTCAGGCTGTCCCTGGCACCGTGCCATGGGAAGGGGCAGTGGAGCTTCTCAGGGAGGGAGGGAGCTGGATGCTCCAAGGATGCTCCTTGTGGGGAAGGAGGGAAGCTGTAGCCACTGGGCATAACCTCCCCCCCCCGCCCTGGAGCCTTTGGTTTAATTAGCTGGTAGGCCCCCTCAAGGCTCCCTCCCCCAAAATCCCTAGCTACAGGGCTGATGCTTGGAGAGGTTTTGTGTTGTCTAAGGCCATGGACATCAAAGGCTAGATATTCCAATAGACTTTGTTGTCAGACATGGACTATTTTAAGTCAGATTTTGAAGGGCATTAAGCATGTAGCTAATGCCATTATGTCAGCTGAGGCTAGAACTCAGCAGGTTTCCAGTATAGAAGATAAAGACTTTTCATTATGTAAACCCAAGTTATGAGTTCTATACAATCCTGAAACCTGCCCATGTGAGACAATATCTCTTAAGAGGCATAAAAACAATGGATTGGGAATCCTCATAAGGGCAGAGTATTTGAAATTCCCCTGAATTTCAAGCATTAGATAGCAACAGTCTCTTCTGCTTTACCAACCATGAATGGCAGAGCAGCAGCTGTGCTACAGCAAAAGCTTCAACAGTATTTCTTTCATACTTCAGATTTTTTTTTCTTGTAGTACTCAGGGTGACATATGCAGGTACCCAGGAGCTCTGGCATCTGGGCACAGACCGGATCTAAGTTGGTTTACCTCTAGCAAGGTTACTGTCTCCATCCCCTTGAACAAAAAAGATCATGTGACAATTTAAAGGTCCTGCTTAATTGTGATATTAGCTTTTATGAATTAGAGTCAGCTTTGCCAGAAGGAAGAAGTAAAACCTTGGAAAACAGATGGGATATAAGCCGAAGAGGGCCAAGCTGATACACATCTGGATGAATTTGTGTAAACTATCCCTTTGTATTATTATCATGTGCCCTCAAACCTTTGGATGCTGCTTTGGTTCAGTTAAAAAACAATCATCAGCCTCTGAATCTTTACCTGAAATCAATAACTAACATCAGAATCATACCATTTGGCGTGAGTAAATTAATCCTTAGTTTCACCTCTGTGGCACCTGTCGATCCCTAGGTCACTACAGATAAATTGTGCTCCTGATCATGGATGCTTACTCCACAATAAATCTGTTAGTCTTTAAGGTGCTCTGAGGCTCTATGCTGTTTTTGTTACCAATTATGTTCACAATCTGCTTTGCATGAGGACAATCACTAAAAGCTCTCTAGTTGTGATGGAATTTCTTCTTTAAGTAATAGCCTTTTTATTGCTTTGTGCATCCAGAGGAAAACACAATCCCAGTAATGAAATGGATATCTGATGTGCTGGTTAGATGTTGCTTTTTGCTCACCTGGAGTGAGGAAAAGTTCATGCTGGTCCAGGCACACTTCATTTGTTTCATCCTTTCCCCACAGGGTGCTAGCTATACACAGTAGGCTACTACCTGCAAGGATAAATTTCTCATTTGGAAACATTTTATGCTGTCTGAGCGACACGGACTCCTACACAATTCAGAGAAGATGGTAAGAAGGTGAAGGAAGGTTACAGCCTTATGGCAAGTATGGAATGCAGTTGGTTGTCTGTCAGTCAGAATGGTCTAGTTATCCTAAAAAATGCAAGACAAAATGGAGGTGAATGTGTGTCTTTAAAAAGCAGCATGACCTGCTCAACACTTCAAGCATAATCTTTCAAAAAGAGATCCAAACACTGTAAATGATTAAAGATAAGACAATCATGGTATACATTTATCTCAATTTGTCCTGAACCATTAAATGAACTGAAGAAACAAGTTGCCCTTTACAAGTGTAAAAACCCTAATGATGATGATGATGAGAAACTTTTTTCAAAAGCTGAGAAGAAACCTCTGCAGGGATTAGGTTGGAAATTTGCTCCAAAATGATTTTAGAGTGGCAGGGGAAATCTACTGACAGAGTACTTAAAGTACTCCTGTCATTTTAGGACTAGTGAAGATAACAGGACCCGGGCCAGTTCTTCTTCTAAGCAGGTATCTTATTAAAATAAATTAGAAAATTTCAATTAAAATCAAGCCTCCTTGCTTTCCTGGAACTTCACTGTCTGGTGCTGCAGTGTTGAAGTGGACATTTTTGTTCATGCCTAGCTGTCCTGGAATGCTTTCAGATTGCTTGTGCTGGACCATAAAGAGCCCTGCTGGGAAAGAAGCTGCTCATCTGTTGTGCAGAATTACCTGTATAGTTCCTTTTCATTGTCAGTTGCATAACTAGAATGGAGCAACAAGGGCTTTTGCCTGAGTACAGGAGAGAGATCAAGGTAGGCCTAAAATAATCATGCAATATATTTAAAGTTATTAAAATATTAAACGATGAGGATTTAACATTTGCAATGATTTATTATATTTTCAAAGAGGTCAATGAACTGATAGCAACTTGCTGGAAGGCTTCTTTTTAGAGGTTTTGCTGGAAGCGTGGTGTCCATATCACTCCAGTCCTGCCCCATTCTGGTTCCAGGAAAAATACAAGGTGCTAGTGCTAACCTTTAAAGCTCCGTGTGGTTTGAGAACAACATATCTAAAGGTCTGCCTGTTGTATACTAAGCGGAAACTGCACACATGGTCAGGGAATCACGCAGTCAGGGAAAGTAGCGAGCTTCGCCTCCAGAAACAATAGCCCGAACAGATCCTAGCCCACACCTACCGGATGGCTAGGATCCTAGGAGAAACCAATAGAGAATAGGGTGCACTGTAAATAACCTGTCACGTGTGTGTGTGTGTGTGTTGGGGGAGCGGGAAACACGGGCATATAAACCGGCCTGTGAGCCGGGTAGCCATCTCAAGTCTTATGTACACCTAATAAAGTATGAGCTGTTATCACGCATCTATGCATCAGCCTCAGTACTTTATAGCGGCGACGAGGATGGGATTCAAATGAGCGATTTGGAACCTGAGCAGTTCCTCGTATTGCTGACCCAGAGAACCGCACCACGCTCAGAGTCTTTGGTCACCACGTCCCACATTACTCCAGAGATCTCCACACCACATGTGATCCCCATCATGGTGGCCACCCAAGGAAGCATCCCTGAGTTCAACATGGCCCACCTGGAGAAATGGGAAACATGGCTCGAGTGCCTAGAATACTATGTGGACTACCATGACATCACGGAGGAGGGTAAGAAGAACTCCTTACTTCTCAGTTCATGTGGAATTGATACCCTCTGCCTCCTGAAAGATCTGCTGGCCCCGAAGAAGCTGAAGGAGGCCACGTATGCAGAATTTGAGATGGTGCTCACAAACAACTTTGCGCCCAAACCCATGAAGATAGCTGAGCGCATAGACTTCTTTGCGCGCATTCAGAGTCCTGATGAGACCACGATTGATTTCCTGGCGACCCTAAGACGAGCAGTCACTCGATGTGGGTTCCCCAGCCTAAATGACACCTTGATGAACCAGTTCATCGTGGGCCTCCGGGAACCCAAGCTATGCCGCAAACTCGTTACGCACAATGACCTGACTCTGCACCAGGCTCTGAAGGAGGCCATGGCGTATGAGAAGTCCCATCAGGAGCACCGCAGCAAGAGAGTAAACTTCACCGGCACATCCCCAGTAGGATTGGATAAGGAGGACGTCCCTCAGGTGTGCCACCCAGCAAGGGGGAGTACCCGGCCCCAGACAACTGTGCGGACTGAGAAGCTGGCCACACAGACCTCCTGCACCAGTTGCAGAGAGGTGCACGAGCGGCAGGCCTGCCATTTCCGTGATGCTGTTTGCCGGTCTTGCAACAAGCAAGGCCACATCACCCATGTGTGCAGATCAAAGGGGAGCCGTCGGACAACATCTGCCCACCAGGAGTCTGTGGACCTCCACACGATCACCATTCACCAGCAACAGCACCAGGTATTGAACTTGCCCCCAGAAGCCCCTAATAAAATGCATGCCACGGTGTTAATAGAGGGGTCCCCACGAAGAATGGAGTTAAACACAGGGTCGGCATTCTCCATTATATCGGTGGAGACCCTACGGAAGCTCTGCCCTCAGGGGGGACCCCTCCTTCAACAGCCCTGGGATTTACAGCTACAGGACTTCCAAAAGAACCCGGTGGCCATGAGGGGCTGGGGCAAGTTTAGGGTGCAGTATAAGGATTTTGATGGGATTTTGGATTTCCTCGTTGTCGAACTGTGCCTCTCAAGCGTATTATTCCCGGACCTTGTCTGCGGTGGAGCGCAACTATGCCCAAATCAACAAGGAGGCCCTTGCCATTGTTGTGGGGGTTAAGAAGTTCCATGGTTATCTGTATGGTCACCCCTTTACAGTGGTCATGGACCACAAGCCCCTCCTTGGCCTCCTCACCCCCGACTGCCAAACCCCTAATATGTTGTCTCCTAGGGTGCTGCACTGGTCGATTTTGGACTGGGTGGGGAGGGGGTGACCTGATGGGGCCAAAGTTCATGGCATTCAGGTCCCACAGGGATGAACTGTCCTCACATAAAGGGTGCATATTGTGGGGTTGCCGGGTGGTGATTCCCCAACCCCTATGCAAACGGGTATTAGAGGTGCTGCATGAAACACATCCTGGGATTGTCCAAATGAAGATCTGCCACACTAGTGCGCAGCTATGTGTGGTGGCTGGGGTTGGACAGTGAGATAGAGGCCAAGGTTAAACTCTGTCATAAGTGCCAGGAGTCAAGGCTAGAACCTCCAAAAGCCCTGGTACAGCAGTGGGAGTCCTCTCATAAACCCTGGGCCATGCTACACTTGGACTTTGCAGGGCCATTCCAGGGCCAAATATTCTTCATCCTAGTGGTTCCTTATACAAAGTGGCTGGAGGTTGTGCCAGTACCCTCCACCTCCTTCAGGTCTGTGATCCGTGCTATGTGGCAGATCTTCAGTGCCCAGGGCATCCACAACTCATGGACAATGGGACAATGTTCACATCCATGAAGTTCGAGGGGTTTGTCCAATACTACGGTATCAGGCACATTCACTCAGCACCCTTCCACTCAGCAATGAACGGCCAGGCTGAACGCATGGTCCTCACTGCAAAGGAAGCCCTTCAGCACATGGACTCAGGGGACTGGGACTATAAGCTGGTGGTGTTCCTATTCGGGCAATGCATAGCTCCACACACCGCGATGGGACAAAGCCCAGCAGAACTCCTTCTGAGCCAGTGCTTAATGATGAGGCTAGATTGGCTGCACCCAGACCGAGCACCAGATCACAAGCCACGCACCGAAGACCAGGAAGCCGCATGAGGGTTCTTTCTGGGGGATCCCGTCTACATGCAGAACTATGCCCACATGGATTCCATCCAGAATAATCAGGGTGACCGGGGCCTGATCATACGAGGTCTCCAGTGAGGATGGCCAAGTGCTCAAATGGCACATAGATCAGTTCCATCGCTGTATGCTCCTGGCAGACCCAGATGACAGTGAAGATGAGAGCCTGGAATGCCAAGATGAGGATGCACCAGTCCAATCGCAACCTAGCATAAGCCGGCTGCCCAAGGCTGATGACATGGTTTCCCCAGCAATACCTCACAGCCCAGAAGCAGAGGACACAGACGGGGCAGAAGAGCTACCAGCAGAGGTACCACCACCCCCTACTCCAGACCTGGTGCCTTCCCCGACACCTACAGGGTTGACAACAGACGGACTAACCCCTGCCCCATGAGGGAATGAAAAAAGCCCACTTACCTAAGGGACTATGTTAGCTAGGGCTACCTGGACTAACGCAGGGTGTTGTATACTAAGTGGAGACTACACACATGGTCAGGGAACCATGCGGTCGGGGAAAGGAGCGAGCTTCACCTCCAGAAACAATAGCCCGAACGGATCCTAGTTCACTCCTATCGGACAGCTAGGATCCTAGGAGAAACCATTGGGGAATAGGGTGCACTGTAAATAACGTATCGTGTGTGTGTGTGTGTGTGTGTGTGTGTTGGGGGAGTGGGAAACATGGGAATATAAACTGGCTTGCGAGCTGGGTAGCCATCTCAAGTCTTATGTACACCTAATAAAGTATGAGCTGTTATCACGCATCTACGCATCAGCCTCAGTACTTTATACTGCCTACCTGACCACTATGGTCATCTTTGTAGAGCCTGCTTCAAGAGCCCCAAATTGCTTCAAAGCAGGTGGCAATTTGGGGGAAAGCCTTCTCAGTCATGGCACCAAAACTGTGAGGTACAAGGACCAAACATTCCATATTTGAGTAAGATGAGAAATAATAGCTCAATAGGAAACCTCCATTGTTTGTTTGCTTGCAAAGGGAAATTCCTTTGTATGATATGTAAAATAATGAGCTCCACACCAGGCACCACAATTTAGAAAGGTTATGTAATGGTAACTGATAACATTCTATCTTTCCTTACCAATTGGAGTAGAGTGATACCGAGAGCATTAGGGAGTTACCTGCATGGTCAAGTATTGATGGAAAGCAGATGACACTATCATAACCATGCATGGGATAGAAAGGTATGCAATGTTATATAAAGGAATGGACATCTGTGCATGTCCAAGACCTGTTTGTGTGCAATTGTAAAAAGCTCATAGCTTCATTTGGTTTTTGGAATTCAGGCTTTTGATGCTTGGATTCCCCTTTCTTCGAACAAAATCTTCCTGCTCAATTCAGATTCCTTACTGGTTGTGTTTCTGATTGGGACAAAATACGCCAGGCAACTGCCCATTTGGCTTACAACTGGAATTTTTCTACAAGGAGACTTGTCTGTCCCTTTCTGTAGTCATCTTCTGCCAGTAGGTAAAGACATTTTTGTTTTGGTTGGTGTTCCTTCAGTGATCCATCCTTACTGCCCAATGTTTTACTTGTTTTTTATTTCTGTGAATGTATTTTGGCTCTGATTTAAATTGTTTCAAAGATGTGCTTTTGTAGGTTTAAATATTTTAAGGTGTGATTTTATTATGTATGTAGCCACTGTGGTGGCTCTCATGACAGTAGAAAGGTAGAGAATAAAGATAATTAAAATAATAAATTAATAGATAAATGGTGTCAAAGAAATTCACTTTAGACCTAATCTATTCACAAGACTGGTCTCTACGTGGATGTTATAATGAGCTGATTGCCCCAAATCACCTTGTGAAGGCCAGAAAGCATTCATATGAATCACCCCCTATCTCTGTGATTATTCAGGTGTACTGGCTGTTCTTCAGTGCATTCAGACAATGAGTTGTACTCTATTTATACTAAATTAAATAAGAACATAAGATAAGCCAATGTTGGATCAGGCCAATGGCCCATCCAGTCCAACACTTTGTCACATAGTGGCCAAAAATACCAGGTGCCATCAGGAGGTCCATCAGTGGGGCTAGGGCACCAGAAACCTTCCCACTGTTGCCCCCCCCAAGCACCAAGAATACAGTGTATCACTTGCCCCAGCCTTAGAGTTCCTATCTATACCTTGTGGCTAATAGCCACTGATGGATCTCTATTCCATGTGTTTATCTAATTCCCTCTTGAAGCCATTCATGCTTGTAGCTGCCACCACCTCCTGTGGCAGTGAATTCCATGTGTTAATCACTCTTTGGGTGAAGAAGTACTTCCTTTTATCTGTTCTAACCCAACTGCTCGGCAATTTCATTGAGTGCCCACGAGTTCTTATTATTGTAGTTTCTTTTTATTCGGCCAGAAATCTTGTCATATTTCTTCAGTAGCCCCTTTTGCCACCTAACATGGAAGATTTTAAAAAAATATATTGTTATTTTTATTCAGAAGAAGAGGAGGAGGAGGAGGAGATTGGATTTATACCCTGCTCTTCACTCAAAGTCTCAGAGTGGCTTACAAACTCCTTTCCCTTCCCCTCTCCACAACAGACACCCTGTGAGGTAGGTGGGGCTGAAAGAGCTCTTTCGAGAGCTGCTCTTTCAAGAACAGGTCTGACAGAACTATGGCTTGGTCATCCAGCAGCTGCAAGTGGAGGAGTGGGGAATCAAATCCGATTTTCCCAGATTAGAGTCTGTGGACTTAACTACCACACCAAACTAGCAAAACATTTTTATAATCCACATGTGTATATACATATACACACACACACACACACTAACGGCAAAGCCCGTTGTGGTATCATATGCAACAGGCACTAGCCAGGTCCCTGCCTAAGGCCCTGTCAGGGTGAGACTGCCGGCGGTGGTGGGAAGTTCCTGTCCTCCCCTTTGCCTCCCTTTCTCGGCAGCCCAGCACTGGCCAGTCATGGCGGCCCCATGCGTGCCCTGCAAGCCACCACGCTGAAGGTCCTGTGCTCCCCTTGCCGGCCAGCAACGTGAAGTTCTTATCATCCCCCTTGGCTCCCTCCATCAGCGCCCCACCTCTGTCCAGTGGCGATGGGCCCGGGCTCAGCCCGCCAGCTGCTGCCCCAAAGGTCCCGTCCTCGCCCTTGGTGAGCTCGCATTGTGTGGGGCAGCTGGCTGCAGATTGAGTTCAGGAGGCTGGCTGCTGGCTGCGTGGGTGGTGTCGAGCCCACACAGCCAGGCACGGCAGCCAATGGCCAGGGCTCCACGTTTGAGTGGCAGCCCCCACGGCCAATGGATTCTGCCATGCATTTTTCCCTTATATGGTCAAGCTGGCTGACCACTACTCTTTTATATAATAGGGAAGGATATTGCCATAAATTTCACACTGAATATATTCCACAGTTGAATTTAACATGATAGACTATGGTGATAAGACATGATCTGATCAGATCATCAACCCTATGACATCACTTCCAAGCAAAAACACTGTGCTAAGGAAGGAGAAAGAAATACTATTACCTTTTCTTTTCTCTTCAGTCCACACAGCTCCACTGACAGTAGGAGGCATGATTTTTGCCCCACTTCCCTTCCTCAGTGGAACTCCTAATCCATGTGGCTTTTAGCCCATAGGGCTTCAACAGCCGCAGTAATTAACTTACCTAGGATTAAAGAACTTGGGGAGGGGATCAGGGGAATGTCAGCAGTCTTTTTCCATGGGTCACTGGAACCAACTCCTGTTCTTTTCTAAGCATCTGTGTGTATGCCATGTTCCTTTAATGAAATATGTCCTGTTTAATGCCCTTTTCTTGGTGGCCACATATCCCTTCCTTCCCTACCACAACTACTTAGATTAATGTGTATGGGTCTATATATATGAAAGGAAACCTGAATTTCGGCCAAACATCGTAGGAGATCCCAATATAGAGTGTAATTGGCTGCAGGTATCTGGTATCATATAATCTTTAAATATAAAGTTTTAAAAGTTGTAATTCAATCATGCAGGTATACAGGCAAAAGCAGCTGCTGACACATAGCCTCTGTTTCTATGTACAAACTCTTTACTACTTATTTATATATATTGTCTTATATTGAGAGACCTGCAGTGTTAATATCCATGGGCGGGGGGGGGAGGTTAGTGATATTTTCTGAGCTATATTAATGAAAAACTGCTGGGTGTAGCAACTTCAAAACTTTCCAGCAGTTATTCTGCCCCTCCAATACCGAAGAACGCCAAAGAATCTCACTTATATAAATGTAGCCTAAAGTAATTCATGCATTTTAATTAGCAAAGTCCACAGATAAGGCTGAAACATTTGTCTTGCTTGGGCCAATCAGAGGAGCATCAGAGCCACAGGTAATGCAACTTAAGTCTGGAGAGATACCATTCCTGTTTCCTAATCTAAACCTTAAATATCACTTCCAGAGACAGAAAGGAATGAATGAGAGGCTCTTGAACTTCAGTTGTAAGGATATTGCTGCTTGTTCTTAACAGTACATTTGTTCTCAAACTGCAAAGTCCTTTTCCCTCTCTGTTCTTCCCAAGAAAATGTTTACTTCAATCATGTTTGCTGTCACATACATTTTAAATGATACACTGATTGCCTTTTCCTGCAAGATGGTTATTTTACCTGCAGCCTTTTAAAATAACAGAACTTGAAGAGATGCTTATTTTGCTTCTATTCTCTAAGCCATCAGGACAAATACATCAATCAAACATTTTAAGGCAATCACGTATATACTTACACTTAAAAACATATGCTCAGACAGTCAGAAACTGTGGCAAAACAAATATAAGTTTGGGTCCCAGTTTTCCTGGGAGAAAGGTAAGGTTATAAATGCTGTAAATAAATAAATTGACAATAAACCTTGTTGTGAAGAATCAGTATGACCTCTGTAAATGGAAATCCTGCTTCTCCAGCTTTTTGGTGTCAACCAAGATGGGAGTGGGGTGAACCAGTAGACATTGTATTCTAGGATTCCCAAGAAGCGTTTGCAAAGTTACTCACCAAAGCGTCCTGAGTACTCATGGAAAAAGAGAAAAGATCTTCTTATTACAATACCAACAGGAACCAAAAGGTAGGTTCAAACCCCCCCCCATTGTTCATGTGAAAAACAGACAGATGGCACCATGATTCTATCATACAAGCATCTGGTTGGTGTCAGCACTAATGGGTGAGATGGGGTGGATGTTATTCTTGGAATCGTTCCTCCGCCCCCATATGAAGATGATCCATACCATACCATACATAAATTAACATAAAATACTCAGGTGTGAATGCTTCAGAATTTACATCACAGTAATAAGACTGCTGTTTGAGTTGTAAATCTTGCTTGATTCTTGGACATACTTAGAAGATTGATCTGTGATAACGGGCTTAGATGAGTGACCCTTAGTGAATGGTTTGTGAGGTGCAGCAGGAAATGTTCTTACAAATTGAATGTCATGTGAAGCTTGGTAGGAAGTGCAGAAGGGGCTTGTGGATAGAATAAAAACAAGTAGTCTGACTTTGACCTGACGCCTTGAGAAGCACCGGGGAGGGGGTCAACACTGTCTATATCCCATAATATAGGAATGTCCACCTCAGGTATATATAAAAGGACTGTGCTAAAGATCATTCTCAATCACTCTGGGAGTGCTATCTGAAGAACAAGTTATGCTGCATTTTATATACATGAAATATGGAATATTTCATAAGGAAACTTTGAAATTTAATCCCTTTGATTGAATTGCAAAAAAAGAAGTGTTGCTGGGGCAGTTTGGGCACCAATTAGAAGAAAGTAAGTATCCATTCTGATTTTTATGCCATCCGGATTCCTTTTTGCATGATTAGTCTTTTCCCCTGCCATTCTCTATCTCACAAACATACAACTTCTTTGCCAAATTTCATTATTTATACTTAACAGGTACAGTTTTTCATCAATAACAGTAATGATAACTTATATTTAAAAAACCTGTTTATGATGTACCGCTAGTTACATTTACACACAAGGAATTAAAGGGGCTTGTGTTTTGTTGTTTGCTTTTGGAAAAGATTTAATTTTCATGCACAACATTTTCGTATAATTAGTGAGTTGATTTATTTGTATTCTGTCAGCGGGCAAAAATGTTACTGAAGTTGTCAGCTTTCAGTTTTGTGTGGTAGGTTTTACTGGATCCTTGTTTGCTCATGGACCTCTCTGTCAACAATGAAACTGGTGAGTCAATGCAAATTATGCATGCCAGGTAATGCACTGTTTTGTTTCACTTATCAGTAACTAACATACTTGTTGCAAATAAACAAGAGCAGCAAGGGACCAGACAATTCCTATCAGCATCTTTCACTACTATTGACTTTTTATCCTGTTGCTAAGTTACAGCAATTTCAAGCTCCGATCATGGGGGGTTGCAAGTTATGTAAATGTATAATGAACTTCACCAGAGACCCCCCACAGGTGTTCTGCAGGCTGCTAAAACACTGGGGTAGATTGTGAATGGCTGTGGGAGGCCTTCTGTGTGATGTTCTTGCTTAACAGGCAATTGTCATGCCTGAATCCCATGACAGAGAATCACTTCAAAATGCTAAATCTGTTTACGAAACATGAGACTCATTAGCAATCAAACAGGACACTGCTGTTTTGATCCACCCAATGCGTAAGAATGCAGGATTTTTTGGTGTGTGTTTTTAGTAATGTTAGATTAATATTCATCTTTATAAAGATTCAATTCACTTGGTAAGCAAATGTGCAGCCAAATGTTATCTTCTTTGTGCTGATGACCAGCTAGGGTGCATCTGCAAAGAGGATTGGAGCAGGGAGTTTTGGTCTGGGACAACACATATTGGGCCTTCATGTCTACCATGTCCCTGTAGATATTTCCCTTTGCTGAGGGTGTTCATGTGAAGAGCCACTTTGATGTGCACACTAATGCCTGTATTGATCTGTGGTTATAT
Organism: Gekko gecko; assembly: GCA_029375565.1. Classification (NCBI taxonomy): domain Eukaryota; kingdom Metazoa; phylum Chordata; class Lepidosauria; order Squamata; family Gekkonidae; genus Gekko; species Gekko gecko. The sequence continues at coordinate 118,000,424 of JAPDNY010000002.1, read as the reverse complement.
AATTAAAGCAAATAAATGTAATTTTTGAGTATATCTAAGCATATATGGTTTATATCAGTTTCCATGCTTATGTTTTGCTAATTCGATAAGGCTTCAGAAAATCTGCCTTCTGTAACAGCCTTGGTTGCTCTGTCTTGATTACATAATTCCCAGCTTTTCTGGGCTGCAATCCAACTCCATTTCCTGCTACTTTCCTAGCAATTGATCCTGTGATCTACTGCTCTCCTCTCTTTCATTACTTTTGCTACTACTCTCAAATGCTGAGGTTATTATATGAAACCTCATGGATTCCTCAAATTTTGAATTGTTGGCATTGAAGTACCTCATATACTCTTCATACAAAAGCCACTTGGTTTCTTAGATGAATGAGTAATCTACATCAACTGCACATTAGAGGATTAAGTGCTGTTCAAGCTGCCCTTATGTGTGCATAATTTATTATTTATCTATATAATTATAATGTTTATTACTCCTCACAGCTGGATAGATGATCATTTTTAACTGTCCTACTGCTACAGCAGAATGGTTATTTTAGCATAAAGAGTGTGAATCTTGCATGCAAATTTGTATATACTGTTTACATCAATATATCTCATCCTCAGTGTAGCCCCATCTGTGGATACTTAAATTCAGAGACCAGGACCACAGACGGATAAGACAGATATTTCTACAAACCTGAGAAATACCCCAGATTTGCAAATGTAAAAAAAATCTGAAATCTGAAAAAGACATTGGGTGGGACAGTTTAAAACCCTAAAAATGATATAAGGAGTGCCTGTGCAATTTTCTACCATACAACTTGCATGACTCAGACATGCCGCTTGCTGCTATTCATCACTAGCCACCCCATGAAAGCCAGTGTGGTGTAGTGGTTAGCATTTCAGTCTAGGATCTGGGAGACCCATGTTTGAATCACTACTGGGTAACCTTGAGCCAGTTACACATTCTAAGCCAAACCTTCCTCACAGGGTTGGTGTGAGGATGAAATGAAGGACAGAAGACCAATGTAAGCTTCTTTGGGTCCCAACTGTGGAAAAAGACAAGACATAAATAAAATAAATAATCAATTTAGCTGAAGATTGGGGACAGATTAGAAAGTGGGTGGGTGAGTGAAAAGGAGAGAAGATAACAAGGAAGGTGATGGTATGGGAGCTGCCAGGAGGAAAGAAAGAGGAAATAGTGTGTGGAGGGGATAGTGGGGAAAAGGAGTTACCCCAAACACACACAAGTCTTTGCAGGTTTCCCAGCATGCAGGTCGGATGGCACTGTGCAGCTTGGCCAGACTTTTCCCAGGTAAAGGGAAAGATAGGTTGGCTGGTGGGTGGGAAGGAGAGCAGGAAGCAGGAAAAAGGAGAGGGTATGGGTGCTTTCTGTGTTCTCTGCTGTTTACATCTACCTCACCCTCTTCCTCCCTGTCCACGAAGTAGCTGGCAGTTGGAACTGGGATTAATTATTTGCCATCTGACTGTTTGAAATGTTTTATTAATGTTTTAACTGATTTTATCTTGTTTTATGGCTTTTGTACATCACCCAGATGGGTGAAATGATAATAATAATAATGATAATAATAGATAAACATACGAAGCAGAGGTCCATCAGTGGCTATTAGCCACAAGGTATAGGTAGGAACTCTCAGTCTGGGGCAAGTGATGCTCTGTACTCTTGCTGCTTGGAGGGGGGCAATAGTGGGAGGGCTTCTAGTGTCCTGGCCTCACTGGTGGATTCTCCTGACAGAGAGCCAGTTTGGTGTAGTGGTTAAGTGTGAGGACTCTAATCTGGGAGAACTGGGTATGTGTTATGTATTGAATGGTGAATCAAGCCTATTCTTTCCTATGTTAAGCTTGATTCTGGAATGTGGATTCTAAGCTGTCGCATTCGTATTGGTCGGTTTCTGCGAAACCAGTGTAAATAGCCAATCACTGTGTGATAATGTATCAAAGCGGGAACAGTTGTGATTGGACCTTATCGCTGTATTTCTATTGGTCCTTAACTATTTCTGGGTGTGGCTTTGACAGCCCGGGAGAGTTTAAAAAGGAGCTGTGCTCCACTGTTTTTGTTGTGTGTTCCTGAGTTGGTGTTTGTCGTTAATAAAGCTGAAATCACTTGTTGAGCTTACTTCGTTGTTGAGTCTCATACTTAACAGTATGATTGCCCACTCCTCCACTTGCACCTGCTGATGTGACCTTGGGTCAGTCACAAGCTCTGGCACAGAGTTCTCTCAGCCCCACCTACCTCACAGGGTGTCTATTGTGAGGAGGAGAAGGGAAAGGAGTTTGTAAGCCGCTCTGAGACTCAAAAGTGAAGGGCGGGGTATAAATCTAACTTCTTCTTCTTCTTCTTCTTCTTCTTCTTCTTCTTCTTCTTCTTCTTCTTCTTCTTCTTCTTCTTCTTCTTCTTCTTCTTCTTCTTCTTCTTCTTCTTCTTCTTCTTCTTCTTCTTCTTCTTCTTCTTCTTCTTCTTCTTCTTCTTCTTCTTCTTCTTCTTCTTCTTCTTCTTCTTCTTCTTCTTCTTCTTCTTCTTCTTCTTCTTCTTCTTCTTCTTCTTCTTCTTCTTCCTGGTATTTTTGGCCACTGTGTGACAGAGTGTTGGACTGGATGGGCCATTGGCCTGATCCAACAATGGCTTCTCTTGTGTTCTTATGTTAATAATAATAATAATAATAATAATAATAATAAGCCACATATAGGTTGTTTGTGCCTACGCTGAGGCTGCAAGGTGCAGGCAGGGACACAGGCGGGGGAGTGGCTGGCCTTTTTACCTTGAAGGGAAGCTGCTGTGTGGGCTGCAGAGCTGTTGCTATGTGGGGGGAGCTGCTCAACAGCCAGCCACTGCCACGTCTGGGGGAGGGGAGTGGGTGGGCATCCAGGAAAGCCACTGCTGTTGCTGTGGGGGGAGGTGCTGGGAAAGTAGGCAGGAGATCCTCCACCATCATTGCTGTGGGGGTGAAGTGGGTGGGCATTCAGGTGCCACTGCCATTGCTGGGGAGGGTGCTTGGCAGGCAGGTAGGAGAGCCATTGTTACTTTGAGAAGGGAAATCAGATGGGTGGCTGGGAGAGCTGCTATTACTGAGTGGGGATTGGGGGGAGGCAGAAAAAAAGAAAGAGTGAGTGATGGGGTAGGGGAAAGAAAGAAACAGTGATGGGGTGGAGGAGATATAAAGAGAAAGAAAGTGACAGGCATTGGGGGTGTTGTGGGTCAGCCAGGGCTCAGGGACAGTGAGGACTCCTCAGAAGAGGAGCCTTGAGTTAACAGAAGCTGACTGGCAGGAAAATGAGCTGCAAGGTTGTCAGGATTCACAGCCAACAGTTGGTGCAGAGCCACCTCCAGCCCTGATTCAGCAAGTGAACCTCAGCTGGCCATTTTCAGCCTACCAGCATCACCTACAACCTTAGGATGCTGCGGACAGAGTCTGAGAATAGACCTACAGACAAGGTGGCAAAGTGCATGCCTTCTGGCCTGATGCCAGCTGCTTCTTGCTGATAACAAAGATGAGTAGTTGCAAGAGCAACTCGTTGCAAGCATGACCCTTAGGCTGTTAGGCATGGATGCAACATGTACAATAGACGCTAAACTACTGACTCTGCCTTGCCTGACTTCTGGCCCTCTGACCTTGGACAGAAGGCCTCTGCCTTGTTTTCTATCAGTAAAAGGCAAGGGGAGAGGACAGGGCCCTTTCCAGGGCTGTTTTGGACTTTGAGGAAGGACTCATTAGAGCCAGGCCTAGCAGCAACCACTGGGCAATTTAATACTACACAACATGTATGACTTACTCGGGTCCAGCTGCTTGCTACTGTCCCTGGCTTTTCAGAGTGGGCACAGGGTGGTCACTGTTGGGGGCTGACTAGGAATTTCTTTCTTCTCCAACACATCTGGGCACAAGCACATAAGTGGAGATTTCACATACTCCACTTTGAAGATTACATGAGTGACTTTTCAGGCTCTAATGGGTCAGTAGCCTTCAATTTTATCTGGTTGCCAGTGTTCCCTCTAAGCTGAATTAGTGTGAGCTAGCTCACAGTTTTTGAACCTCCGACTCACACATTTTTGTCTTAGCTCAGGAAGGATGGCTCCAGAGCAAACTGATTTATGCAGCAGCCAACTCACTCGCTCACAACTTTAATGCCAGCAGCTCACAAAGTAGAATTTTTGCTCACAAGACTCCACAGCTTAGAGGGAACATTGCTGGTTGCTATTTCATAGTGGGCAAAGAGTGTTAAATGCTAATTATACAGCTTAGAGGAGTATCCTAAAGCATCATTTGAAGGATAGAGAGGTAGTTCCTCAGACTAGGACCTTGGGGTTTGAGAGCTTTTCATAGAACTACAACAAGAACCCCTTGGAGGGTGACATTATCCTTGATCTTCATGGCTAGGGAAAAGGGACATGACACATTCCCTTAGAGCATCAATAAATGCTTGGCAAGGAGGAGGCTGAGCAGTATGCAATGTGACTACTCAGGGCTCAGAACCAGGGTGGCCTCTCCCAGAATAAAGGGATGAGCGGACAAAGGAGGCCTAACTTTTCTGGATCCCATCACTTGCCCACATTGAGATTAAGTAGGGGCTGAGTTCAGTCCTTGGCTGTTGCAGTTCCTAGGTCATGGTGTCAGCTCCTCTTATTCCATGTCTGTCTGTAAATAGGGAACTCATTGGTCAGTCATCCAGGCTCCCATCACCTTCCCACTCCTTTGTTGTCTCTCCTATGTCAGACTTTAAATTGTAAGCTGCTTTGGCCAGCAACCTGACCTTTTACAGTGCTAAATAAATAAATATCATTAGCTGTCATAACTAAAAAGGAAGTCAGTGAAAGTAAAACTAGCCACCCATCACCTCCCTCCCTTTCCTTCAGTAGCATATATGAACTCAAATATCTGACATAGGATCACTGTATTGTGACCTTTACCACCTCCTCAAATGACAGTCAATGAAGTGGAAAGAGTAGATCTGGCATGGGGAAGAATTTTAAGGTGACAATGCCATTTCACATAGTTTACCAAGTCTTATAAGAGAAAAAAGAAGTGGATATACAAAACTGCTTCTTTCAGTAGCCATCATGCTGTCTCTCTCCATACTGTTAATTTCCCCTTCCTGGGAATATCTGGCTGGCTGCTGATGGAGGAACAATGCTGAATTAGCTGGACTTTGCTCTGACCGTGTAGGACATTTGCTATGGAATAACCTATACATGGCTAGCTTCATTATGAACATGTATGATAAAAAGACATCATGAATAAGAAAGAAAAATTTGGTAGGAAGAGTCAAGAGAAGGACATTGACTGCAGAAGGCATCTGAATGTCTAATGGTTAAAGATGTAAAAAAAATATGGAATATGGCAATATCTGCTGTCTTAGTCTCTTGTCTTTTTTCCAGCTTCCTTTTCTATTCCTTTCACTTTGGGTTTCTTGAAACTGCATGAAAAGAATCAAGAGAAGGAGAACAACAATTATGAGAATTCTCTTTGTCTGCTATTCTGTCTCTTGGCTTTTCTGACTACAGCATACCTGGATCTACCTTGTGCACCTCTCTATTTCCTTTCCACTCATCATTTTGGGACAAGGAATAAAACAGTTTGTTTCAATATTGAATTAAAATATTGAGATCAAATGTTCTCGGGTGTCAAATACTTATATGAACTATTTGTCAAGTAGTCATAAAATATTTGGTGAACACACAGCATCAGAAGTTGTAGAGAATTTGTAGGATCATTTTTTGAGCACTTTCATTTCTACTCCAGTATAGGTAAGCTGAACTTGAATGGAAGCAAAAAGTGAGTCACAAGTTTAGGTCATCTGGAGAAAAGAAGACAACTATTTAGAAGGGACAGCAATTGCAGATGACTTCTTGGATTGTTTGACCTTCTAAACCTTTTATGCTTCATCAGTTTGTGTATCTATCTAAATCTCTCATTTTAAAAGTTGATACTAAGATGCTTTTGACATAATGCAATATATTCAAGAGTATTCTGTGCTATACCTCTTACAGTATACAAGTAATATGAAATGAGATCATGCACGTCGCTGTAGCCACAGCTGTGAGCTGTTTAAGGCAGAACGAAGTTTTAGGTGTACTTAATTCCAGTTGAATCCAAGAGTGGATAGCATGATAACATTGTACTAGATTGCAGTTTTTATTAAGTAGCTCAAGACAGCTGTTGATCATATGGTTACCCACATGTGCCTAAAATGAAGGCATAAAGGGCAGCATTTGGGTTAAACTTCAGGCCGCAACTTTATTGGTTCCATGTCTGATCTGCAACATGCTTAGAAAATTTTAACAGACTTCCCTTTTCCTCAGTGCAGGCACTTCCATATTAAATAAGCACATTTGGATGGGCAGCATGAGGCTGCTCTGCCTACCCTCCTTTGCAGCAGAGGAAAATAAGCCTCATCCTAAATCAGCATGAGGTGTGGTGAGAAATGCTGTTGTGGTACAGACCATGCAATCGTATGTGGAGCTTGTCACTTATTTCATAACACTACAGGAATGCAAATTTAACCATGCACAAAACCTTCCTGATCAGCAACAACTGAGAATTATACTGCACATGATTACACACCAGGAAATTACTGGGTTTTATCTGGAATTAACTAAAAGGTCTTCCCCTTATACACATTTTTATTCTGATACAGGGCACCTCAGCATTTTTTTTTAGAACTTCTCAATTTATGAGACACTAATGGCTTGATAATGTGCCATTTTTAGTGACAGTAACTTGGCTTAGGGATACATTGGAGGTGGAGAAGCAGGGATAATTCCAGTAAGATTTTAAACATTTTTATTATAACATTTAAAAAGAACAATGTCATCATTTTGAATACAGTTTTCCTGCCTCCTGGAAGAAGTGTCAGTGCAGGGAGGGACAGGGAGATGATTGGGAAGTCATTGTGCTGTATTCCTCTTAGGGCCTGAAAAACCTGTATAAGCCATGCGGAAAATATTGCAAAACAAGTTCCACTATGTTTGATAAATAATACAGGCAGAACCTATGGATAGGAGCTGTATAAAGCTTAATACAATTGGAATGCATAGCACAGAAAAGTGGGGGAAATGCAAGATTACAGCTCTTTGTCTAGCAGCAGAAAGATCTTTTTCCATTATAATTTTTTAATTAATTTTTTTTTTACTCAGTAATAACAACAGTCTATAGTGGCAGAGAAACCAGAGTAATAATTAACAAAAGTTAAAAAAAACACCAACTAAGACTTCCAAGTAATACATAAGAGGCTTTAAAAAAACAACAAATTCTGGTAAAAATTATTGCTTGGAATATACTCCCCTTCAGCTAAATATTTGACTACTGGGAACCACAACTTTTGAAAGTTCTGCTGGCGGGGTTCTGAAATAATGCTGCATTTTGTGAGGGGATTTTCCCTAGGAGGAAGGGCTCCCAAAGTATATTTTGCCAATCTGCTAAAGAGGGTACTGCTGCCTCCCTCCATTTTTTTGCTATCGTGGTCCTAGCTATAGTGATTAAGGTATTGAATTTTGTTTTTGTTGTATTCCCAGTTGGATCAGACCGGGTGTTGAGCAAGAGAACCTCTGGGAGATCAGGTATGTTGATTTCAGATATAATTTGACTTGTGCAATAATTTGGTTCCAAAACTGATGTATCTTTGGGCATTGCCATCAGCAATGTAAAAAATCACAGACGTGACCACAGTTCTTCCAGCAATATTTGCTACATTCTGGCTTTATCCTATGCAGGCAATTCATTACTTTAAATTTTATAGAGAATATTTGGGAGAAATTATTTGATGACTTCCAAATGACATCCCAGTCTTTTGTCTGAATGCAGTTATCAATCCAACTGCCAAGTCGAGGTATTGTTGTTCTTGTTGTGTGACAGTGTAGAGACCAATACTTTATAGATTTTTGAGACGAGGCTCTTGATGTCATTAGAGTGCTTAACTAGAATTTGTTTGAAGTCATTAATAGGTTTTTTGAATACTTGTGCGTGTATTGAGTCCTGGAGGAGATGTGATACCTGGAGGTATCTAAACCAAGGAATTTTCACACCGGCTTTTGCTTCAAGCTCAGCTTTAGACAAAGGCCTTCCTTTCTTTACTAAGTCAATTAGACCTGAAACACCCACTTTCCTCCAGACCAAAAGTGTCTTCCTATCTTGTCCAGGTACAAACCATTTTTGATTAAGGAAAGATGAAGTTTGTGAACGAACAGGTAATAAGTATTTCCTGTAGTAGTCCCACACTTCTAGGGAAGACTGCAGATAAAGGTTTTGTTTTCTGTTTTCCGGTCTATCAGCAGGAGCATTCCAGAAAATGTCTCGTAGCGGGATAGAGTTAGTGAAGCATTCCTCTATTTGTTTCCAAGTGGGATCTAAGTCGCTATATAAGGTTTTGACCATGCAGGCTAGGTTAGCAACTGTGTAGTAAAGTGCCAAATCTGGAAAATCCAGGCCAACCTGGGGCGCCAGAGATCTCAGCATAGTGAATGAAATTCGGGGGGGGAGGTTATAACCACAGAAAACTTTATTGAGCATTCTTTGCCAGGTGTTTAGGTCTTTCTGGGGTATATTGATAGGTAAAGCTCTGAATAGAAATAAAAATTTCAGGAGAATAAAGCTTTTCAAGAGGGTAAGTTTACCTGCCCAAGAGGGATATTGGCGGTTCCAACTCTTCAACATATTCTTTACCTCTTGAAACATGTTGAAGAAGTTGCAGGATAGGAGATTCGATAAATCAGTAGGGAGTGTGATGTTCAGGCATTTCCAATTCAATGTTGTCCATTTGAATGGAAAAGCTGCTTGAAGCCTTACTTTCGTGTCATGTTTGACTTTGATCGGGATTATTTTTTTTTTAATGCAAATTCATCTTCAATCCTGTTACAGAGTATGCATCTGCTTAAAGACTTGTTGCAGTTCAATAAGAGACTCTTCCAGATTTGAAAGAAATATAGTCATATTGTCTGCCTAAAGACTGATAGGGTGGGTCACATTGTTTACTTTGATGCCTGAAATTTTGGGATTGGATCTAATGGTGGATGCTAGGGGTTCTATTGCCAAGGCAAAGAGAAGCAGTGACATTGGGCATCCTTGTCTGCTGCCTCTCTGCAATTGTATGTTCCTGCTTGTGGTGTTATTCATTGGGATTGGGGAGGCATATAAAGTTTTTATAGCAGTTTGAAATTTAAATCCAAAGTTCATAGCTTTCAGTAGCTGTTGTAAGTATGCTGTTGCGAAACTGTCAAAGGCTTTCTCTAGGTCCACTGAAAGAATTAAAGAGTCTGAATCCTGAGTTTTGCTGTAGGCAATGATATTCAGAATACACCTTATGTTGTCTGTTAAGGATCTGTTAGGAATGAAGCCTGTCTGATCTGGCTCAATATAACGGGGAATAACATGTTGAAGCCTGGTGGCCAATATCTTTGAAAAGATCTTTGTGTCGCAGTTTATAAGAGCAATAGGTCTGAAGGCTTCAGGAGATTCTATGTTTCCAGATGTTTTAGGTATTGAGTTTCAAGTTTATTGTATAAGCCATTGGCCATAACAAAACAGGATAAATACACAAATCTTATGCATAATAAGATAACTAATCAGTAGCTTACATTAAGTCCTAACCTTAATCTTAACTTTCTTGCTGTCAGAGCAAACAGGGCCATTTTGCTGGTGACATGGGCATCAGAATCAGAAAGCAGAAAAACACTCAGCTCCTGTTCTGAAAAACCATTATGCAAGGGTAAAATAGGGTGGTCGTTTGCATACAGGAGGATTGGAACTTTGCGTTGCCCAATATTTGGAGGCATAAATTCACTACCTTCCAAGCAGGCAATTAGATCGTTCAGATAAAGGTTGAACAGGGTGGGAGCAAGCACGCAACCCTGTTTCACACCCTTCTGCACTGGTATGTCTTCTGTAAACTGACCCTCCTTTCCAACTTTAACCTTGACAGAGGTGTTGCTATGTAACAAGCTAATTAACTTAACCAGCCGAGGCTCAATTTTTATGCTCAGCAGTTTCTGCCATAGCCTACCTCTATCTATTGAATCAAAGGCTGCTGCAAGATCAATAAAGGCAGCGTAAAGGGCCTTGGTAGGGCCCCTAACAGCCAAAGAAGCCAGTGAATATAGTGTTTGGCAATGGTCGATGATTGTTTTAGGTATTGGAATTATTAAAGAGTCTTCCCAGGAAGGTGGCATTTTTCCTGATGCCAGTATAAAGTTACAACTTGCAGCCAACTGCTCCACCAAAGAGAGACTGAAGGTTTTATAAAATTCCAGGCCAAACCCATCTATACCAGGGGCTATGTTTGATTTTGTTTGTGAAATTGCCTTCCAGACTTCTTCTGTCATAACAGGGGAATCCAAATATATGCTATGTTCTGGAGTTAGTTCCTTAATAAGATTTTTGTTTTGCAATAAGTGTCAGATATCTTCCACCTTGGGGTTGTTGGAGGAATATAGCTCTTCATAGAATTTAGTGAAGCATTCTCCTATTTCCAGTGGTTTGGTCAATGTGGTGTTGTCTTTGCTGCACATTGTATGGATCTTGCGGTTGGCCTGTTTCTGTTTGACTCACCAGGCTAGTAGTTTTAGACTTTTGGGATTCTTTTGCCAGTGCTGTTGTTTAAGATACAGGAGTTGTTTTTGAATTCATTGTGTCTCAATGGCTTAAAGAACCTTCCGTTCTGCTTCTAGTTCTTTCCATATTTTCTTGTTTCCTGTTTTCTTATGCATTGTTTCAAGATTACTAATCAGTTCAGTTCAGTTCATTTCTACAGTCCTTAGACCAGTCATACAAAAAGAGGTACACCTTTACAATATTCCAAGATTTTAAAATACATCAGTAAAACATTAAAAGCAGATTAAAATTTAATCTAATATCAAGATTACTAATCTTGGCTGTCAGATTTATAAATTTTTGTTCTTTTTCTCTTTTTAGGTTTGCAGCTAAAGCTATGAGTCTTCCTCTCAAAACTGCCTTGAGGGCATCCCAGACCATGTGTTGTTCCACTTCGCTGTTGTCATTCTCTTTGATATAAGCTTCAATACATTTTTGAATTTCCTCTTTACAGCGAAATAAATTTGTGGAGCTTCCACATTTGATGCTTGTGTCTTTGATGTTGTTTTAACAATTGCAATTGCACAAAGGCATGGTTGGACCACATAAATGGACCGATTTCAGTCTTGCTAATTTTATGCATGAGTGTATCAGAGCAAAAAGTCAATATGGGTGTAAATTTGGAACTTAAGTGAGAAATAAATATAGTCCCAATCCCCTTTGTGTATTTCTCTCCAAGCATCCTACAGGTTGTATTTCCCTAGTATCTTATATAGCCTTGTACATCCACCAGATTTTGTAGATTTTTTAAATTGTTTTCCTGTTCTACCTAAGTGCCAGTCAGCAATTAAGTTAAGGTCTCCACCAATTATTACGTGTCCTTTAAAATTGTAGAGTTCAACTGAAGTTTCATCTATAAACTTTTCTTGTGCCCCATTTGGAGCATAAAGTGCAGCAAAAGTGAACTGGGTGTGATCTAAAGTACCTTTGAGGAACAGAAATCTGCCTCTAGGATCTATTTTTTTGTCTTTACAAATAAACTGCACTGATTTTGAAAATAAGATGGCTACACCACATGATTTAGAAGAACTGCTTGCATGGAATTGTTGATCATATCAAGTAGTGTTTAAAACCATTTTTATGTCAGCTTTTAAATGTGTCTCCTGTAAGAATAAAAAAGAAGGTTTCTCTTTCAGGATAAAAGCAGTCATTCATTTCTGTTTGATAAAATTGTTCAGCCCACGGGTGTTAATAGATCTGATTTTATAATGATCTGCCATTCTTCTTGCTGATGTCTCAGAAGTTTTTGTCAAAGGTTAGGAAGAAACTCTTATTTCCTACCATTTATTTACAGTGTAAAAAAATGAATAAATGCAATAAAGCTAACAATGTGTAGTCCAACAAACAAAGGAAACTTAACAAAAGATCTCTACAACCCTATCCCCCCCTTCCCCAACTAAGTACTTATACCAAAAAACTAACGGGATCACTAAAAGTGAGCTCTAAAGAATATTTAATACAAATACAGCAACTATCAGATATAACAAGCCCATCATTTATAGAAATAAAACAAGCTTAGGATCCTCCTTAAGTGGAGGATATTGGTAACTTGCTAGACTTTTGTGGTGTTTCAGGAAAAAGTCTGTTGCACTTGAAAGCTTTCTTCTCGTGTTGCTCCATGGGAGATTCTTCCTGCAAAGCTTGAAGCAATGCCACACCAGAGTCTTCATCCCAGGCATAGAGTTGGAGGTTTTGGTGTGCAATGTATAATTTTCCTGAGGGCAGCCACCGGCACATCTGTTTCATGGCTTACAGCTTTGTTGTCACAGGTTTAAGCCAGTATCTGATTGCAATAGCCTCCTTGGGAATATCAGGAAAGACTTGTAGAATGTCTCCATCAAATAAAAGGGTGCTTGGGGTTCTTGCCATTTCTAAAATTGTCCTTCTCACTTTAGTATCAGGTATCATTAAAAGGATCTCTCTTGGAGTTGTGCGTTTGGTTTTGGCAGGGGGGCCCATATGCGCAGGATGAGTGGAGTCACCCCTTCCTCTAAATTCAGGGCTTGTGCAAGTATAGAAGCCATAAAAGAGATCAAGTATTTATTTTCCTCAGCCTCTTTCTTCAGACCTCTTACTTTTAAATTTGAAGCCTTAATTTCTGCTTCTAGGGCAATCAAAGAATTTTTCTGAACTACTGAAGCCTCTTGTAGCTCTTTAATATTGGCTTGATTTGTTAGCCCTAGCTCCCAAGCATCATCAATTCTTTGCACAGTTAGAGAAAGGGCAGTCTGAATTTCATCTAGCTGATCAGCAAGAGCAGACATTTTGCCCAAAAGTCTGGACTCCATTGACTCCAGATGATCTAAAATTAAGTTAAAAGAAGACTTACTGGGCGTTCCTGTGGGTTCGGGTTCACCCCCATTTTGGTTTTGATCTGCTGGGGCATGGTTTTCTGCATCACAGTTGTTAGGAGCTCTTTTACTGTTTTGGTGGTGCCTGTCACCATTCTATCTTTGGCAGAGTCAGTTTCCCTCATCCTCTGAAAAAAATAGGGCCATTTGGAGTGTTTTAATGCTGCAGGGGAGTCAGCAGAGTCAGGAGCAACAGAGTCAAGCATCCTCCATGATCCCACCCCCCAGCAGAAAGATTTTTAACCTCCAAATCAATGCATGTAAAAAACTATATCCTTTTCTGAACTTAGTCTTTAGTCTCTCTCTGAATCCCATATGATCATTTTAAAGGGCTTGATTTTATCTACCCTCACCACGTGTTCACCCCATGGTTGAACAATCAGATGCAGCAGGTACAGAGTGGGGCAGTCAGGCAGCTTTTTGAAATTATTTGTCTTCTGAGCATGCACATAAGCAGTTATGGGAAGCAGCGCTTCAAACTCCTGGCAGGATGGCAGCTGCTGGTGGGCAATGGGATTAATTGAGGAGTCTGCTGAGATATATAGTGCAGTGTATGGGGGGGGGGTGTTTTTGAAACTGTGCTTTTGAAAAATTCAGTGTTTCAAATGTTTCAAAGCTGGGGGTAGAGAATAGAGAAGCCTCATCCTGTCTCCTGTTTGCTGCTGGCATTTTTATTTAAAAGCTTGGAGTGAAGCTGGAGACACAGGCATAGTTCTCAGACTGCCCCCTGAAAAAACCCCTCATATTGTCAAGTAACCCCCTCCCCAACCCATGTGCCACAAAGCACAGAAAAAAGCTGAAAAACACAGGGATCTTTCTTTGGAGATTTTTTAAAAAAGAAAACACAGTTTTGAGAAGCTCTTGTGGGGGGGAGGTGAATATGCAGTTATGCACACCTCACTAGCTGCCTTAAAAAAGCCCCAAACCAGAAGGGAACGTTCAAACTTCTCAAATGGCTTGAAAGTGCACTGGATTGATCAGACTTCTGGAAATGTGAGATGAGACCACTGACACCAGGAAGGACTGGACTTTCCCCAGTGTCTAAAAGCTCTGGCTCTAAGACAAGTGAGAACAGTGTGCTCAGAACTGGGGAACAACTGGACATGCATTTTAAATCTGGAAGGGAACAACAACGACACCAGATCAAAGAGCACATCTGATCTCAGCCATAATGTATCAGAACAACTCGACTAACTAAAGTAGGTGATATATGCAAATTAAAGTCTAGATTGGACAAATTCATACAGATGATATATTCAGCTGAAGAAATACCCAAGTGTTAGAGCTAGCTAGCAGACAAAGCTTCTTACAAGACATTAATAAGCTAGAAATTTGGGCATGTTTTATAATCAGCTGGTCAACATTTCAGCTCAGCTCTAGTGAGCAAGGACTTCCTAAGTAATAGCCTGCGCCCTGGCTGTAAAGTGGTTCTGTAGTTCTGTTATGCCAATAAAGGTATGTAATCGGTAATAGCAGAGCAATGATCAAAAGTTTTGCCTATAGGCCTGGCTTTTTAAAATCATAAAAAAGCAATCCAATTTACTAGCAACAGAATAATTTTAGGTAAGAGCATTTGAATCAACTTGGCATATATTGTCTTTAATATAAATGCACCAGTTTAACCTTGGTGTAACCTTTGTGTGCCTGGACAGTGCTGCTGGTTTGGTGGTCTCCTTGGGTTGCTAATTCTGTCTCACTATCTAGATTCATTTAATAAATACAAACCCATGTGAGCAATTGAAGGAAAGACACTTAAATTATTCAGCAGTGAAAAGCCCTTATAGATGTTTTGAAAAAAAGAATAGAATGGATTGACAAGCTGATTTCTGGAGAGGCCCAGCTGCAGTAGCTGTACTAATCAGGCAAGAGCCACCATCGGGTGATCTGCTAAAATGGAAAGATTCTAACCTTGGAAAAACCGAAATCCTTTTCTTCAGAGGGCAAGAGGACATAAGTACTGATTGTATTGCTGTCAGCATACATTGTGCACTTTAGTTTCAATTTATACTAAAAAAACCCCCTCCAAATCACCTTACAGATTACATTTTCCACAGATCCAAAGAAAATTCATGGCAATTCCTCCACCCCCACCCCTGCCCTTTTGAACTACAAATAGTTATCACATCATTTGCAATAACTCAATGGTCAAACAAACAAATTAACTATTATAGTGGCCTCCCACTATCTGGGCTCCTTTACTTCCATCAAGAAAAGTGAATCATGTAATAGTTTCCTGAAACAAAAATTAAATGGCAAGACAGTCCTGTATTCTTTTCCAGGATGTAGACAGAATGGTCAAGTTTAAGGGCTTCTGCACAGCAGTGTCAAATTGGTAACTACTCTGCTGAGAACTTTATGTGTTTGCAAATGAGGGCTGGAAAAGCTTCCCCCCACACAGTGTGTTCTACTGCATCTAACTTTATTCTGAGGCAGGTTATCATGGAGTGGTTGGCCTTGTATTTCTAAGGTTCTTCTGTTGTTCTGAATAGGCATCTAAGGCAGGGTGATATGGTAGTTCATAAAAAAAAAAGTGCCCTGAAGCACTATTGTTTTTTCCTCCACTGTCAGTTACAGGATGAGGTATTTTTATTTGGCTTGCAAATAGGCCTGGAGAAAAATGGCCTGCCACTTTAATAAAGGCTTAATGTATGGAAAATGGGAGCTGAAGCTTTTCATGATATGGAAGTAAATAACAGTACCTGGTAAATAACATCCCATTCACAGCTTCTATTAAAAAGACTGGCATCTTTTTCTATGCTTGTTGGCAATCTTACCCAGGACCAGAGCCTAAGAAGACATCATTCCTAAGAAGTCCATTTTGAGGATTTTCAGTAATTGCAAAATGAGGACCCAGAGTGATGTAGTAACAAACCACTACATATAGAGAATACCATGGAATTTCCTCCCAGGGCCTTCAGTTTCTGTCAAATGGGATGCTAGAGTATTTTCTTAGGATTCTGTTTATCTCTACACTGACACAGGAGGCCCTATAATCTGTATCCCATAACATTCAGTGTCACAAGGGGAAAAAAGCCAGCCTAAGGACTAGAGTATATACTGTTAGAAAGTTCTAACATCCTACTGAGTCAGTAGTATGGGACTTTCACTTATCATTGGGAATTATATCAAAGCGACTTTGTTCTGGCCATAACATTTTCAGAGCTGAAGCCAGCTTGCTTAATGTTTTGCCTTCTAGATTCCTGGGGCCATGCACCATGCTTGATTAGTTGACTTCCATGGACTCAATCTAATTTTTTACTTATTAAGTTCCCCTCACTGAGCTCAGCCCTCCAACAAGAGACACTGGGTTGGATCCAGACTAAATTGGTAATTTCCACAAGTTTCCCCTTCTAGCTGCAGACTTTCTTTGTATTGTTCCTCAGGGTTATCCAGAAGCAGCATTTAATGGAAATCAGTAGGCTGCAGTGTGTGTGTAGGGGGGGGATTCCTTCCCACTGGTGGAAAATTTAGTTTGAATGTAACCTACTAGCATTCATACACGTAACTGCATGAATGATGCAAAGCTTTGTTGGGGGGGATCTATTATCATGAAAAGGACAGGTGAATAACAAGTTTGAAAAAAATGCGAAAAATAACAAGAAAAATTGCAAAAAATAGCAAGAAAAATTGCAAAAAATAACAAGAAAAATAACAAGAACAAGAAAAATTTCTATGCCAATGTTCGGAGCAAAAAGAGGAACAGGGATGGAGTAAGCTCATTGCTAGGGGAAGATGGTCAAGCCTTAACAAGGGATGAAGACAAAGCAGAATTACTCAACTCTCACTTTGCGTCAGTCTTTAACCGTAAAGTGAGCTGTATACAAACTGAAGAATGCAGGGCATATGAAGGAAAGGGGAACTGCCAGTTCAGAATAAGTAAGGAAATGGTTAGAGAACATTTAGCTGCCTTAAATACTTTCAAATCTCCAGGGCCGGATGGCTTGCATCTGAGGGTGCTAAAAGAAATTGCGGATGTTATTTCAGAGCCTCTGGCTATAATCTTTGAGAGGTCCTGGAGTATGGGTGTTGTGCCGGAAGACTGGAGAAGAGCGAATGTTGTCCCAATCTTCAAGAAGGGAAAAAAGACGGACCCGGGAAATTATTGGCCTGTCAGTTTGACATCAATACCTGGGGAAATTCTGGAGCAGATTATTAAATGCTCTGTCTGTGAACACCTTGAACAAAATGAGTTAATTGGTAATAGCCAGCATGGGTTTATGAAGAATAAGTCATGCCAGACTAACCTTATCTCCTTTTTTGACAGAGTTACTAAAATGGTTGACTCTGGCAATGCTGTGGATATAGTGTATCTAGATTTCAGTAAAGCATTTGACAAAGTTTCTCATGATATCCTTGAGGATAAGCTGGTTAAGTGTGGGTTGGATGGCGCAACCGTTGGGTGGATTCATGATTGGTTGAAAAATCATACCCAACGAGTGCTTGTAAATGGCTCTGCATCTACGTGGAGGGAAGTCTTGAGCGGAGTACCACAGGGCTCGGTCCTAGGCCCGGTGTTATTCAATGTTTTTATAAATGACCTGGATGAAGACATAGAGGGGATGCTTATCAAATTTGCAGATGACACGAAGCTGGGTGGGATTGCTAATTCTGAAAAAGAGAGAGTCAGGATTCAGAAAGATCTTTTTTTTTTTTTTTTTTTTGCAAAAACCCTCCTAAAAAGGAGAGGAATTTATTCTTTTTATATATAGAAAAAGGTAGGGTATATAGAGGGACTAAGAAAAGGGCAGAGTGAGTATCCTGTTAATGGGGGTTAGATTAAGTTAGTATAGATACATTTTTTGACGGTCACCGTGGTCGAAGAGTCTTCTTTTTAAATTAACAAAAATCCAAAATAGCTCTGTTAATCAGGTTAGTAGTGTCCTTTGGGGTTAATTATTAATCAACTCCTTTCAGACGTCTCACGAACAGTCATTTCTTTGGTTGTCTTCCTTTGGTGTCTCTCAGGTTATACGATGGGCCCTCTTTAGCTTTCCCACCTCCCGCACCGGCACCTCCCTCCTCTGGACCGCTGTCATCTTCGCTACTTGTCCAAGTTGCGAGAGCTGCATCTTCCTCTGAGCTGGCGTGCCTCTTCAGGAACTCTTGTGCTTTGAAGATAGAGTCAATCTTTTCTCTTTTATCCTTGTACTTAAACACTAGGCCTTCCGGGAACGACCATCTGTACGTGATCTGGTGCTTTTGTAGAAAATTGGTCAATCCTTTATATGCTTTCCTCTTCATCCGAATTTCATATGGCACATCTTTCAGAGTTCTGATAGTCTGTTCTCCAATTTTCAAGGGCACCGCTGAGACTGCACGCAAGATTTGATCTCTAGTATTCTGTTTAACAAACTTGACCACCACTTCTGCTGGCAGGTTATTTTTCTTTGTAAAGGTGGAATAGGCCCTATAGACCTTATCCATCTCTTCTTTTATTTCATGCTGATCCCTGCCAGTTACTGGTGCCAAGGCATTTGCTAGTGTAGATCTGAGATCTTCATTATCTTCTTCTTTAATGCCCTGAAAACGAAGCATCAGATTCGATTTCTCCATTTGAAGCATCAAAATTCTTTTTTCTTGCACATCTTGATGTTTTTCTAGTTTGTTGACCCTTTTCTTAACTTTTCCGATGTCTTCCGTCGAGACCAAGCATTTTTGGGCAATATCCTCCATCTTCTTAGACGTTTCTGTCAGTTGCTTTTGTTGACTGCTGAGGACACCTTCCATACTAGTTAAAGTTTCACTGATTTTCTGTATTTGAACCAGCAGAGGGTGCAGTAACTCGCTTGTCTGTTGACTGACAGCAGGTTCTGGGGGGGATTACCCGGGCCGGAAGTCCCGCCTCCCTTCTTTTCCGGTTTAAAAGGGACCTTCTTCATGGCCGACATCTGTTTTATTTGTTTACTTTTTAAAAGTTCGTGACACGTCCCTCAGGAGACCCGCTTACACTCAAGCTTCAGTAGCACCTCAAAGGTATTTTCATCAACCCTTCTTTCCTTATAGTCCCCTTCGCTTTCTTTTAAAAGTCCCGCTTCTCACTGGGGGGGGGAAGGATTCAGAAAGATCTTGATAGGCTGGAACAGTGGGCTGAGACAAATAAAATGAATTTCAATAGAGATAAGTGCAAAGTCCTACACTTAGGTACAAAAAATCAAAGGCACAGATATAGAATGGGAGGGACTTGGCTTGACAGCAGCACATGTGAAAGGGATCTAGGTGTTATGGTTGATCACAAGCTAAACATGAGCCTGCAGTGTGATGTGGCTGTGAAGAAAGCTAATGCAATCTTAGGATGCATTAGCAGAAGCATTGTGTCCAGATCACGGGAGGTGGTAGTTCCGCTGTATTCTGCTATGGTCAGGCCCCACCTGGAGTACTGTGTCCAGTTTTGGGCACCACATTTTCGGAAGGATGTTGACAGACTCGAGCGGGTCCAGAGGAGGGCAACCAGGATGGTGAGAGGGTTGGAGTCCAAGTCTTATGAGGAAAGGCTGAGGGAGTTGGGTATGTTTAGCCTGGGAAAGAGAAGGTTTAGAGGGGACATGATTGCAGTCTTCAAGTATTTGAAGGGCTGTCATGTAGAAGATGGAGTGGATCTATTCTCTCTTGCTCCGGATTGCAAGACTAGATCTAATGGGTGGAAATTATAAGGGAGTCGTTACCGGCTTAATATCAGGAGAAACTTCCTGACTGTAAGAGTGGTTGAGCAGTGGAACAGACTGCCTCGGGAGGTGGTGGACGTTTTCAAGAGGACACTGGACAACCATCTTTTGGGCATGTTGTAGGTATGTAGGGGTTTCGGCTGTGTTCCTGCAGAGTGCAGGGGGGTGGACTAGATGGCCTGCAAGGTCCCTTCCAACTCTAACATTCTATGATTCTATGATTCTAAGTTTTTGTATCCTTGGGAGGCATTTATATTAAACTGTTACTGTATTAACTGTTATTGTTAAGTATGAGACTCAACAAAGGATTCAGCTTCAAGTGATTTCAGCTTTATTAAACAGCAACTGTAAGTCAGCAACACACAACAACAAGGGGAGCACAGTTCAAGTTTTTCCGGATCTGGTCTCAACGACAGAGGGTGTGTGGGGAGTTAGCTCTCCCACTCTCTGATCCATTTACCTTCTTTAGGCTAATTTTAACGCCTCAAACATCCTCCTGTAGAGAGGGGTTTGGTAGGGGAATTACTAGGCTTAAGAATGAGAGAGTGGCGGCTCTCTCAACTTAACTAGGAGTCCCGAAAATGAGGAGGTGAAGTGGAGCACGGACAAGGCTGCAAAATCACGACAAGCACAAGGGGAGCCCGGGGATTCTACAGAGTCGGAAAGAAGTAACCTGATAATGGCTAGTCCACTACATAAAAGCTAAGTAATATTCAACTTACCTTATTTAAGCCTTGAAGAGGGCAGGCAGTGGGCCAGAGGCAAACGGGTCCTTCAGTTGAGGATATAGTTTATAAGGCAAGCAGCTAGTGATATAACTGGATAGACATAGGTAGTTAAATGAAGTAGTGAAGGACGGTTTTGATGTGAGAGCAGCATTTATTGTCGGATATTACACAGTTTCTTTCTGTTTGTTTTTCCAGTTTCTCTTCGTCCCAAAATTCGCGGCGGCCCCTTTAAACTGGAACGTTGAATGACGAGGCATTCTGTGGTGGGAACTAAAGGAGAGGCGGCAGCGGTGGTGCGAGACTGAAAGTGTACGTGAAGGAGGGAGACGGGACTGTGAGGTGACAAGTTCTCAGAGCGATGAAAACAATGGAGTGAAAGGCGGAGGGAAGTTGCAGAGCGACAAGACTTACTCAGAGAAAGGTGGAGGGAGTTGAAGGAGTGATTGATGTGTTGCGGAGAAAGGCGGAGAGTGGGGACTGAAGGCTGGTGATGCTAGTATTGGTGACGCTGAAGATCGGAGACCCAAGAAAAAGACGGAAGTGGCGAGAGCGGAGGGACGTGGCTAGGAGTGAACAGAGCAAGGAGTGGAGGTGGGGGACTGGGGGGGGTGAACAGAGGTTAGAAAGGAGCAATCACAACGTTGTGAGGGCTAAATATAAGAGCAAGAAAAGCGGAAGTGGCTAAGGACTGAGGAGAAAACGAAATTGAGAGGACTTAAGGAGTTACTTTGGATAGAGAGTCAAAGGGAGATTAAAAGTGTTAAGATACCAGGAATAGACCGATAGGAGAGAAAATAAAAAATAAGTAAATAAAAATAAATTATAAAAGAGAGAGAGAGAGAGAGAGAGAGAGAGAGAGAGAAGACACTAGTAGGATATTGCTGGAAGGGAAAAGAGGGAAAGGAAAGGAAAGATAGAAAATTAAAGAGAGACAGTAAGTAAGAGACATATATCACAGGTGGCTTAATAGAAAATAGGAAATAAAGGACAATACTAGCCCAATAAAGAATTAAAAGAATCAGCCCAATAAATTTAAAATTAGAATAATAATATAAAATAAAAGGGGAGGATTTATGGCTACAGGTTTTTCTGGCAGCAGAAGAAACTCAATTCCCTCCCCCCAGCCAGGCAGGAAGTACAGGCCAACTAAAACAAAGCATGATGAGTATCCTGCAAGCCACTATGAAAGAGCTGAACAAAATGATACAAGAGAGTGTAACACAAGCAATTAAACAAACAATAGAAACGACCCTACCCTCCTTAATTAAAAATGAAATCGAACCGTTGAAAAACAAAATGGATGAAATAACACCACAAATCAATCTAGAAACGCAAGAAATTAAGAAGCAAATACTGGACAACAAGCAAGAAATAATGAAAATGGCTACTAGACAAGGAAAATTGAAAGAAAAAGTACAGGACTTAGACTTTGAAATTTTAGAATTAAAAACAAAAAATGAAAAAATAGAGGATACCCTTATAAATTTTGAAATGGATAAAGCGGCACAAATAATAAGATGCCAGAATATCCCTGAGAATATTGAAAAAAACCTCAAAGATGAATTAGCGCAAAATTTAGCAGAACAACTACAGATAGGTACGAAGGAAGAAATAATGAATAGTATTGAAGACATATATAGAAGAAATTCTTCTTATGCAAGACAGCACAAACTTCCTAGGGAGGTACACGTGAAGTTTTATAGGAAGGACACGAAGGAGAAGATTCTTAAGGCTACATATGAAAGTAAAGTTACTATCCAAGGAGAAGAAATTAAATTTTTAAAAGAAGTCCCTTGGAAAGTAAGGGAAAGAAGAATTCCCTATATTAAATTGACAAATTTACTGAAAAATAATGGAATTGTATTCCGATGGTTGGTCCCTGAAGGGGTGCTCTTTTCATATGACAGCAGGAGGCAAAGGATAGACTCAATTTTTAAAATTGAAAATTTCCTTGAGAGGTATGGAGAGGAGTTGGGATTCCAAAAAGAAGAGGAACGGGAAGAGGAAAGAGAGGAAAGTAAAGAGTCAGAAGAGGAGGAGGTAACAATAGAACAAGAAAAGGAAGTACCTACAGGAACTACCGCAAAGAAAGGGAAGAAGAAATTGACTAAACTGACTTACCAGATTCTAACCAGGTTTAAATATAAGAATAAGGGAAGGAATAATAAGAATTAAAGATGGCACAGACCAGGAAATTTAAAATCATATCTATTAATATAAATGGGCTGAATAGCCCACAAAAAAGAAGAAGAAAGTTTCAGCAAATAAATAAAATTAAAGCGGACATTGTATGTCTACAGGAAACCCATATAAAAAGAGATGATATTAAATATTTGGAGAATAAAAAATTGGGAAAGGTGTTTATAGCCTCAGATACTAAAGAAAAATGGGGGGGGTAGCAATTTATGTGAAAGATAATTTGAACCCCAAAATGTTTTATGCTTCAAAGGATGGTAGAATAGTGGCAGTAGTTATAACAAGGAAGGGTAAAGAGACTTTGATAATTAACATGTATGCGCCTAATCAGGACCAAGAGCCCTTTTATAAAGAAATACGGACAGTTCTGAGCTTGAAGGAATTTGAGCATATATGTTTATTAGGGGACTATAATGCGGTAGTAGATTCTGAAATAGATAGAAAGAGTACAAGAAAAAAGACTAAAGGGGGCTTACTAACATCCAAGACATTTTTAAAAATAATAGAAGAATTCAATCTGATTGATGCTTGGAGAACTAGGAATTTTTCAAAAGGGGATTATACCTATTATTCATCCAGACATAATTCATGGTCACGAATTGACATGATTTGGATATCTTCAAACATGATTCATGAAGTAGTTGAATGTGAAATTTTACCAAATACATTTGCCGATCATAATCCGATTAACTTAACATTAAGAGTAGATGGACTATGAATTTAGGTTTGCTTCGTGACCAGGAATTTGTAAAAAGAACTAAAGAAAAGATTTCAAGAGAAACATGCAACATGAGATGCAAATGGGAACGGTCTGAGATGCATTTAAAGCCTTTGTTGGTGGAGTTGCCCCCTTGTTAATTCGTTTTGGAAAGATATTGTGTTTAGGGTCTCCAGAATATTGGGTGTTGAAATTCCTTTGTTACCAGAAGTAATTCTGTTAAATATGTGGTCCAAATTATCCTTGACAAAACGGTTACTGGAACTATTAACCATTTTATTTTCAGCAGTTAAGTCTTTACTTGCACAAAAATGGAACCAACCTACTATACCTACAGTGCAACAATGGTTTTCCAAATGCTGGGACTTACTGATTGCAGACAAACTCGCATCTCAAATCTCAGCAGCCTACTCCCCCAACCTAAAAAACTACTTCTTAGAATGCTGGTGTCCATTTTTTGATTTTGTAGCTACACAATCAGATTCAGATATATATTCATGTCCTATACAATACCAAAATTTCGTATTTTACTAATCGGCTCTATTTTTTTTTCTTTTTTCTAATTTGCATAATGCCTATTATAGATAAGATTGTACTTATTTACGTGCAGTTGTATCATTGTGGACGTGTAACTGTTGTATTTATTATGGATGTTATATATATATATATATATATATATATATATATATATATATTAATAAAAAATATTTGTTTAAAAAAGCCTTTATTAGGGGTTGGTTTATCAACCAGAACGCGTGGAAAAAGAAACAAGCCAAAAAGGAATATGAAAGACTTGTGGAGGAAATAAAAACAGAAGAGTCTAGAATAAAAAAGGGCGCAAAGGTAACAGAGCACAAAGTTAAACTACATCTTCTCCACCATAAGTTGAATACAATTTTGAATAATGAAATAGCAAGGAAAATTGAATTTACTAAACAGTATTATTTTGAAAATATAAATAAACCTAATAGATGGTTAGCCTACAAACTTCGTAAAGAAAGAGAGAAACGTACTATTGTAAAGTTAAAAAATGGGAAGGGTGAAGAAAAATTTAATATGCAAGAAATTAAAAATATAGTTGAGGATTACTATAAGGAACTCTACTATCAAGAACCTCAAGAATAAAGAAAAATTAAAGACTATCTAGAAAACGGAAACTATGTTAAATTTAACACGCAACAGAAATAAATTCTGAATGATATAATTTCAATGAGCGAGATTGTAGAAGCAATTAAAAGACAGAAAAGGAAAAAGACACCGGGTCCCGATGGTATCCCGGTGGAATTTTACCAGATATTTCAGGAGCAGTTAGATATACCGTTAAAGGATTTGTTTCAAAAAATTGGAAAATCAGAAAAGGTACCTGATTCTTGGAACCATGCATTAATTACATTAATACCTAAACCAAATTCAGATGGTTCTGAAATTAAAAATTATAGACCCATATCTCTTTTAAATGCGGATTATAAAATATTTACTAATATACTAGCAAGTAGGTTGAAAAAAGTATTATCTCAAATAATACATCAAGACCAGTTGGGATTTTTACCTAAGAGGCAAATAAAGAATAATATGTGTCTAGTTATTGATACTTTGGAATATTATGAGTCACATCCCGATAAAGAAACAGTATTGATGTTTTTGGACGCAGAAAAAGCATTCGATAACTTATCCTGGAACTTTTTATTGCAGAAGCTAGAGATAATGGAATGTGGAGGACAGTTCTTGTCTAGGATAAAGACAATTTATTCAACGCAGTTTGCCAAGATCTTAGTAAATGGAGACCCTACAGACAATGTAAATATTTGTAAAGGTGCGAGACAGGGATGCCTGTTATCTCCGTTACTGTTTATTTTTGCATTAGAAACATTAAACAACTCAATAAGAAATAATAAACAGATAAGGGGTGGTTCAAGTGGTTAAGACGCTGAACTGCAGGCTGTGGAAGGTCAGTAGTTCAGCAGTTCAAGACCCGTGAGTGCCGCATGACGGGGTGAGCTCCCGTCTCTAGTTCCAGCTCCTGCCAACCTAGCAGTTCGAAAGCAAGAAATTGCAAGTAGATAAATAGGTACCACTTCAGTGGGAAGGTAACAGCGTTCCGTGCGCCTTGGTGTTTAGTCATGCCGGCCACATGACCATGGAAACGTCTTCGGACAGCGCTGGCTCTTCGGCTTTGAAACGGAGATGAGCACCGCAACCCTAGAGTCGGATTCGACTGGCTTTCGAGCAAGGGAACCTTTACCTTTAAGGGGTTTAAGAGTTAAGGGGGAGGAATTTAAACTTTTGGCGTTTGCCGATGATTTGTTATTTAAAGTGGAAAACCCTCTAAAATCTATTAAGGTATTAATGGATGTAGTTAATGCTTATGGACAAGTAGCTGGTCTCAAGATAAATCTTAAGAAAATGAAACTTCTATTCAAAAACTGTGATCCGAATACTGCGCAACAAATTCATAAAATCATCCATATGGAGATAGCTAAAAAAGTGAAGTATCTGGGTGTTTATTTAACTAACAGAGCTAGTTCATTAATAAAAGATAATTATTACAAACTATTGGAGGATATTAAGAAGGAGCTTTTAAGATGGAAAGATTTACCGTTATCTTTGATGGGCAAAATAGCAGCGATAAAAATGAATATATTGCCTAGGTTTCTATTTTTAGCTCAAAATATCCCTATACTTAAGAATTTGGAATTTTTCAATGAACTATATAGGATTACCAGAAAGTTTATTTGGCACCCCAAATGAGCAAGAATTAAATGGAAAGTTCTCCAAGATAGAAAGGAAAAAGGAGGGATGGGAGTACCAAATTGGAACTTATATTACCAGGTGTGTGCATTAACCTGGATAAGAGAATGGATCTTGCTGGAAGATGCGAGAACATTGGCATTAGAGGGCCATGATCTTTACATGGGTTGGCACTCATCCGTGTGGTATGAAAAAGAGAAAATACATTCGATTTTTAACCAGCATGTATTAAGGGGAGCATTAAGTAGGGTGTGGAATGGGATAAAAGAGAAATTCTACAGGAAAACCCCAAGATGGGTGTCTCCTTTGGAGGCTTTTGTAAAGCCATCACTCCTGACAGAAAATAAAAAAGTTAATTATAACGCTTTGCTAGAAAAAAATGATGTTTTAAAATCAGAAGAAAAATTGAGACATGAATATCAAATCAACTTGTCGTGGTGGGAAGCTATATTATTACAAGATAGATATGGTAAAGATAAGTTAAAGGGATTCGGGGATAGAAATACCCAACTTGACAGGATTTGGTTGTCATCCAGTGATAAATTAATCCAGAAGTTGTATATATTCTTATTAGAGGAATATGAGCTGGATGAAAGTGTTAAATCTGCGATGATTTCTTGGATGCAAGATATGGGAAAAGAAATTGAAATTGAGCAGTGGAGTATAATATGGAAAACTACGAAATTTATGAGAGCCATTTCTTATAAAGAGAATATTTACAAGCTGTTTCACAGGTGGTATTGGTCTCCGGATAAGATTGCAAAATGTTTTCCGCAAAACTCAAATAAGTGTTGGAAGTGCAAATCTAATGTGGGGACCTTTTACCACATGTGGTGGAAATGTAAAAAAATACAATCATTTTGGAAAATGGTACATAAAATTATCTTCGAAATACTAAAGTTAGATGTGGTTCTATTACCTGAGATATATTTATTGAATATTATCCCTAAAGGCTATAATATGCAAGATACATACCTTTTAGTATACATTATAACTGCTGCAAGAATGTTAGTGGCAAAAAACTGGAAAATGGATAAGTTACCCTCTAAAGAGGATCTAATAGCAAAATTGTTAGAGTTAGCACAAATGGACAACTTGAGTTTAACACTTCAGGCTAAGGATAGCGAAGTTCAAGAGAAAAGATGGTTAAGAGTTTATAATTGGATAAAGCATGTAAAGAATATATAAACAATGTGAAGTAATGTTTTATGTACAAATATGTTAAATATGTTAAAAGAGTTAATAAGTTTATGACTCTAAAAGTGAATGTAAATGTTAGCAGAGAAACGTTTGTAAATGGGTTGGAAAATGTGGAAATAAATAAAGTATGGAAAAAAACAACAACAAGGGGAGCACAGCTCCTTCTTTTAAACTCTCCGGGGCTGTCAAAGCCACACCCATTACAAGTTAAAGACCAATCAGAATACAGGGATAAAGGCCAATCAGAATACAGGGATAAAGGCCAATCAGGACCATTCCCTCTTTGCAACAATATCACTCAGTGATTGGGTAATTACATAGGTTTCGCAGAAACCGACCAATAGCAATGTGACATCTGAAGAGCCACATTCAGACTCAAGCTTAACATGTGAATAGATAGGAGCAATTCACATTCAGTGCATAACAAATTCCTCCCCCCTAAGATGGAGCATTACCCTGCCAAACATAATCTTTCAGGTAGGGGGGGCACCTCGGCTTCGATTCGACCGGCGCAGCGGTCTCTGCTCCATTGGACTTGGAGCGGCACACTCTTCTGGAGCCCTGGTAACCTCTCTCGCACAAACAGGGATCACAGGCTCTGGAGTGGGGTCTGCCCAGACTCCGAGTTCCCTTCTGCAGCACTCACCTCCTCGGTGGGAGGCCCCTCCTGCTCAGGGACCAGCTCAGGTTCGGGCACTGGAGTCTGCCCAACACTCCATGAGCTGGTCTATGTGGCGGCGAATCTCCCATCCGCTGGGAAGCCAGACCACATACAGCCTGGACCCTGCAACTTTGGTGACTACAGCCGGTAGCCACCAATGACCTTCCCCATAGTTCCAGGCAAAGACCTTGTCCCCACACTAGAACACTCTCCCCTGTGCTGGTTCCTCAGACCATTGCTTGGACTGGTCCAAGTCAGGGTCCAAATGGCCGAGGAGGGTAGATAGCTTCTGGCCCATCAAGAGTTCAGCTGGGCTCTGCCTCATTGCTGAACACGGGGTGATGTGTTGCCTCAGAAGGAAAGAGGCCAGCTTCTGATTCCAGTCCCCGCACGTCAGGCGCCCAAGCGATTCTTTTGTCGTCCAAACCATATGTTCGGCCTGTCCGTTAGAGGCCGGATGGAATGGGGCCGACGTTACATGGCGTACAAGGTTGTCAGCCAGGAACCCTTCAAATTCTGCCGAAACGAACTGTGGCCTGTTATCGGAGACGACACAGTCCGGCAGCCCGTGCATGGAAAACAGCTTGCACAGGACATGAATCACAGACCCAGAATTCGTTGATCTCATATTTACAACCTCCAACCATTTGGAGTAAGAGTCTACACATATGAAAAACATTTGCCCATGGTACGGGCCCACAAAATCAATATGGAGGTGGGACCATGGCCTCCTTGACTTTTCCCAGGGCTGGACAGGAGCATGAGGTGGTTCTGGCTGGGACTGTTGGCAGGACATGCAGTTCCGAACCCAAACCTCAATGTCCGCATCAATATTTGGCCACCACACGTACCCTCTGGCGAGGGCCTTCATATGAACCATTCCTGGATGGCCCGCATGCAAGGCCTCCAGGACTCTTTCCCTTAGCTTAGAGGGAATTACAACTCTACTTCCCCAAAGCAGACAGCCCTTAGTCACAGATAATTCATTTTGGTGGGAAACAAACAGTTTGAAATCCACCTCCACTTTCCCGGCCGGCCACCCCCTCCACACCCAATTGAGAACTCGGGCAATTAAAGGGTTCTTTGCCGAAGCAGCGGCAATGTCTGTGGAGGTGACCGGTGCCTCCGGGAGCTCTTCCAGCGCCAAAATGTCCAGTTCTGGCTCCTCGTCAGAGTCAGTTAGTGGTGCGGGGCAGCATCTGCATCTGCATGCCCAATAGCCTTCCCCGGACGGTGCTCCAGCTCGAAATCGTATGCCGACAGAAAAACCGCCCACCTTAGCATCTGGGGCGATAGAATGTTCGGTGTCGGCCGGTCTGGCGAGAAGATGCCCAGGAGAGGTTTGTGATCAGTCACAAGGAGGAATCGCCGCCCATAAACAAAGTCATGGAATTTCTTTATTCCTGCGATTAGGGCGAGGCCCTCCTTGTCGATCTGGGCATAGTTCTTTTCTGCCTTAGTGAGGGATCGGGAATAAAATGCGATTGGTGCCTCAGATCCGTCCGGCATCAGGTGGCTGAGAACGGCACCCACCCCATAAGGAGACGCATCAGCTGCAAGCACCAGCAGTTTGTTTTCATCGAAGTGCATCAGGACTGCACTCGATGACAAAAGTTCCTTCACTGAAGTGAATGCACGCCTCTGCCGCTCACCCTACTCCCATTTAGCGTTCTTGTGGAGCAAAGTGTGCAGAGGTTCAGCGGCCGATGCCTTGTGTGGCAGAAAGGCACCATAAAAGTTGAGTATTCCCAAGAAGGACTCCCAAGTATTCCCAAGAGGTCTTTCTTGGACTGGGGTGGAGGCGTGTTTTGGATTGCCGCCACCTTGTCGGGTGTGGGGTGGACCCCGTCTGCATCTACGAGGAACCCCAAGATCTCAACTCTTTTTACCCCAACAACACATTTCGAATGCTTAACCCGCAGCCCGGCATTTTTAAAACGACTCAGCACTGCTCTTAAGCGAGCCATCAGTTCACAATCATCTGTGCCCGCAATTAAAACATTGTCGAAATAGGGCATGACACTGGGTAGCCCATGCAGGACCCCTCCATTAGCCCTTGAAAAATGCCTGGGGCGACATTTACTCCAAATTGTAATCGTTTTACCCTGAAAGCCCCTTTATGGGTAACGATTGTTTGGGCTTCAGCAATTGCATCGTCCACCGGCAACTGCTGGTAAGCTTGAGCCAGGTCAAGCTTGGCAAAGACTTTTCCACCTCCCAGTGACGCCAGTACGTGGCTGATTACCGGCACCGGATAGGAATGCTGCTGCAGAGCTTTGTTAACTGTACATTTGTAGTCTGCACATATTCGTATAGACCCGTCGGCTTTGACAGGCATCACAATTGGAGTCTCCCACTTCCCGTAGGGTACCAGTTCAAGAACACCCTGACTGACCAATTTATCTAACTCTGACTCAATTTTTGCTTTGAGCATGAGTGGGACCTTCCTATACTTCAGTCGTATCGGACGAACTGAAGGGTCCAAATCAAAAGAAACCGGAGGGGCGGTGTACGTGCAGAGCCCCTCACCAAACACTTCAGGAAACTCACTATACAATGAGTCCTGTTTATTTACACAAATTTTGTTGATACCAGTGATAGCAATCCCCAATGCCTCAAACCAGTCGAGGCCCAACAGGCTAACCCGCTCACCCTCTGCCACCAGGAGAGACAGCTCAGCTTTACGGTCTTTGAACTCGATGTGGAAGGTCACCTTTCCTGCCAATGGAATGTGCCGTCCCTGGAAGTCGGTCAAGTGGGTTGACACTGGTGCCAGATGGTGATGGCTTCACCTCGTGAACAAGCATTGCCACGTCTCTGTAGAGATGACGGTGACAGACGATCCAGAGTCCACCTCCATGACGCAGGGACCGCCGTTCAGATGAACCGTCACGTAGATTTTCTTGCTGGGCTTGCCTCCGGTGGCCAGGATCATTGATGGGCAGCAGCAGGAGTCGGTCTGATGACAGCCAGATGCCTTGTCATCATTTCAAACACGAACCCTGGGGTCTGCATGTCGCGAAGATGGTGGAGATCTTTTGGTGGCATGACAGACTCAGGCCAGATGACCCCGCTTGCCACAGGAGCAGCAGATCAGCTCCTTGGCCCAACAGAGGTCTCTGTCATGCTTGCCTCCGCAGCCGGTACAGGAACGCACTACTGGAGTCTTTGGTCTGGTCCACGGTGGGCATGTCTCCCTGGTTCTGCATACACCGTCAGCCTCACTGTCGGACTCACTGGTGGACTGCTGGTGGACCGCAGGCTCTTTATTTGCCGGTGGCGGTCGTTGTTGCACTTCTCAGGTCGATTTGTCGGTGGGCTCAGTGGCGACGGCCTCAGCTTAGGCCACAGCACACGTAAGCTTGGAATGGGCGAACAGGTGCTGCCGGAGGTGCTCGTCCCAAAGGCCACACACCAGTCGGTCAAGGAGGGCCTCTTCCAGGTTGGTGAAACCGCAAGGCCGTGCCGCCTTCCGCAAGGCAGTGATGAATTCGGCTATCGATTCAGCCAGGCCCAGGCACCGCTTGTAAAAAGCATGTCTGCAGGCTATCTTTGACGGCTGCGGCACGAAATGGCCCTTGAGGTTCACCATGATATCAGCCCATGTAGCTGTGCTAAGCTCGGTGGGCGCAACTAGGGACCGAGCGATGTCGAAGATGGCCTTGCCACAGGAGCTCAGTAGCGTCGCCTTCTTCCTTGCCTCGTCCGTGATCTGGTTTGCCTGGAGGTGGAACTCAAACCGTGCCAGGTAAGAGTCCCAGTCCTCCGTCACCGGGTCAAACGCCTCGAACGCCGGATTTACGGCCATCTGGGCTGACGGTGCTGCCAGTACTGCTCGTGGAGCCTCAGCCGACTTGACCGGGTGTGTGTCCTCATCTGCAGTTGCTGTCTCAGTTCAGCGGGGCTGCCTACCCGCTCTAGTATCCCATCCTCGTCGCCAATTGTTAAGTATGAGACTCAACAAAGGATTCAGCTTTATTAAACAGCAACTGTAAGTCAGGAACAAACAACAAGGGGAGCATAGTTCCGTCTTTTAAACTCTCCCGGGCTGTCAAAGCCACACCCATTACAAGTTAAAGACTAATCAGAATACAGGGATAAAGGCCAATTAGGACCGTTCCCTCTTTGCAACAATATCACTCAATGATTGGGTAATTACACAGGTTTCGCAGAAACCGACCAATAGCAATGCGACATCTGAAGAGCCACATTCAGAATCAAGCTTAACATGTGAATAGATAGGAGCAATTCACATTCAGTACATAACAGTTATTATACTTATACTGAGCATAATGAAAGCAGAAAGGTAATCCTGTCAGCTCCTCTGTTTTAGAATCTTAATGTACTTTCTTGTGCAGACTAAGATTTCTTTATCATGTGGGAGTGAAAAGGAAGGTGTGTTTTCATCGTTTCTTTGCTGATCCCTTATCTCCTCACTCACTGGAGATTAATATGAATGCCTAAGCTTCAACCTGTGTTGTGACACAAAGAAAGGTACAAATCACCTGTGAAACTACAGTTGATTCACACTCTGGCTTTGCTGGCTGTTTTTCTTATAATATATTGTGTTTACCAACACAGCTATCTCTAGCTTTCCAAATCACATTTGGCATCCTTACATGACCTATTCTAGACTGTTTTTTCACCCTCCTGTCTTTGGATGACATTTTGTCCCTCTTTTAACAGGCAAAATCCTTTTAGCTTCAGCCATGCTTGCCACATGAACATTTACAGTATATGTACTGGGTAGCCCCAGGGCTATCAATAGGGAAGGACTAGGGTACAACAATCTGGGCCTGGCTGGGAAGCCATGCAAGATGCCCCTGAGGAAAACAGTGGCAGCGTACCTGATCTAATCAAACATTTTTGTATATGTTCTTCTGTATGTGGTAAAAAGGCAGAAAGAATCTATCAGAAAGCCTGTGGTGGATCTGGCCAGCTCTGGATAGCCCACTTTTCTTCTCCTCTTATTGTTATTGTTCAGTCGCACAGTCGAGTCCGACTCTTCGCGACCCCATGGACCAGATCATGCCAGGCCCTCCTGTCTTCCGCTGTCCTCTGAAGTTTGCTCAATTTCATGTTCGTTGCATCAATGACACTGTCTAACTATTTCATCCTTTGCTGTCCCCTTCTTCTTTGTCCTTCAATCTTTCCCAACATCAGGGTCTTCTCCAGTGAGTGCTCCCTTCTCATTTGGTGGCCAAAGTATTTGAGCTTCAACTTCAGGATCTGGCCTTCCAGGGAACAGTCAGGGTTGATTTCTTTTAGGATTGGATGATTTGATCTCCTTGCAGTCCAAGGGACTCTCAAGAGTCTTCTCCAGCATCATAGTTCAAAAGAATCTATTCTTCGGTGCTTGGCCTTCCTTATAGTCCAGCTCTCGCAGCCATACATTACTACTGGGAATACCATTGCTTTGACCATGTGGACTTTTGTTGGCAGGGTGATGTTTCTGCTTTTTATCATGCTGTTTAGGTTTGCCATTGCTTTCCTCCCAAGGAGCAGGCATCTTTTAATTTCATGGCTGCAGTTTCCTCTTATTAACTATATTCATATTCTGTCCTTTTTCTGAAGGTCTCAGAGGGGCAATTTCACCTCACAGTTGAGGTCTGTTGGAGCAAAAGAATGACTTGTTTAAAGTGCCACACTGAGTGGGAATTCAAGCCCAGTGGCATACCTAGCCTGTTTGGTGCCCAGGGTGGATAATTTCTAATTACCCCCCCTCTATTTTTTTTGCCATCAAGTCACAGCTGACTTATGGCAACCCCATAGAATTTTCAAGGCAAGAGATATTTGTAGGTGGTTTGCCATTGTGTGCCTGCACGTTGGCTCTGCTTAACTTCTGAGATCTGACAAGATCAGGCTAGGATGGGGCTATCCAGGTCAGGGCCCCTCCTCTACATGACAAAATTAATTTCAGTAATAATCACGAAATAAAATGAAGAAGAATAATGGCTAGAAAATAGATTCAGATGGATAGCCATGTTGATCTGAAGCCGCAGAACAAAGTTTGGTCTTTAAAGGTGCCACTGGATCCAAACTTTGTATTCAATGGCCAGAAAAGAAATGCTGTTTAACTTCATATATGCTATTTAACTTCATATATATAATCATGCCAGTTTAAAAAAAAATAAAATTCCAACATGCTATTACACCACAAGAGCCAGTATGGTATAGTGCTTAAAGCAGAGGTCACTATTGACCTTTGAGGAAGGCCTATGTAGGCCGAAATGCGTCAGGTCAGATTTATAAGCCCTTGTGTTTTATCTTTTGTTATTTATACATAATGTGTGACTGGGCCCTTATATATTTTTAAAGTTGTGATAAATAAATACATGTATTTTTATATTTCCTTTATCAAGTTTTTAACATTGCCCCCCTTTCCTACATTTGACTAACCTTTGTCAGGTTCTAACTTTTACTAACTACACTAGCCAAAAAATCACAAAACAGAGATCTTAAGTTTCACCAGACTGGATGTTAAGAAAAACACACACACACACACAAAGAAGATGCCTGCATCCTCCATTGTTTCCAAAGGACTAAAATCAACCAAAGAATCTCTGCAGTAGAACCTGAAAGGGGGGGGGGATTTTTACACTTTAGCAGAACCCACGTTGGAAAGGCGGGATATAAATCCAATAAATAAATAAACCAGTGCAATGTACAGAGAACACAGCATAATATTAACAAAGGCTGGCTACTATACTATGCTACTCTTAAATACATTCAGTCACCAAGCAGGATAGGGATTAGAAGATCTTGAGACCAAGAAGTGAAAATAGGGGGAGGGTGACAACCAGGGGTCTTTTCATAGGAAAACAGCTGCAGGAGCTCATTAGCATATGGTATGCTAATGAGCTATTAGGCTATTAGCATATGCCACACCCCCTGACATCACCGGAAGTGATGTCAGAAGGGGAAGCAAAAGGGGGGGAGGCATCTTCAAAAGCCTCCCCTTCCCTAGCTGGCCTGGGTGGGGGAGCTAAGAGAGAATGGGTTTAAAGTTTAAATTCCTTCTCACTAGAGTTGGGCTACAGAAGAAGGAAAGAGGGAAGGAAAGAGAGAGAGTAGAGAGAAGGAAAGAAGGAAGGAAAGAGGGAAAGAAAGAGAAGGAAAGGGGAGGGAAAGAAAGAGAGAGAAGATGGAGGGAAACAGGGAAAGGAGGAAAAAAGAGAAGAGAAGGTGGGGAAGAAAGAAAGAGAGAAGAGAAGAAGGAGGGAAAAAGGAAAAAGAGAGAAGGAAAGGAGGGAATGAAAGAAATTTGGCGGCAATTTGGCCCCATTATATCCTATGGGCCATTGAAGTCAATGGTGAAAACATAGGGTATATTCTGGAGGCTGGAGGGGAGGGGGTTTGAGAGAGAGGCTCCAAACCACAGGGTAGCTGTTGGAGCCTCTCCCCAAGATACCCACCAAGTTTCAAGAACATTGGACCAGGGGGTCCAATTCTATGGGCCCCCAAACAGGTTGCCCCTATTCCGTCCATTGTTCTCTATGGTGGGAAAAAATAATGGAGTTGAAATTGACATGTGGCTGCCTGGGACGCCGGCTGGGGCTTGGATCCTGAGCTCCCGGAGCTGTGCTCTGGTGTGCTCCCCCCAAAAAAAGACCCCTGGTGACAACACAGAAATGAATGAGAAATGTGTGGGAAAAGGGGAGAGAAATTCAGAGAGGGAAAGGTTATTTTATCTTGCTGCAACAACCTAACTACTGCTTTGCAAGATCTGGCTGAGCTGGGTGCAAGGAAAAGAAGAGAGAAAGTTAGGCTACTGGAGAAAATGACCTGCAGGCTGGCAATTACTGTAGCAGCTATCAACATGATCTGTTAAGGACGTTTGCTTGAGTCTCAGAGAAAAGGGAAGCTTAATTGATTCTAGAGCTTTTTGCTATGCTCAGACTTCCCTGCACCCCTTGTGGCTGCAGCCAGAACAGTGTTTTAAAAATAGAAGGGAAGACAGTCAGCAGGAGGCAGGATGACACTATCTTCAAAAGCCTTTCTTAAGCTGCTTCCAGGTCAGACTGCCCCACCCCCTTGGTATGCCACTGTTTGAGCCTGTATTTGCCATATCTAGGAATGTGTGATCCCCTTCTCTGGAAATTCTATGGGCCTATAGGTTTTATTTGCTGGATGGCCATAAGAAATAAGTTAGTTCCATAATTTCTGAACTGGCTCCCCTTATCAAACTTTGAGTACAAAATCCTGGTGAGCAGGTTCCCCACTCCAAATTAGCTACTTTTAGGGTTCAGCTACACATGGAGCTGCTATTGGTTCTATTGTAAAATTTATCTATAGCTACATAAACAATGAGATTTTGACAATGAAGCCAACAATGAATGTGAAAGAAGCTGATTCAAAGTCCTCATGTTGCTCCCCAACAAATATGAGGACTTTGTAATTTGTAGGTAAGCCCACAATAGGATCATGTATTTTTTTTAGGTGTTTGCTTCATAGACATTTCTATGGTTACTTATACTCAGCAACTCAAGGAATCACTTTGAGCTGCTTGGACATTTTTTTCTTGATCAGTTTCATATTATCACCTAAAAAATGAGGCAACTGTATAGCTGATTGAGCAAACATCCTGGGAGTACGGGGGGGGGGTTGAGTGGCACTGAGTGATTGCTTTAATGACACACAAGTACAGATGAAGAGTGAACAGTCACCAGTGAGAGAATATGTAATAGTAGCTGTTGTTTTTTAAAAGATTATCTTGCAGTTCATCACACACATAACCGCAAGGCGTAGTATCTGGGGAAGAATTGCCTTTCTCCAAAACAATGCATCTTGAGAGCTAGATAAATTCTAGATGGGCTTTTTCTTTAGTTTGAGCTCCAAACTGCAGTGGCTTGTTTCTGAGCTTCCACACAGCTTCACTGCTCTTCCATTTTTCATCTGTGGTTTCCCTCCACATTCTCCATGTTTTCCGAACAACCTTGGTACTGATGTTTTCTACTTGTGTGCAGATGAAGTGCATTTGCCTTCCATTTGGAAAGTATGCTGTACTTCCAAAGAAGCTGCCACAATTCCATGCTGTAGCAGTATTTTGCATGGCTCTTGGGTCACTGGTTTTTTAAAAATGTATGTACTTGTGAAAGATTACTCATGGAAGTAGTTTTTAAGTTGCCATCTCTTTTTAGCTGGGACCATTAATTAGTAGTTTGTATGCATATATTCAGGGTGTTGTGTTTAGCCTTGTTTTGGCATGCAATTAACAGCCAGTCACAGCACCTCTCCAACATAAGCTGACAACTTGGGGAAGTTTCTCCAGATCACCTCATTATTCAATCAATCTGTTATGTCCACTGACCGCCACTAGGCGACAGCAACCTTTACCAGAGCTTGACTCTCAGAGACAATAGAGACCAGGATCCTGAAACCTCAAGAGGTCATCAATAGGAACCTTGGTGGGAAGTTTAAACTCACCAATGGGACCTGTGGGTGGTCCACAGGGACTGTATATAGTTGGCCATCTGGCTGGTATTCTCTGTTCTGTTGTATGTGCTCGTAAACTATGATCCGACAATCACGCTATGTCCTGGTTCTTCATGCGTCGAACCCACTACACAACAATGGTGATAAAGGTGGGATCCTGCTGAGATGGCTGGGCTGCTGGGAATCCAAGGAAGCCCAGGAACCACCGCTGCTTTAACCGATGAGCACCGAAGGTGAGCAATCCACTTCCCCGCAACATCCATGCAGCACAATGGCAGTCGCTCCGGAAGCAGGACTTGTCCCTCCATTCAACCCTACCAAGGCGTAGCACTGGGAAGCCTGAGTCGAGGGATTCATGTCCATTTTGATATTTTATGAGATGTCCATTGCCTACTACTCCCGGACGCTGTCAACGGCGGAGCGGAATTATGCTCAGATCAACTGGGAGGGCCTGGCAATAGTGGCCAGAGTGAAAGAATTTCATGACTGTGTATGGCCAGCCCTTCACCATTGTCACGGATCATCGCCCCCTCCTCAGCCTCTTCACATCTGACCACCAGACTCCGCAGGTCCTGCAGTGGTCCATACTCCTACAGCCAGCAGCATCACCCGGGCAAGGCTATGGTCCATGCCAATGCCCTTAGCTACCTGCCCTTGCCATCCGTTCAGGCCAACCCAGTGCCAGCCCACCATGTCCTGCAGGTAGAGGACCTTCCCAATTCCCCCCTCCAGGTGGCAGACATCACCTGCCGGTCAGCCACAGACCCCGTCATCTCTTGAGTTCTGGGCTGGGTGGTGAGGGGGTGGGCCTGCGGCAGCCGAAGACCCCAAGTTCTTGGCTTTTGCTACGCACAGAGATGAGTTGTCCACCTACAAGAGCTGTCTATTGTGGGGAGACAGGGTGGTCATCCCCAATGTACTACATCACAGGGTCCTGCAAGCTCTACATGAGACCCATCCCGGCATCGTCCAGATGAAGGCCTGGCCTGCAGCTATGTATGGTGGCCAGGGATAGATGCAGAGGCAGAGGCTTGGGTAAAGCACTGCCAGACATGCCAGGCCATCAGGCCCAATCCACCGAGCGCACCCACCCAAGCCTGCGAATCTACCCGGATGCTGTGGTCAAGACTCCACGTGGATTTCGCCAGGCCATTCCTTTTTTTTTTTTTTTTTTTGAAACA
The DNA here is from genome assembly GCA_029375565.1 of Gekko gecko. Classification (NCBI taxonomy): domain Eukaryota; kingdom Metazoa; phylum Chordata; class Lepidosauria; order Squamata; family Gekkonidae; genus Gekko; species Gekko gecko. Next base: position 117,961,968 of record JAPDNY010000002.1, on the reverse strand, counting down.
AAATTTTTATTGGGATGCATTCAACATTGTTAAACATCATTACCAATACAATTTCCAAAGATTCTCATCCCATCCCCCCACCCCCCCAATAGGCTTCCAACACTGCTAATAACAAAAAAGAAAAAGTTAAGAGGTAATCAAGTTTAGACTTATAACAATTGATAAACCAGGTAACAAAATTCAGATACATAAAAACCTGACTTTTTCCAACATAATTTCCAATAAAGGTACAGTACAATCAAATAATCATTTCATTTCACATTCCGTATCAATACAAATCAAGATTGTACATTTTCCCTTTCATTCTATATTCAGTTTCCATGTAGAATTTCAGGCCTTCCCAGTCTTTTAGATATTGTTCTGCCATTTGTCCATTTAGTTTTTTCATCATTTTGTCCAGCTAAAAATAGCAGTTTTCTTAACCAGTCATGTATATCTGGCACCTTCTCCGCTTTCCATTGTTGAGCAAAAGCCATTCTTGCCGATGTAATCATATACCATAATAGTGTCCTTTTTTCTTGTGGAATTTTTTCCATTGTCAAACCTAAGAGAAGAAGTTCCGGACTTTTCCTGATAGGAATTTTTAATATCTTCTGCATCTCACAATATACATTTGACCAGTATATTTTTGCTTTATCACATGACCACCACATATGGTAAAAAGAACCCTCTGTTTTTTTACATTTCCAACACTTATTACTCAAGTTCTTATCCATACTAATATTGGCAATCTTTTTTGGTGTCATGTACCACCTGTACATCATCTTATAACAATTTTCTTTTACATTAACACAGGTTGATATCTTAAGAGCTTTTTTCCATAAGAATTCCCATGCTTCCATGGAAATTTCCTTGTTCATATTTATGGCCCATTTTATCATTTGCTCTTTAACAGTTTCATCCAAAGTAAATACAGTCAACAAGGTTTTATACATCTTTGATATCATTTTTCATTCTTTTTTCAACCATATATCTTCAAACTCATCATTCTTAGCTCTAAAACCAACCTCTTTACAATCTTTTTTGTAAATATCCCGTATTTGACAATATTGTAACCATCCATACTCAAATTCTAATTCACTATTTGGTTTTAGAACATATTTTTTTCCTTCCTTTTGAAGCAACTCTTGGTACTTCAACCAATCATTACCTTTATAGTCTGAAAAAGGATGAATAACTGCAGCAGGAACAATCCACAAAGGCTTCTCATCAGAAACTGTGTTTTTGTATCTGGTCCATGCATCAAACAGTGTTCTTCTTACATAATGATGCTTAAACATTGAATCTACTTTATTTTTCCCATACCAAAGATAGGCATGCCAGCCAAATCTGCAATCGTGACCCTCAAGGGCCAAAAGTTTTCTGTTTTCCAAATTAACCCAGTCAGTTAACCAAGACATACATACAGCTTCATGATACAAACGCAAATTCGGGACTTGGAAGCCACCTCTGTCTTTAATATCATACATTATTTTCATTTTAATTCTTGGCTTCTTTCCTGCCCAGATAAACTTGAAAATTTCTCTTTGCCATTTCACCAACACTTTCACATCCTTCACAACTGGTATTGTCTGGAACAAAAACATTAACCTGGGCAGTACATTCATTTTGAAAACGGCAATTCTTCCAAGAAGAGATAATCTAAGTTTTTCCCATTTTTCTAAATCACTCTTTATTGAAACCCATAGTTTTTCATAATTATTCTTAAACAAGTCAATATTTTTCATTGTAATTTCAACTCCCAAATATTTAACCCTTTTAACCACTTCGCATTCTGTCACGTTTTGTAACATTTGTTGCTTTGTAGCTATCATGTTTTTACACAATATTTTGGATTTATTCTTATTTACATAGAGCCCTGCGAGATCGCCAAACTCTTTTACTTTTTCAAATACCATAGGCATATTATTAACAGGATCTTCAACAATAAACATAATATCATCAGCAAATGCTCTTAATTTATATGAAAAACCTCTAATATTCAAACCTTTTATGTTATCGTCATCTCTAACCATTTGCAGCAATATCTCCAAAATCCAGATAAATAGCAATGGTGACAGGGGACAACCCTGTCTGGTTCCTTTTCTGACCCGGAACACTTCTGTTGATTCTGCATTCACAATCACCATAGCTTTTTGTTCTTTATATATTGATTGAATCATTCTTATAAATTCTGCGCCCATCTGGGATTTCTCGAACACTTTAAACATAAATTCCCAATTCAAATTATCAAATGCCTTTTCTGCGTCTAAAAATAAAAAGCCAACTTCTTTTTCCGGGTGTTTATCATAGTACTCAATTGCGTCTAAAACAACCCTCATGTCTTTTATTTGTCTATTTGGCAAAAACCCAGCTTGATCTTCAGCAATAGTGTCTTTCAAAAACCCTTTAAGGCGCTCTGCTAAAATTTTTGCAAAAATTTTATAATCATTGTTTAAAAGTGAGATTGCTCGATAATTTTTCACATTTGTTAAGTCTTGGGTTTCTTTCGGTATTAAGGTGATTGCAGCTTCATTCCAAGAATCTGGGATCTTCCCATTTTTTCTGATTTCATTTAGAAGAATCTCTAGAACCGGAACCAGGTCTTCTTGAATTTTTTTATAAAATTTAGCTGAGAAACCATCCGGTCCTGGAACTTTGGAGATCTTTGCCTCTCCTATTGCTTTACTGATTTCTTCTTTAGTTATCACAGCATTTAATATTGCTTTCATTTCTGGGCTTGGTTGCATCAAATTAACTTTAGATAAATAGTCTTGGATTTTTTGCTGGTCCACTTGTTTTACTTGAAAAAGAGTCGCATAATATTTATAGAATTCCCTCCGGATCCCTCCTGGGTCTATGATTTCTATGTTCCCATCTTTCAGTTTAGTTATTATTTTATTCTCTCTTTTCTTCAATTGCCATGCCAAATATTTCCCTCGTTTATTTGCTCCTTCAAAGGACTTCTGTTGCAATTTTTTCAAATTCCAATATACTTCTTTATTTAACCTCGCCTCGTATTGTTCCCTTAGGATCCTCAGCTCTCTCAAAATTTTCTTTTTGCCAGGTCTTTTCTTGAGCTCTGCTTTTTTTTTTGAATATTTTCCATAATCTCTTTATCTATTTTCAATTGTTGTTTTCTTTCATTATTGTTAATTGCAATTAGATGTCCTCTCATCACAGCTTTGTACGCCTCCCATACCGTTTGCGTCTGTACATCCTTGTTTAAGTTCAGTTGAAAATACGTTTTGGTTTCCGTCCTTATTTTGTCCACAATATTTTGTTTATCCAGTAAATCCTCATTGAGTCTCCATCGAAATTTCTTTCTTTTAACATATGTTGACCACTTTACTGGGCTGTGGTCAGAAAGAATTCTAGGTAAAATTTCAATTTTACGTGTTTGCAGGATCAGGTTCTCGGTCATCCACATCATGTCTATTCTTGAAAAAGATTCATGTCTTGATGAGTAAAAAGAATAATCTTTGTCCTTAGGGTTTTTAGTTCTCCATGCATCTTCCAGATGTTCATGTTTTACCATTTGAAAAAAAAACTTTCAGAAGTTTACCTATACTTTCGTTTCCTTTTTTTGATTTTCTGTCAATAACATTATTAACAGTACCATTAAAGTCACCCATCAGTATCATTTGCTCATAGGTTAACTGTTGTAACTGTTCCCACAAATCCTGAAAAAAATTTCCTTCGCACCATTCGGAGCATAGAGATTCACAATTAAATTTTTTTTACTCTGAAGTATAACTTCCACTGCCAAAAATTTCCCTTCATTATCTTTAAAAATTTCTTTTGGCTCCAATTTCTTTTTAATATATGTGACAACTCCTTTTTTCTTTTGTGAGGAGAGGGAATAGAATTCCTCTCCTAATCTTTTTTGAATCAGAAATTTAGCATCAGTCTTTCTAATATGTGTTTCTTGCAAACAAACAATATCATATTTTTGTCTTTCCAACCAAAGTCTAATATTTTTTCTTTTGTGAGGTGAATTAAGTCCATTAACATTCCATGATATGATTTGACTCTCCATGTTTACTTTGTATTTATTTATCAGAGTCTTTAAAATTGTCATTGATGAATCTGTTCATTTGCTCTACTGACTTGATGGTGACTCTCTTCTGCTTAAATGTAAAACTGACACCTTTTGGAATTTCCCATCTGTATCTTATACCCTCTGTTTTCAGTTTGTCAATCAAGTCTTTAAAAAGTCATCTGTCCTGAAGAATTGTTCTGGGTAGTTCCTTTAATATCATAATTTTCTTGTTATCGATTGTAAAATCTTCCTGAAATTGTTGCTTGAACAAGTCTTCCTTCAATTTTTTGGATATAAACTGGACAATCACATCTCTGGGTAATTTTTTCCTTTGTGCAATCGCAGAGTTGACTCTGTACACCAAATCAATCTGTGCCGCCACCTTCTCCTCTTCCAGTTTTAAAAAATCTGCAACAGAATCCACCATAACAGAATAGATATTCTCATTTTTATCTTCAGGCATTCCCCTAAATCTCATATGATTAAGCATTGCATTGTATTCCACCATTACGTTAGCTTTTGCTGCTTCTTTAGCAACCTCAGAAACATTAGTCACCACTCCTTTCACTCTTTCCTCCACCTCATCTGCTCTTTTGTTCAACGCCTGTATTTCTTTTGTAATCCCAGACAGGTCTTTTTTCAAATCTGTTATTTCTGTTACTAGAGTTTTTTTCCATTTTTTGTATAGCGTCCATCACTCGTTTCTCCATGGCTTCCATCATGCCCTGTAATTTCTTTTCCTCTTTAGCAGCCATTTTCGGGGAGGACCAAGAGTTCGCCCTCTGTCGCTGCCGAAGATCGTAAGCCGTCATTTCAAATTCACATAAAACTCACATCAAGTTAAAGTCCTTCTTGTGCCCAGTTAAACCACTCTATTTTCGCTTTTTTCTGTTAAGTCTTTTGGCTAAAATCCGAATAAATCTTTTTTGACCTTCTCAAAATGTTGGGCGCAATTTCTCTATGGTAAATGGCTCTTCCCGTTGTTCACTTCCTGTCCGGCAATCTTAATTGTCCCCCTTGACTTCTGGTTTCCTCCCTTCTTCCGGCCTCCTTGGTCGTCTCTAGGAAATGCTACTTGTCTGCCCCCATCGCCACGGCCACCCCTGATGACAGAGCATCTGTCTCCACTCCAGAACCAGACAAGACTCCACTGCCTCCCCCTCCTAGTACTCTGGGCACGGGGCAGGACAGGCCTCCTGATGTTCCAGTTCTGACTCCAAGGCGCTCCACATGAGAGCACCAGTCCCCAACCTACCTAAAGGACTATGTCACATAGGTTGGGGTTAAACTATGGGGGGCGGGGTGTTATGTCCGCTGACTGCCACTAGGCAACAGCAACCTTTACCAGAGCTTGACTCTCAGAGACAATAGGGACCAGGATCCTGAAACCTCAAGAGGTCACAAATAGGAACCTTGGTGGGAAGTTTAAACCCACCAATGGGACCTGTGGGTGGTCCATGGGGAATGTATATAGTTGGCCATCTGGCCGGTATTCTCTGTTCTGTTGTGTGTGCTAGTAAACTATGATCTGACAATCACACTGTGTCCTGGTTCTTCATGCATCGAACTCACTACACAACACAATCAGAGGCATCCTTTGGGTGACCCAACACCTCATCCTCCCAGGGAAATAGTCTTGAGGCGATCAGATCCAGGTACCATTTTCTGCTTGATTTCTTTGTTCAATTGTCTATTCACGGGGGTGGTATTAAATCAGCATTCAGCCAATAAGCATTCATTCTCAGAAACAGAAAGAGGGGACAGGCACAACATTGTCAACTGGTGAAAAATATGGTGATATGTGTGAGGGAAAGGATGCTACAAGAACATGACAAGAGAGAAGGGGTGGAGGCTTACTTTTTAAAATGAATGCTGGAAATTCAGAGAAACTACTAAGCCTATTGTTACAATGTTCCAGCAATGTATCTATATTTTAGTACCATTTTTTAAACAGAAATCAAGGGATGGAATGATTTGATCACAATGGTCCAATCATCAAATGGTGGGCTGGAGGTGGGTAGAAGTGGGCCCGACAAAGGAAATCAACAGAAACATTATGCATGAGGAAAAAAGAAAAAGAACATATTTTTTGAAACACATTGGATTGTTTCAGAATACGAGTGTTCAAAATTTCCCCAAGAAAATACACTTGTTTCCCTACAAAATAATATTTATTTATTTTTGGCATTTGATGGCTGTGCCTCCAAATCATTTGTTCCAGTCAGTTCACAATGAAACAAAAACAGCAATCAACACTTAAACAACCTCCGAAAATATTAAAAATATATAGAATAATCAGTGAAAGAAAAAAATGATCAACAAAAAGGGGACCTGGCAATGAAATGTCTCTACAAGGAGATAAAATGGCGCTGAAAAAGAATCCTTCTCCAGGAATTGCCAGCTCAGTCATTAATTTGGTTTTATAGCAAACCAATCCATCCTTTAGCACTTTAGATTTTATGTGTTTTAAACTGTTTTAACACTTTTATGTAAGCCACCCTGAGCCTTCTCCAGTGGGGACAGTGGGGTATAAATCCAATTAAATAAATAAATAAATAAAATATTGTACAATAAGACCAACAAAAGTTTATTCAAGATATGAGCTTTTGTGTGCATGCACACTTCCTCAGATACATGTGCTTGCACATGAAAGCTCGTGTCTTGAATAAACTTTTTTTGATCTTAAAGGTGCCACTGGTCTCAAAATGAGTTCAGATAATTTCACTCTAAGTATTTCCCTGGTATTCCCCACTATGGAAATTCAGTGAGTACAGTACTATAATTCAGCTTTAAAACGTTGACACTGTAGAGCTTTTTTAATGGCATATAACAGAATTTGCCAGAAAATGCATAACTTCTGGGCTATTGTGTAATGCAGAAAAACCTGCGTCCCAAATACACCACCCTGCAATAGAACCATACATATTATTGAAACACCTGCTGGTCTCCAAGGCTTTCCACCTCCTTATGATCCTCAGTTCTCTGTCTCAGATCCAGAGCCATATGGTGACATATAGTCATATTTTATACAATTTTGCACTTTGCATCCCATTTCCTGTTATTCAGCTGCAGGCACTTTGTGTATATTGCCTATGCCCTTTCTCACCCCTCCCCCTCTTACATGGAAAAGGATATGATTATTGAGGAATTTCTGTTATACAGCTAAACTATTTAATAGTAAAGGAGAGCATTCTTACATGGAAAAGGATATGATTATTGAGGCTAAACATCCTATGCCCTCTGTTAAGTCACTGATTCGCAATATTTGCTCCAGTCACATCCTGTTAGCAAACTCCTTAGCCAGCAAATCCCAGGCACTTAAGATAAGATTTCACTTAAAACAAAATAGTTTCAGCAGCTGATACCTTCCAAAAGCAAACCACTTATTTGGCATCCAGGGCCAACCTGAAAAGTATACCATGATGTGCAGGGGTCTTTTGGGAGGGGAGCGCACCAGAGTGCAGCTCCAGCAGCTTCTGAGGGCAGAAAGGATCCCACATATCAGTTTCAGCAGTACAAGCCAATTCGGGAGTCTTTTGGCCAGCCAAATGTCAATTTCAGCCCCATTATATCCTATGGGCCATTGAAGTCAATGGGGAAAACATAGGGTATATTCTGGGGGCTGGAGAGGAGAGGATTTGAGGAAGGGGCTCCAAACTCACAAGGTAGCTGTTGGAGCCTCTCCCCAAGATACCCACCAAGTTTCAAGAACATTGGACCAGGGAGTTCAATTCTATGGGCCCCCCACACAAGTTGCCCCCATTCCTTTCATTGTTCTCTATGGTGGGAAAAAAGTTATGTTTTTCCCATGGTGCTGTTAGTAGCTCTGGGGGGTGAGGGGGTTTGAGGGAGAGACTCCAAATTTTCAGGGTAGCTTTGGGAACCTCTCCCCATATACACCTCCACGTCACAAATTGGACCAATGGGCCTAATTCTATGGGCACCCAAACAGGTTACCCCCATTACCTCCATTATTTCCAAAGGGGAAACCCAGCCAGCAGCACTTAAGGCAGGCAAGCAGGCGACACCAGCAATCAGACACTCCCAGAGAATCTCAGGGAAAGTGAACTATCTTGGGAGGTGCTTGTGGGGGTGTATGTGGGGAGAGGCTCCAACAGCTACCCTGTGAGTTTGGAGCCTCTTCCTCAAACCCCTCTCCTCCAGCCCCCAGAATATACCCTACGATTTCGCCATTGACTTCAATGGACCATAGGATATAATGAGGCCAAATTGCCACCAAATTTCTTTCATTCCTGAAAAGTACTGAGACTGACGAGTGATTTCAGCTCTCACATACTTTATTAGTTCAAGAACAAGACAAGTGAAGCCAGCTTGCAGGCCGGCTTTTATTTCCAAAGGAACCCACACCCCAACACACACAACACCCCGTGATTGGATTATTTACACTGATTGAGTTATCTCCTATGATTCCTGCTCCCTGATTGGGAGGGAGCTAGGATCCTACTGTCCATTGTGCTCTGGAGCGAAGCTCCAGGACTTCGCCCGCCCGCATGTCGGACCTGCTGAAACTGGTCAGAGTACAAGGCTGGCCGGAGCACATGTTTTGAGATGAATACACTATACTTCCCTCCTTTCTTTCTCTCCTTTTCCTCTTTCCCTCCTTCTTCCCTTCTCTCTTTCTTTCTTTCATGCCTTCTTCTCTTCTCTTTTTTCCTCCTTTCCCTGTTTCCCTCTTTCTTCCCTTCTCTCTCTTTCTTTCCCTTCTTCTTTCCTTCTCTTTCTTTCACTCTTTCCTTCCTTCTTTCCTCCTTCTGTGGCCCAACTCTAGTGAGAAGGGGTTTAAACTTTAGACCCCTTCTCTCTTCACTGCCCCACCCAGGCCAGCTGGGGAAGGGAAGGGGAAGCTTTTAAAGACGCCTCCCCCCCTTTTGCTTCCCTTTCTGACACCACTTCTGGTGATGTCAGGGGGCGTGACATATGCTAATAGCCTAGTAGCTCATTAGCATACCATATGCTAATGAGCTCCTGCAGCTCTTTTTCTACGAAAAGACCCCTAATGATGTGGAAACCTGGGGACAGAGCTGGCTCAAGACATTTTGCTGCATAAGATAGAGCACAACACCCCTACTCATCATCTATGCTGCCTGCCACCCTTCAGCAAATGTTTGGGCAGTTTCTGTGCACTCACTGTGACCTTCATCTCCTACTACCTCCATAAAGGGGCCAGAGTAGCTAACTGTCCTCTATACCCCAGCCATCTGACAGACCTTCCATGCCCTACAGGACCTCCTGAGCTTTTGCAAGATTTCTTCCTCTTACAAAAGTTCAGACATCATTTTGGTCACCTAAGCAAACCTGTTAGGGCAACCAAAATGATGGCCAAACCCATATAAGAACAAAGAATCTTGCAAGAGTTTGGGAAACCCAAACTTACCCATCCTCTTAGGTCATCTTTGTAAAACCCTGCTTCAGGTGCCTCACCATCTGAGGCTAGATGGATGGCAGCTTGAGAATGGTCCTTCTGAATTGTCATGGCAGCAAAACTTTGGCATTCCCTCCCCAGGGAGAGTCATCTTCTGCCAGCAGATGAAAACTTCTTTGGTTTGTTTGGCATTACCCAATACCTGTTATTGGCCCTTCTGCCTGGTTGTTGTTTTTTTATGTGTGTTTCTGTGTTTTATTGAATAGTTTAAATGTTTTCTATATACTTATATTTATATGCAGCTATATTTTAAATGCTGTTTTAAAGTCTTTTATTTTTTAAAGCTTTCATCTTTTAATGTTGAAATATTTTCATGTTTTGATGTCTACCACTTTGAGGGCCCTATTTGGTTAGAAAGGCAGCACAAGAGGTTTGCTTGCTGTGCTGTTTTAAAAGACGTTTGGGGGAGAGACAGCAGGGAGATTTAGCTACCTGTTGCATCTATCTGGCTAATTTCCACCCTAGCAGAGGCATTCACATTGATAACGGAACATCCACACTGTAGTTTTCCCTGCACTTCCCTTTCTTCAGCTCCCTATGGCTGTCATCCCCCTTCACACCAAAGGGCTTTTGAGGACTTTTTAAAAAATGGCTATTTATATATCAATATAGTGTTATAAAGATCTACTGGGTCCTCTGAATTCCCAGTTTTCATGGTTTTCTTTTTAAAAAACAAGTCTCTTGCTCTGAGGAGAGACAAGCTGAAAGGCATTATCTCTGAAAGGAAAAAAACTCACTGAAGAATTACTTTTAAAATAAATGAAAGCTAGGAATTCAAAGACACTGGCAAATTGATTATTATACCATAACACTATATGCACATAAGTGCTTTCAAGTCTCAGTTGATATATGGCTATCCCAACAAGAAGTTTTCAAGACAAGTGAGAAGCAGATATGATTTGCCATTGCCTTCCTCTACAAAATCTTCCTTTGTGGTCTCCCTTGAAGTACAGACCCTGCTTAGCTTCCAAGATCTGCCTATACCATGCAGCCTTCCCTCCTAACATAACACTATAGTGATATGTTAATTGTTGATGTTTTAGCAAGGTCCAAAACCTTTTGCTGGCTAGGGGAAATAATGGCTGGGGTGGGGTTGGGGGTGAGAAAGGAAAATGGTGCCTATGTGATTGGGATCTGCAAAAATGTGTACCTTGTGTCTATAATGGCATACAAACAAACTTTGACTGTGACCTTTCCAAAGATATTTTACCAAACTAGGACCTGGTCACATGGAGAAGTTGCCGTGCTGAAGGCACGAATGTCAGGTGGATTTTCAGGGCACGATCATACTGCGACATCTGGGAAATGTAGTGCTCCTGTGGCCAACCCGTGGCATCCCGCTGAAGATGTGGAGTTAAAAAGTACCTAGGAAAGTGCACTAGTATCTGGTAAATGTGGGGCAAAGGCGGGCATCTGATCGCGGGAGCACTAGTATCCTGTGGCATCCAGCGCCCACCCACGTCTCATTGCAAACCGGATGTTGTAAGTCCCCATAGGATGCGCACCAACGCCAAACTGCGCATGTGCACAAACATGACACTGACAGCAGCCCCGCCCCCCAGTGCGTATGTGCACAATCAAGAAACTGAAAACAGTTTGGCTTGTGTGATCATGCCACACCACTTCTTTGCCATGCTTCAGCATTGTTGTGTGATCGGCAGCTAACAGCCGGAGCGTGGCAATTCGGGGGACCATGTGATTGGGCTACTGCACTTTATTTTGCTCTGGGGCGAACAGCCACACCTCCCCCCATGTTATCTGGCCCGTGTGACCATGGCCTAGGTTTGGGAAAGATTATAGTAAAGCAGGGAAACATGGAACACTCCCCACATCCCTGCTTTGGTTCAGACGTTATCTTGTGCCTTATTTAGTACTGGGACTGGCATAAAGTAGTACCCCAGAAGGCTGGGAACTAAGTTCTTAGTTAAAAAACAACAACAACCCACAGTCCTTTAAATCCTCTGATCTGCAAAATATAAATGTTGGATTTTAATGATCAACATGAGTGAATGAAGTCTTTTGAAGATTTTTGTTTGTTTGTTTCACTTCTCTCACTCAGGAAAAGAGATTTTCTGAAACTGTTGTCAAGCAGAAACTGAATAAAGTGAATGGACTTACAAGGGTGTAACTTTGCTTAGCATGTCAATTCTAGTGTGTGTGTATATATATATTGACATGCTGTTTTAAAACTGTTTTCAGCTCCATATAAATGGATTTATTTATTTACATATTTACTAGGAATAAGGCCCGTTGTGGAAATAAATACAACGGGCTCTAGAAAGAGGCTCTGGGAGAGTGCCCCGGCTTTGGGCACTCAGTGACAATTTGCTGCGGCAATCTCAGCAGGGTATAATGACAGAGTCCACCATTTTCTCCAGAGGAACTGATCTTTGCTACCTGAAGAGTAGTAGTAATTTTGAGTGATCTCCAGCCCACCCCCAAGATTGGTAACAGTGGTTCCCCAGGAGGGAGTGGCTGGTTTGGAGGGTGGAGTCTATGGCATTGTACCTGTCTGAGGTCCCACCCCTCCTCAACACTCACCCTCTCCAGGTTCGACCCCTCAAATCTCCAGGAATTTCCCAACCTGGAGTTGACAACCCTATCTCCCTCCCAGCCAAACATCAACCTACCTTTAGTTTTCCATCTCCTCCCCCATCCCTCCTAGAGAGCAGTTGTAATTTGGAGTGATCTCCAGCCCCCACCTGGAGATTGGCAACAATGGTTCCCCATCAGGGAATGGCTGGATTGGAGGGTGGAGTCTATGGCATCATACCTGTCTGAGGTGCCACCCCTCCTCAAACCTCACCCTCTCCAGGCTCCATCCCTCAAATCTCCAGGAATTGCCCACCTGGAGTTGGCAACCTGATCAGGTCTGGGCCCAATGAGTTTCCTCCCAAAGGCCAACATAGGTGTGGAAAGGGCCTTTTACTGACAGAGGAGAAAGTACAGGTGCCAACTCTGATTAGGGAAATTCCTGGAGATTTGGGGGGGTGGATCCTGTGGAGGGCAGCATTTGGGGTGTGTGTGGAAGGACTCAGCAGGGTATAATGCCATAGAGTCTACCCTCCAAAGCAACCATTTTCTCCCGGGGAACTGATCTCTGTCATCTGGAGGTCAATTGTAACAGTGGGAGATCTCCAGGTCCCACCTGGAGATTGGCAACACTAGGGGAAAGTCAGCCGCACAGAGGGGAGTTGAAGAAAATGGTCTGATGGTTGCTGGCCCACCTCGTTAGCCAGCCAGCCATGCTGAAGCTAAGCAGGAGAAAGAGCCTTTTTCCATTTATTCTGACAGGAAAGTGGTCGTTGGGGAGGGGGTTATGGCCAGGGGAGGGCGTTATGCTGAAAGTCCTTTGTTTTTTTACTCACAGAACCAAGCTTGGCTGCCTACCAACAGCCACTGAGGGGACAGTCCCTCACAGGAGTCAAGAGAACTGTCTTCCTCAGGAGAGAGAGCTATCTGCCAGTAAATCTGACATGCAAAAGGGGGAGTGGGTGGGGAAAAGGAGCAGACCCAGCACCCGGCCAATGGCACATGAGTAGTCTTGAGTGGCAGCTGATGGGCCAATGGCTGAGGGAGGGCATTTTACAGCCAATGGGAGCGCATGTAATCTTGCAAAACCAAAAGATAATTATTTATAAGGAGAGATTCCCCATCTTTCCCTAGTCTCTCAAGACAGCTCACAATTCCAAATTTAAAGGCATAGGAAGTAGTAGAAGAAGAAGATTTTGATTATTTATTTATTTTTATTTATTATCAGATTTATACCCTGCCCTCCCAGCCCAAAGCGACTTACAATCTCCTTCCCTTCCTCTCCCCACAACAGACACTCTGTGAGGTAGGTGGGGCTGAGGGACCTCTAAGAAACCTGCTCTTGAGAGAACTGCTCTCAGAGAACTGTGACTGACCCAAGGTCACCCAGCTGGCTGTATGTGGAGAAGTAGGGAATCAAAGCCAGTTCTCCAGATTAGAGTTCGCTGCTCTTAACCACTACACCAAACTGGCTCTCATACCATAAAAACCCAATTAACCCCAGGAAAATAACTTGCAGCTTACATTCAATTAAAAGCCCTAAGCAAATAAAATGGCTTTGTTTCATCTTGTAAAAACTTTTAAAGATCATATCCTTTTCACCTCTTCTGGAAGCCTGTTCCACAGGGTGGGGGCTAGTACAGAAGAAGCATGAGCTCTAGTAAATGGGCCACTTTAAGTGGAGGAGCAGCCAGTAGGGAGCAACCATAGCTGGTGCACAGAAACATGTAAGGAGAGACAGAACTCAGAAACAACTCAGAAATAGCCAGTACCCATTGTAACTTTTTTAAAATAGGCAATATGTGGCTATTCAAAGCCAGTTATAGTTCCAGTTTGCCTTTAAGGGCAGTCCAATATACAGTGCATCAAAGTAATCCAATTTGGAAGCTGCAGAACATGGATCAGCATGGCCAGGTCAGTTGAGAAGTAGACAATTGATTAACCAAATGCAGCAGACAGAAAGCACTTCTGGCCATCTCACTAACCTGCTTTTCAAACAGCAAGGCTGGATCCATGAACAACCCCAAGCTCCTAACTTACTCTGCAAATGCCACCTCCATTCCATCTATGTGTAGTTTGGTGATTTGTTCCTATTTGTAGTTTAATTAGCAATTAATATCCTTTGCAAGTTGGTGCTCAATATGTTTTGCACTATCAAGACATACATTTATAGTGATTAGTTGAGAGATCTCTTTTGTTGAGGGAAAGAAAGAGGCCACCTTTTTCGAGCTCAGGTGAAAAGTTGGCTGACAGTGCATGCTGGAGAGCACCGAAGTGCACAGTAGATGTCAACATTGGCCCAATGAACTGTGTCGTCTAATTATTTTCAATTACGACCATGATCTTTTCCTTAACGTTTTCCTGTGCTGATACTTGCGTGGCTAATGTAGCTGACTCTGACTTTATGATCCCTATTGTTGCAACGTGCTGTGCTTAATTGCTTCATTGCTATAACAAACAGACGTTCTGAACAATTGGACAATAACATGAAAGGGAGGTAAGAGAATAGCTTGAGATGCTTTCATTTTAATTATGTTGATAGCACACCCTGTGGTTTTCAAATGCTAGAACACTGTTCTTTTGATAGCCCTGAACAACTTTTAATGAGTTCTAATAATTTTTTATTTTTATGCAAAGAATTTTGACCTCCACGAATGGAACTCTTTTGTTCTTAATACATCTGTGTGTCTCCCAAAACTGACTCACTTTAGCAATGCATCCCTTTCATCAGCAAAGTATTTATAAACCTGGCCAGATTAGATGTAATGGCATAAGATCATTTATTTAAACTTGGATATGCTCCAGTCATGTGTAACATGGACAGATCTGGTTTAATCAAATGGCTCTGCCACCATCTTGTCTACTTTGATTTTAGCATGTGCAAAATAGATACTGCAAAAACATAAACTGTGCTACAACAGGGGTTATGTCAAATATATTTCCTATATGGGAGGACAGGGAATGATTTAAAGTAGAGAAAATGTAGTTTTGAGAAGATGCTGAAGTTTCAGCATGTTGCCCTTAAAAACCAGCTATCCTCAATCTCCCACACCCAATGGGGCTCATTTCTGGTCTAGAAGCCAGCCAGGAGTAAAACAACTCGGGGAAGGGAATTTGGGGGACTGCAAACATGAGCGAGGGAAGGATTCAGCATCCTGTCTTGCCCACCTCATCAGAAAATACACCTACTCTCTACTCTTCTTTATTATGTCAAAACAATGGCAGTATTTTGCCATTATACCTAGTAATGCATAGGAGTAAGATATTGCTGGTTGCTGGGCTGGAATCAATAGTTCATGTTCCAGTGGATCCCTATCTTGAATTCTTGAATGTATCCCTGAGAATTTAATTTTTTCATAATAATCTAATTATATGTATTTTCATTAACATATAATTCAGCTTCATTTAATAGGCTTTCTCTGAAAAGACCCAGGATAAATTTATACAGTAACTACACATGATATGGGAGATCCATGATCAAGATTTACTACGGCTACAGTCACACAAGCAGTTTGCACCAATATCATTGTGGTACCTTTGTGGCTTTAAAGAGCTCTATCAGACAGTAACGTCTGCCTTCCGTGCCCCAGTTGTCGCCACCCCATTCTGCCCCACTTTGGAAGTAGAATAATCAGGCACTGGGGGAAGTCCAGTGTTTACAGATATCAGCACTTTCACCCCACATTTTCAGATGTCTGAACTCCCCTGGTGTGAGCGCAACCTGGCTGGGAAGTCTGATTGCTCTGTTCTGTTTTCACTCCTTGGGTTTTTTTAGTCAGTTAACAATGTGTGCATGACTGCATCTTCATGCACACCAGCAAGCTTACAGCTTTCCTCTGAGATCGGGGGGGAGGGCAGACTGTCCTTTTTCATGCTGGTTCCTCTGCCTACAGCTTTGCAGCACACAGGTTGGGGAAGGGTTAATTAAAAATATGAATTTATTCAGAGGGAGAGGCAGCCTCCTCCAGCTGTCAAAACAGAGCGGTGCTTCGAATGAACAGTTATGTACATATGCAAAAGACAAATTAAAAAAAGAAGTCACCTGACCATTCACTCTGTGGTTGCCACCCAGCAACAATCTGAATGATTGACCATGGGGCAAGCACAGTGAGACCACTTCAGGGTGTGTTGTCTGGTCACCCCTTCCCGTGATGATTTAAACTGCCACAAATAGAGGCACTGCCAGATAACGCCAAGCCTCCAGTGTAACCACAGCCTACGTCTTTTAAAAGTGCTTGAAGCAGACACTGAGGGCCATATTCCAGACTAGGGCTATAGGACCAATTTAAATCACCATCCCAGAGCTATAGGTCCCTATATATTTCCCCCTTCCAGAGCAAGTAGCTGCTACAGAAGTGACTTAAATAAGGAAAATGGCATTGGAAGAAAGGTTAAACTCCCTTACACCTTGCATGTGACCTCAGTCTCTGTTTGGTCTTTTAGTGCAATAAATAATAACTTCTGCAGTCATATTTTGTTTGAACCTCAGGGTAGGAATTTGGATTTAGGGAGTGCAGGGCTTGCAGAGAATATGAGTGGTTGGCTGGAAAAGGAACAACAACTATAACAAGGTAACAGAAAAATACAGCACTTTAGAGTGTCGTAATTCATTATCCCATAATATTAAGTCAGTATTAATTATTCATACATTACATGTGAAGGACAAGCTGAGAGAGAGAGAAACACTTTGCCAAGGCCACCAAAGCCATTAATAGCTGAGGTGGGGTATGAAGTGGAGACTGCTTGTTTCACAGTTTTACTTACACCCTGCAATATGATACAACTGCAATACAGCACGAGTTACATACAGCGATATAGATGTGTGTGTGTAAAGAGCCATCAAGTCACCACTGAAATGAGAGGTGATTGGCTACTGGCTTCCTCTGCAAAGTCTTCCCTGGTTTTCTCCCATCCAAGCAGCAACCCAGCCCTATACTATACCATTCCATATCCCCGATATAGATACATGAGGTTAAAGAAACATGCATAGGTTTACAATGTAAGGGAAAACCCCTGCCCCCATCCCAAGACATGGTTGTATCAGACATCACCATGAGCTGGACTGCAGCACAAATTCAGGATGGTTAATTAGAGGGCAGAGTTCTATGCATTGTAATAAAACACCACATGCTGAATCCAGTTGTTACACATGGTGCTAGAGAATAAATAAAATTACAGAATGGGGCCACTGACTGCAGATTCTGCTAAACCATGTTTCTCAAAGCTCTGACAGCTAAAGATCAAAGTAGATAAGATCAAGTGATTCGTGAACAGACTTTTTTGAGCCACAGCAGCTGGGGAAGAGGCCAGTTTGGGCTGATACCATATGGCAGAAGACGCAATTAACCCTGTCCTATTTATATGGCACTTGAATGTTTTATCTTGTTGGGCAAATAGCTGCTTGCTAGCTTGCGTCTGTGTGAGAAGTGCCTATGACCAGGGGCTGCATCCCCCAAGGAAGGAACCATCTTTTCTTCATGTTATCAGAGATCAGGCAACAATCCAGAACTGTGAAGCTTGAACTTTAATGGCTTGGTTTGTTTACACTGCCAACTCCTGAAGTCAGCCATTACCCTGTTGCCTAGCCAGCTCTTGACTCCTCACCTTCATCAGTTTATCATTGCTATTTTCCTCATCTGGGTCTTTCTCACAGGCCCTTAAGCTCTATGCTGGCTGCTGCACCCATCCTACAGGGTTAAGCCAGGGAGCAGTCCATCTGCTTGAGTCAAGCATACACAGTTTCTCCTGGCTCCCCTCAGGGCCAGGAATGCTGATTTTTGCAGCTTCAGGAGGCATACAACCTTCTTGTTTGCAAAAGCAGACTGTCTGCCTACGGCCTTCTCCCAGCCTCCAGTCTATTGTTTCCTTACCAACTATAGCAGGGGCCTTTTATCTCTCTTCACTTATTTCCCTGACCTATTCCCAAGCAATCCTTTTCTCTCAAGAAGGCCTTTACACCAGAGGAATCCTTTGCTCCATCAGGCCTCTCTTCTGACTGCTCTGTCCTTGCAGTTGCCACTCGACCTACCTCTCCTCCCAGCTCTGCCAGAAGACTGCTGACCTCCTTAGGGCTGTGCCTCCACTCGACCCTCTCCCCCCAGGAGATAGGGAACACTGGGCTGTGACAGTATGTCAAGGGTCTAAAGTGATGTTATCTATTGGGACTGAAACAATCCATGATTGTGCTACCAGAGACGTGCTGAGCTTGGAGCCTTAGAACAATAGCCCACCAGGACTCTGGAAGTAACCAGTCAAGAAGTAATGTGAGTGAGGTGTGTTCGGGTGTGGCAATTGCATGCTATTTAAACAGGGCTGTGACCCTGGAGATTTGTCTTGTTTGCGCTGAAATCACTAATAAAGTAGAGCTGATCACTAGACTTGGAGTCTGTCCATCCAAGGAACCCACTATTTAACAGTGGCAATGAGGATTGGATTCTGTTGAGCCAGCCCAGCACCCATCTGCACCACACCATGCATCAGCTCCACTACCACATGGATTGCATCGCAACTGGGACCATGGCTGCCGCTCCAGGACATCTGCCGGAATTTGACCCCACTCACCCAGAGCTTTGGGAAACCTGGGTGGGGCAGCTCAAGTACTTTGTACTGTTCCAGGACATCGAGGGCGAAGAGAAGAGGGAGGCTGTCCTGCTCAGTTCCTGTGGGATTGCAACCCTGAGGCTAGTCCAGGGCCTCATCGCACCTACATACTTGAGGTGGCCACTTACAACGCCCTCATTGTGGCACTCACTGGCCATTTCACACCTCAACCCACAAAGATGGTGCATTGTGTGGACTTCTACATGCACCAGCAAAAGTCCAACAGGACAGCCACCGACTTCATGGCAGATCTTCGCTGACTGGCCCTCACATGCGAGTTCCCGAATCTCGATGACACCATCCTTGACCAGTTTGTGATGGGCATCTGAGAGGAGAAACTACACCAAAAGTTCATCGGCCATGAGGACCTCACACTAGCAGAGGCGCTACATGAAGCCACTGCCTTTGAGAAATCTTGGCGAGACTGCCAGACCTCTGCCGCACACCAGGCCTCCGTACCCTCAGCTTCTGAGGCATCAGATGAAGAAGAGATACATCAGATTCACCACCCAGCTCACTGTGACTCATGACCTTCTGCCACTGGCCCTGCTCATCCAGTGGAGACCATCACATCAATGCCCAGCTGCAGAGAGGCCCAAGAGTGTTGCTCCTGCCATTTCTGGGATGAACTGCAGGCTGAAAGGTTGGTAGTTCAGCAGTTCAAGACCCGAGTGCCACATGATGGAGTGAGCTCCTGTCTCTAATTCCAGCTCCTGCCAACCTAGCAGTTTGAAAGCAAGAAATTGTAGATGAATAGGTACTGCTTCGGTGGGAAGGTAACAGCATTCTGTCCACCTTGGTGTTTAGTCAAACTGGCCACATGACCACAGAAATGTCTTCAGACAGCACTGGCTCTTCAGCTTGGAAACAGACATGAGCACTGCAATCCCAGAGTCGGATCTGACTGGCTTTCAAGCAAGGGAACTTTTACCTTTACTTGCAGGGCCTGCAGCACCTGCCATTCCAAGGGAGCCCAGAGATGCACCGCCACACACCAGGAATCAGTGGATCTGCACACCACTGCTGTCCACCAACTTCAGATATTGACTTTGCCCCGGGACACCCCTGATAAAATTAAAGTGACTGTGCTTATAGAGGGGGTACCTTGCAAGATGGAACTGGACACGGGGTCCTCCATCTCCATCATCTAGGAAGAGACCCTCACCTTAGACCCACTGGTTTCACACTCCAAGACTTTCAAAAGAAGGAGGAAGCCATTAAGGGGTAGGGCTAATTCCACGTGAAGTACAGATAGTTTGAGGGAATTTTAGACTCGTTGGTGGTTGAAGGATGGCTCAACAGCTTGCTTGGACTGTCTTGGTTTGCGTCCTTGGGCTTCAGAGTAACAGGGGTGCACCACATGCAGCCCTCAGACTTCAGTAATGTGTGTGAGGAGTTCCCTGCCATCTTCGATGGGACCCTTGGCTGATACGCAGGGCCCCCTGTATCGCTCCAACTTAGCCCTGAGGTGCGGCCCACAAGGGCGTAGACTTTCCAATTTTCCGGGGGGGCTGGGGCTGGGCCATAGGCATTGCTGTGCTAGGTCCTTAAAAGAACTGATGCCCAGTGACATCATAGGGAGGAGCCAGTGACATCACAGGCCACTGTCACTATTTATGGAGGTGGAGCTATGTGGGATTTAGGAAAGGGCTCTCCAGAAATTTAGGGGGCCTGGGAATCCTTGGGAACCCCCTAGCCAGGCCCCAATGGCTCAGAAACAAAGTATGGCATGGGCCTGAAAGTGACATCACATGAAGGGGTGGGGTTTTGGTGCAGGATGTGACATCATTGGAAGCAGTGGAGCTTTGGAAGTGCAATCACCTAACCTTTCACCTGGAAGTGACATCACAGAAAATGGCATCACAAAGTGATGTCACATCCTTGCTAGGCGCCACCCCTATGGTTTGCCTAGGGGCAGTTTGCCATTGCCCGCCTCTGTGTGGTGGCCCTGGACTTCCTTGGTGGTCTCCCATCCAAGTACTAACCAGGCCTCCCTGCTTAGCTTCTGAGATCTGGTGAGATCGGGCCAGCCTGGGTGGGGACAAACAAGTATGCAGGATTCTGTAAAATTCCATTCTGACTCCTTGTGCTGTTTAACATATACATGAAACAACTGGGGAGTTTTGACAGGATTTGGACTTCATTGTTACTACTGTACACATGACATTCATAGTAAGACTTCCAGGTATTTCCTGTGTGCTTTATTTGAGCCATATAGAGGCACAGCCACTGAATGGAGGTGGGGACTGGTAGACTTGGTTGAGAATGCACCATCTAAATCCATTCAAGTTATAGAAAGGATAGAAGTGAGGCCTACACCACTATTAGTGAGTGAATTTAAAATGTATAATTACCTAGGCCAGTACACCCTCTGCCAGCTCTTAATGCTCAGCTGTACTATGAACTGAGCAACCTTAGACACCCAAAGGCAGCTTCTCTGTTGGATGCACAGAACTTATTTACAATTAATTTTTTACTCTCCAGTAAGCTGCTGATTTCTGTGAAACTAAAGGCGAAATTGAATGAGACATTAGAGAGCTGTGATTGAATCTCTCACTGTCTTTAATTTTAAAAAACTATGCAGGAGCAGTGTGTGTCCATGTGTGTGTGAGAGAGAGAGGTATGTGTGACACCTAAATTGCCTTTGTTCCAAATGCTTACTGAGAAAACTTGTAAATAGCAAACTAATTCTGAATAAGGATGAGGGATGTTTGCCTATCAATCCTCTTGTATTCAGGGTTCAATTACTGTTAAGTGGCTTACTGCTTATTGATAAAATTTGTTTCTTGGGGTACATGACTGTCCTGTGGTGTTTCCAGCTTTTAGTACAGGAGAGCCAACTTTCCTTAAGTTTAATACATTTTCCAATTGAAAGTTGGTTTGATAAGGAAGGGCTATTTCACAAACATCTAAGCATATTGCACAACATCATGAGTTGATTCCCCACTCCTCCTCCACATGAAGCTAGCTGAGTGACCTTGGGACAGTCACGGCTGTCTCTCAGCCCCCTCTACTTCACAGGGTGTCTGTTGGAGGGAGAGGGAGAGAAGGAGATTGTAAGCCACTCTGAGACTCCTGGTAGTGAAGAGCGGGGTATAAAAATCACAAATTCAAGTATTTCTTTGCTTTTCATTGAAATCTTGGGCACTCATCAGAGCTCAGATAGCAGTGCAAGTACCCCCCAAAGGCTGATTTTTAAGGCATTAGGGAACTGTGCAGTCCCTGACCTATCCCTCAGGGCACAGTACAGAGAAGCTCAAGGGACTTGGTAACAAAAGTTATACATCTCCTTGCTCTCCGCTGCCCTCCCCCAACATTCCCTGCCAGCATTACCAGAGACTCAAGCTGCGGACAAGCTGAGCTCGCTATGAAAACCTCCCCCCAGCCAAACAAACCCAGCCACCCACCCCGGAACGAGGGGAGGGGGAGAGGGGGAGAAGGGGAGTGGGAGAAGGACCTCACGCATACACACACAACCCTGTCTCCAGAGACAGAGCACACATCTCTCCCTCCCCCGCTGTCTCGCAGGCAGTCGCAGTGGCTAAAGTAGGGGGAGGAGAAGGCGATGGCGGGCTCCCCCTCTCCCCATCCACTTCACATGGGCCACAGTCACGACTAGGATTTGACTACATCAGAGCCCTTCAGCACAATCTTTGCAGGCAGGAAAATGAGGGGGAAAGCAAACCAGTCTTTCCATTCTAGTACAAAAGCAACAGGCTGCAGCCAGAGAGACGAAAGCGGGCACAGCAAAGGTGAGCCAGAGTGGAGGCAGCCCAGCGCCTCCCTCGCCTGCCATCTAAGCAAGGAAAGCCACCAAACTTAGCAGTGCTCCAAACACTTTCCGCCAGCCAAACAACCCCCCCCCCCAGAGTGGCTCAGTGGCTGGCTGGCAGCCTCTCCAAGCCGGCTGGCCAGCTTGGAAAGGCAGCGGGCAAGCTGAGCACGCACCAAACACTTGCAGTGAGCTAAGCACACACCAAACACATGCACACAGTCAAACATTTCCCCCCCTCACCCCACCTACCCCAGAGCGGCTCAGTCGCCTGCAGTCTCTGCAAGCCGGCCAGTAGGCTCCAAACATGTGCACAGCCAAAGAACCCCCACCCCAGAGCAGCTCAGTGCCAGCTGAGCACACACCATTCAGCCACTCCAAGCCAGCTCCTCCATGGAGGCCAGCTCCCCCCCCAATCTCCCGGCATGGCTTGCCTCGCCGGGAGCGCGAAAAACAGCAACAGAAGCAGCATGAGGCAGCATGAAGCAGCACGAGGCAACACGAGGCTTCCCTTGGCTTTCCCCACCCCCATGGCTGCCCACGCTGGAGCTCAGGCCAGCTCCTTACCTTTTCCTGTGGGAGATCAGAATAATTTAGGGCTTATGGGAGCTGGGGGTGGGGCTTAGCTTTCAGGAAGCAAGCCCTACTCTCCTCCCACCACATCCGGAGTCTCAGAAAGCGGAGGGGAAAAAACTCTCCGCTTTCCAAATGGATTGGGGATGGGGGGTGGGTTTTGCCAAGGTTTGTGAGTCTGGTTGCCCGGGGGGCTCAGGAAATTTCGGGGGTAGCCTGAGCCCCAGAGCCCCCCTGGAGTTGACGCCCATGGCGGCCCATCTGCCTAAAGGCCTGGAGAGTCCCATTTGTGCTCAAGCCCAAAATTGAGGTGGAGCTAGACTGCTTGGTGGTGCAAGGAATTTTAGAGCCGGTTCCCCATGCCCCCTGGGAGACCCCCATCATAACCCCAATTAAGCCAAATGGGGACATCCGCATCTGCGTGGACTACAAATGTACAATCAACAAGGCACGGAGGGACCATGCTTATCCAGTGTCTGTGGTCAGCCATGTCCTAGCGACATTGGCTGGGGACAAGGTCTTCGGTAAATTGGACTTGGCCCAAGCATACCAGCAACTCCCAGTGGATGAGCTGACCACTGAGGCACAGACCATTATCACACACCGGGGTGCATTCAGAGTAAAGCGGTTACAGTTTGGGGTGAGTGTGGTCCCAGGGATCTTCCAGAACTTGATGGACCCTCTTTCGAAAGGCATCCCTGGGGTCCAACCCTTTTTCGATGATGTATTGATTGCCACTGCCACAGAAGAGGACTTTGCCACCCACCTACATGCTGTGCTACAGCAATCTGACTCCACCAGGCTGAAGATGAAGTGTGAGAAATGTCTGGGGGTCCCCTGTATTGAGTTTCTGGGGTTCTCTGTGGACACTGACAACACCCATCCGGCCCCCAACAAGGTTTGTGCCATCGCAAATGCATCCGCTCCCACTTCCAAGGCCAAGCTGCAGGCTTTCTTGGGGCTTCTGAACTTTTACCATCCTTTCTGCCCCATAAAGCCACACCCATGGAGCCACTCCACCGTATGCTCAACATGAAGGCCCCATGGGTGTGGGGCCAGTGGCAGGCTGCCACTTTCCAGACCATAAAGGAGGTACTCACCTCGAACAATGTCCTCACCCATTTCAATGAGACGCTGCCGGTCATCTTGACGTGCGATGCTTCTCCCTACAGCTTTGGTGCAGTCCTGGGCCATTGGCTGCCAGATGGAAGAGAGGTGCCAGTGGCCTACTACTCAAGGACCTTGTTGTCAGCCAAGCAGAACTACTCCCAGATCAACAAAGAGGCCCTTGCAATCGTAGTGAGAGTAAAGAAATTCCACAATTATCTGTATGGCTGCCCCTTTACCACTGCAACTGACCACATGCCCCCGCTTGGTCTTCTCACCTTCAACCGCCAGACACCACAGATGCTGTTGCCCAGTCCTGTGCTGGTCCATATTTCGGGGGGGGTGTCAATATGTTCTGCAATACCAGCCAGGAAAGTCTATGGGACACACTGATGCTCTTAGCCTCCTTCTGCTTAGCTCCGTTGACCTGGACCCAGACCCCGCACACCAAATCCTGATAATGGAGAACCTGCTAGACTGCCCTCTGCATGTCACAGAATCTCCTGCCACACCATTAGGGACCACGTCTTGTTCCATGTCTTGGACTGGGTGGGGAGAGGATGGCCCATCCATTGGATGGGCCCAGAATTCACAGCATTTGCGTCCCACAAGGACAAGCTCTCAGCTTACAGGGGGTGCCTCCTATGGGAGAACCAGGTAGTCATTCCCCCACTGTTGTGTAAATAGGTTTTGGTGGCCCTGCACGAGACCCACCCAGGAATCATGAGAATGAAAGTGCTGGCCAGGAGCTACGTGTGGTGGCTGGGAATGGACAGTAAAATTGAGGCCTTGGTACAGTGTTGGCAGGCCTGCCAGAAGACATGCCTTGAACCTCCGAGGGCTCCCGTTCACCAGTGGGAGTCTGCCCACATGCTGTGGGCATGGGTGCATTTGGACTTTGCCAGCCCATTCAAGGGGCAGCTGTTCTTCCTCCCGGTGGACTCCTACACCAAATGGCTGGAGGTCATGCTAGTCACATCAACTTCACCCCATGCAGACATCTGGGCCCTAAGACAGATTTTTAGCACTCATGGCCTATCAGACACAGTCATGACTGATAATGGCAATGCCTTCACCTCAGGAGAGTTCCAGGAGTTCTTGGACCAGAAACTTATCTGGCACGTGCGGTCCACTCCTTTCCACCCAGCTACCAGCAGACAAGCCGAGAGGATGGTGTGGACTACCAAGGACATGCTAAAGTGAATCACCCACAGAGACTGGGACTGCTGGCTTGCTGTCTTCTTGTTCAGTCATCGAGTGACCCTGAGTGTGTCCACTGGCCACAGCCCTGTGGAACTCTTAATGGGCTGCCACCTCATGACACAGCTGGACTGACTGCACCCAGACCGAGCCCCAGAATTGCACCAAACTCCGGTGAGCCAGGAGGCCCCCCCATGGGTTCTCTCCAGGTGACCCTGTCTTCATGAGGAACTCTTCCAGCAGTCTCATGTGGATCCCGGCAAGGGTTACCTGAGTTACCGGACCTCTATTGTATGAGGTATGGATGGATGGGGGCCAGCTTCTATGCAGGCACATAGACCATCTGCACTGCTGCCTGCTGCCTGATGTCAGGTTCAAAAGCAAGTAGATCCAAGCATTCTTAGGACCAAGAAAGGCTTTATTGGAATACAGTGCTAAAACTCACAGTGAAACGGTTATTGTCAGGAATGGCGGGGTTTGCTGTACAAGCATGGTTATAGTGTGATGCAAAATAGCGACTAGCAAATGAACTTCAAGTGCACGCAGGAAAACTCCCGGTGGGAGAATTACTTAATAGGCGGGAGACGATTCCCTCCTCCCCTCGGCTTCACAGAAATGGAAAATTCTCATAGACTTAAGAATAGTCCAAAGCCTGCATTCAAGGCCACCGTGATAACACTGAGCGGCAGAGAAGAAGCTCCCACGTTATAGCTAGCATACCTACACAAGTGCAGAAGCAGGGACAAGATAGGGAACACAGAACAATGGACACAGTGTGAAACATTAAACAAACCATTACTGACACTCTGCCTTCCCCAAAATCCATCCCGCCCCATTAAAAAGTGGAGAATGCGGAAGCTCCCGGTTTCGCCGGGAAACGGGAATGAAAGTCCCTGATCATTTCAGGTGCTCGGATATCTGTGACTTTCACCCACTCTCTATGCTGGGGACCAAAATGAACCCATTCAACAAGATAATACAGCTGGCCCCGTATTAATCTAGAGTCCAAAATGTCAGATAGTTCATAATGTTCAGCATCGTCCACCATCAGCGGGGGGTGGGGGGTGCAGAGTCTTCTGGGTGCCATTTATTCAGAGGGTATGCTGGCTTGAGAAGGCTGAAATGGAAGATGGGATGAATATTTTTAAGATTCTTTGGCAGCTCCAATTGCACAGTCACTTTATTGACACAACAAATAATTTTAAATGGGCCAATGTACTTCCACGCCAGTTTTCTAGAAGGTTGGGGGAGGCGCAGGTTTTTTGTAGACAGGTACACATAGTTGCCAGGCTGCAGGTCCCAACCCACCACCCTTTTCCTGTCAGCCTGTTTTTTGTACTCAGCCTTAGCCGCCTCCAAGGCATCACAAATTTTAGGCCATGAATCCCAAAAAGTCTTACACCACTCCGTGACATTTCCCCCATTCCCCACAGGTTCTAGGAACGGTAAAGGTGGGCTATCATAGCCCAGTGCTGCCTTGAATGGGGAAACTCCGGTAGATGCGTGCCACGAGTTATTGTAAGCAAACTCTGCTAGGGGTAAAAGATCGACCCAATTATCCTGTTGATAGTTGGTAAAGCAACGCAGATATTGTTCCAGGGTTTGGTTAACTCTCTCCATTTGCCCATCGGTCTCTGGGTGATAGGCACTGCTTAAGGCACATTCTATGCCCAAAAGATCCATTAGCTCCTTCCATAATTTGGAAACGAACTGTGCCCCGCGGTCGGATATTATTTTGGTTGGCAAAGTATGTAATCTCACGACATGTTGGAGGAAAGCCCTCGCCAACATTTTGGCTGTTGGTAGCCCAGGGAACGGAATAAAATGAGCTTGCTTTGAAAACAGGTCAACCACCACCCAGATGACAGTCATGTGCTTACTGAGGGGTAGATCTGTGATGAAGTCCATGGAGATGACTTCCCAGGGGCGACCAGGGGTGGGTAGTGGTTGCAATAGTCCTGGTGATTCCCCCCCCCCCCAGGTTTGCATCGGCTACACACCGGGCAGGATTGTATATAGATTGACAAGTCTTTTTTCATGCGGGGCCACCAGAAGCTGCACTGAAGCAGGTGCAGCGATTTAACATATCCAAAGTGCCCGGCAGGCTTTGAATCATGGGCAGATTGCAAAACTTCCAGCCGAATGTTTTCAGGTACATAGAGTTGGTTTCCCTTGTACCAACAGTCATTAGGTCTATGTATCAGGTTTCCCAGGGACTGGAGCATTTGTTTTTCTTGATCAGTAAGGGCTTTCGCAAAATGTTCTTCCCAGGGAGCACCTGGGGGTTGGGGTACCCGTGTTTTTTGGCTTTGTTTGCGGGTAACCACTACCCCGTTTAATTTGGTCGGGGTAAAGAAGGATTCTCGCACTTTCACCCGTTTGCTATCATGCTGGGGTAGGCAGGAAAGGGCATCCGCCAAATGGTTGGACTTTCCCGGAAAGTGATGAAGGGTGAATTGGAATTTAGAGAAAAACTCAGCCCACCGGAACTGCTTGGCATTTAAAACCCGGGGCTTCTGTAGTACCTCTAGATTTTTGTGATCAGTCCAGATTTCAAATGGGACCTGAGCTCCCTCAAGCCAATGGCGCCAGGTGATGAGGGCTAGTCGGATCGAGGTTGCTTCTTTATCCCAAATGGGCCAGAATCTCTCAGTATCATTAAATTTCCGCAAGACATAGGCTAAGGGGTGTAGGCGCCCTTGTGCATCTTCCTGGGGAATCGCCCCCCCCCCATTGCGGTGTCAGAAGCATCTACTTGCACAATGAATTTCTTGGTCTCATCAGGGTGCGCAAGGACTGGTTCTGTAATAAATAACTGTTTGAGCTGGTCGAATGCATCCTGACATTGAGGGGTCCAATCCAAGCGAGCCCCTGGCTGGGCAGCTTTGACCCCTCTCCCTTTGGTCTTGAGGAGGTCTGTGAGTGGGAGGCTGACTTGGGCAAAGTGGGGTAGGAACTGGCGGTAGAAATTGGCGAAACCGAGAAAACTCTGGAGTTGCCTTCTGATTTGGGGGGGCTCCCACCCCACCACATCTTGGATCTTTTTGGGATCCATCTCTAGACCCTCAGGGGATATGTGATAACCTAGGAAGTCAATGCATGTCTGATGAAATTCACATTTTGACAATTTGACAAACAGATTGTGCTCTAGCAGCTTTGAAAGTACCTCCCGAAGTAGTTTAACATGTGTTTTTAGATCCGGGGAGTACAGCAAGATATCATCCAAGTAAACAACCACCCCTTTAAACAAATAGGGGTGCAGAACTTCATTGATCAGGTTCATGAAAACTCCCAGAGCCCCCTGGAGCCCGAATGGCATTACTCTGTATTCAAATTGTCCCAATGGGGTGTTAAAGGCAGTCTTATATTCATCACCTTTTCTGATGCATACTCTGAAGTATGCATCTCGCAAGTCCAACTTGGAAAAAATCTTCCCCTTGGCCACCTCTGCTAAAAGATCCTTGATGAGTGGCATGGGGTAGGCATTGGTAGCCGAGACTGCGTTGAGTCCTCGGTAATCCGTACACAGTCTCAGCCCCCCATCCTTTTTTTTACAAAACAACACCGGGGCTGCAAATGGGGATGAAGCCGGTCGAATAAAACCACGAGCCAGGTTTTTATCAATGAACCTCCATAACTCCTCTTTCTCCATAGGGCTCATGGCATAAATTTTGCCTCTTGGCATCTTTTGCCCCAGGAGAATTTCTATGGCACAGTCTGAGTTATGGTGGGGGGGAGGTTCGTCGGCTTCCTCCTCCTCAAAAATGCGAGCCAAGTCCTTGTACTCTGCGGGGATCTGGTCAATCTCTTCCGCTGCTAGACAAGCCCGGGGAGGATCATTATCGGGGGGGTTCCCCAATTGGGATCCCATTTGTGCTCTGCACACTTTGGGGAAATGAAACACACCACTCCGTCCTCCCACAAAATGTACGGATCATGACCATGCAACCATGGGCTTCCCAAGACCAAGGGGAGCTTGGCTTGCGGGGCTATTACAAACGAGCGAAGCTCCCAGTGTTCTTCAGCCCCCATGCGCAAAGGTACAGTCTCAAAATGGCAGGGCTCTTTCATCGGTGACCCATCCATTTGGGTAAAGGTAATAGGGTCCTTCAACTTGGTTACTGCTGTCTCCAACCCCGTTACCAGAGATGGGTTAATGAGGTCCCTCCCGCACCCCACGTCAATAAGGCCACTTACCCTGATGTGGGTCATCATGGCTGGGTTCATTATGATCACAGTCACAAAGAAGAGAGAGGGGTAATTGCTCACCAATTTGGGCGCTTCAGGGGTTGGGTCCTGCTGTGCTGCGCCACTTACAACAGGACCTGCTCATTTCCCTGCGGCTCTGTTTCCTCCTCTTCCAGGAACAGTGGATCCACAATCTCTTCGTTGGCAAAGAGGGCCCGGGGATTACGTGGCTTGGCAGTGCCCTTTTTTGGTGGGGGCCCGGTCGTCATCTGTTGTCCTCTTGAGGTGGTAACCGGCCAGGATCCTCCTTGGGGCAGGAGGCAGCGAAGTGCCCTTTGTCCCCAAGTTTCAGGCACAAACCTTGTCTCATTCGTTGGTCCCTGAGCCCACTTGTGGCCAGGGTTGGTTTCCCCTTAGGTTGGGGTGTGGAAGTAGCTGGTCGGTTGTTTCCAAGGGACATATCCAGCTTCATGATGTGAAGCTTGCTTTCAGCTCATTCAGCCTCTTCCATCCAACCCTGGAGTGTACGCGGTTCCTTGGAACTGAGAACATTGTTACAGACGTCCACAGCCAGCCCTATTCAATATTGTTGGGCTAGCACTGGATCTGTCCAGTCCTGGATCTTGGCAGCATGCTTCTGGAACTCTCGGGAGTACTCCCTCACTGTGAGCCTCCCCGCTTGAATGTGCAGAGGAAGGCTTCGACCTTTGGAGCAGCTGCTGGGTCTTCAAAGCGATTTCTCAAGGCCCACATGAAGTCATCCACATTCCCCAATTCCACTGCATCCAGATCATGCAAGGCCACATACCAGCTGGTAGCAATTCCCCAGAACCGGGAGGCAATAAATTCCACCTGCTGTTCTTCGTCTGGGAACAGGTGCCCCCACCGCTGCACAAACTTCCCGACTTGCAATATGAAAAAGGAGACGCTCTCAGGGTCTCCATCGAATGTAATCTCCAACATGTCTTTCGGTCGTATGATCGGTGGGGGGGCACCAGACCTGGCCCAGGTGCAGGTCCTGGAGCTGGCTGCAGTTGGGGTGCAGGCGCCGGGACGGGCAGTGGAGGTCCCGGTGGTGGCTGTCCAGGGGCCGGTTGTCCGGGGATTGGCTGCTGCCCAGGAATGGGTTGTCCCGGGACCGGCTGTCCGGGGACTGGTTGGCCTGGCGCTGGTTGTCCTGGGACCAGCTGCCCCAGCACCAGCTACCCTGGAGTGAGTTGACCTGGCGGAGGGTGCCCCGGTGGCAGTTGGGGTCCAGGACCCGGAGCGGGTCCTGGCTGGGTGAGCATATGGGTGTGGATAGCTTGGTCCATCATCCCTGGGAGGGATTGCATTAGCTTGCCCATATCTCTCATTAGCCGCCGACAATCATCTTTGATTGTGTCCATCCTTGTATCCACATCCTTACTCGGGCTGGGCTGCGCTGACCCATGGGGAGTTCGTCCCTGGGGTAGTCCAAAGCTTCCACGGGGGTCAATCAGGCTATCCCAGCTTTGGCTCCCTGATAAGGACCATGTCGTCTGAGTAGTGTCCAATAAATTCCTAGACCAGTCCCTCGACTTCCGTTGTGTGACCCACTTGTCCCATGGGATCGGGGCACTTTGGTAGTAGGTCCGGGGTATAGCCCCTCCATGGCTCTGGATCAACCCCACTGGGCTGTAGATTGGGAGAGTGTACGAAGCTCCCAGGGTGCTTGTAACCGGAGGAGTGATTGGTCCCGCCGAGGAGTATGGGACCAATGTGGTAGTCACTGGAACCGTGGTTACCGGTGCGACTGTAGCTGGCACGGTGGTAACTGGAACAGTAGTCACTGGAACCAAGGTGATGGGAGTGGTGGTCACTGGGACCGTCACCGGCGTTCCACTGGCGCCGCTCATCCTGGTGTGGAGAGGCGCGTACCGGTAGGAACACTGAGGTTGATTCCTGACAATTTCTGTCAGGTTCAAAAGCAAGTAGATCCAAGCATTCTTAGGACCAAGAAAGGCTTTATTGGAATACAGTGCTAAAACCCACCGTGAAACGATTATTGTCAGGAATGGCAACAAGAAAATCCATCTTGGTAAGACATTCATCTTTATCAACGCAATTCTTCCAATTAGGGACAACTTCAGCGTCTTCCATTTTTCCAAATCTTGCTTCGTAGTTCTTAACAGCTCTCTATAATTATCCTCTTGGAGAGAACTGCATCTATTTCTTAACTGAATCCCTAAATACTTCACCTTAGTACAGAGCTTATATCCAGACTCTTCTTGTAAACTCTCCCTTTGTTCCATAGTCATGTTTTTCGTTAACATTTTTGTTTTAGTCATATTAACCTTCAAGCCCGCCACTTGTCCATACTCTCTCAAAATCTTATTCAGTTCCGTGATTGAAGACCTCGGTTCCTCCAGTATAAATGTCAAGTCATCTGCATAAGCTAATAGTTTATAGTGTTCTCCATGGACCTTTAGGCCTTTCACTTCTGTATTCAATCGTACCTCCTCTGTTAAAATTTCCAAGGCAAAAATATATAATAGTGAGAGAGGGCAGCCCTGCCTCGTGCCTTTCTGTATCTGAAATTGTTCAGTCCATTCTCCATTCACCATAGCTGCTGCTCTCTGTTTTAAGTAGATTGCTTGGATTGTTTGAATAAACCGTTCTCCTGCTCTAGCTCTCTTAAGTGTCTCTATTATAAACGTCCAGTCCAGGTTATCGAAAGCCTTCTCTGCGTCCACAAAAATTATCGCCATTTCTTTTTCCGGATGCGCTTCATAATACTCCAAGACATTCAATAGCCTCCTCATATTGTGCTTTATCTGCCTTTTCGGTAAAAATCCTGACTGGTCTTTATGAATTCTTTTTGCTAAAACACACTTCAGCCTATCAGCCATTATAGAGGGAAAAATTTTGTAATCCACATTCAGTAAGGAGATCGGTCTGTAGTTCTTGATATCATTTGCTTCTGTATCCGGTTTATGTATCAATGAGATTAGGGCTTCCCTCCAGGTGTCCGGTATTTCTTCTTCTTCCCACGCTTTCTTATAGACTTCATGTAACTGTGGAAGTAACACTTCTTCAAAAGTTATATAGAATTCCACTGGCAGGCCGTCCGTCCCTGGTACCTTACCCTTGTTCTGTCTTTTCAATGCTTCTACCATCTCCATCATAGTAATTGATTGATTTAGGATCTTCTGGTCTTCCTCCGAAAACTTCTGCAGGACACGGTCTTGCAAATACTGGGATATCTCTTCTTTGGTTCTATTTTCTCTTGCATACAATTTCTTATAAAAGTCTTCCACAATCCTTTTCAATTCTTGAGCTCCATTATGCTCCATGCCATTATTGTCTCTCAGCAATTTTATCGATGTTCTTTCAGATTGCTTTCTTATTTGATAGGCCAACCATCTAGTCGCTTTATTAGCATTCTCAAAATAGTTTTGTTTGGCATAGTTTACTTTCTTCGCCATTTCTGCTGTCAATAAGCAGTTCATTCTGTGCATGAGAAACTTAATTTTTTCCTTCCTGTCAAATTCTCCTCCCATCTCCATTTCTTGCCTCTCCTGTTCCAAAATATCTTTTTTAAGTTTGACGCATTCCTCATTCCTTTTTCTGTTTCTCTTTGCCGCTTCCTTCATCAACAATCCCCTAGCTACAGCTTTAAAGGCATCCCAAACCGTTCGTCTCGGAATACCTGATGTATTATTTTCCTTAAAAAAGAAAGCAAATTCTGTTTGCAAGCTTTTCACCACCTTACTGTCCTTGAGCAATAATGGATTCAATGTCCATCTATCCCTATGCCTAGTTCCTTGTAACTCCACCATTATCGGGTTATGGTCAGCAAATGTACTTGCCTCAATTTCTGCTTCCTGCAGATCTCTTACCATTGAAGATGACATCCAACACATGTCCAGCCTGGACCAAGAGTTGTGTCTTGCAGAATAAAACGTATATTGTTGTGTCTTGGGATTTCTTACTCTCCACATGTCCACCAATCTCAGTTCCTCTACAATCTGAGAAAGTGAGGTGGTAAATTCATTACCTTTAGCCTTCTTCCCCTGAACGCCCGCCTTCCGGTCCATTTTATTGTCAAAGACCACATTAAAATCGCCAATCATACAGAACTCCTGAAAGTCTTGTTTAGCTATCAACATTGAGAGCCTTTCGTAGAATTTCTCCTGGTTTTGGTTTAGGGCGTATATATTCACTATTAAAACTTTTTTATTTTCTCTTCGAATTTTTACCATTAGTATCCTCCCATCTTCCGAGGCGAATACAAATTCTGGTTGCATATGTTCTTTGATGTGCCACTCCATGTTTTTTCTTTTCTTTGTCCGCTGCTACAAATACTTTGCCTAATCCCTTATAATTCAAATACTTTTCATCCTGTTTCCTAATGTGGGTTTCTTGAATACACATTATATCTGCTTTGCACTTCTTCAATTGGTGAAATATCCTTCTTCTTTTCAGGGGTCCATTTAATCCGTTCACATTGACCGAGAGTATTTTTATTTTCTGTTTATCCATCTAGGTTCTGCGTCTGTCTGTGTTCCTTTTCACTCTTCGCCTTTTGCCGTGTAACAATTGGAGATCTCAGTCTAAATCTTCTGAGCCTTTGAGGTTTAACCGACAAATCTGGTGCTGCTGCCCCCTGGGGTTGGGGTTCAGATTCTTTCTCCACCTCTCCCTCTTCTCTCTTCTCTTCTTCTTCTTGATCGTCTGACATCTCCACACCATATGTCTCCAAAAAATCCTTGGCCTTGAAAACTGAGTTAATTCTAAATCTCTTTCCTTCAAAACTAAAGAGCACCCCTTCTGGCAAAATCCACCTGTAACTGATATTGTTGTCTCTCAATAATGCTGTTAATTCTGAGTACTCCCTCCTTTTTTCTCTCACTCTCCAGGGTATCTCTTTCAGTATCTTAATTTCTTCTTGTCCCATCTTCAGCGGTACCACGTTCACTTCTCTCAGTATCTTGTCCCTGACCGCCCATTTATGGAACCTCACTTGAACCTCCCTGGGCACCTTGAATCTCCTTGCATAGGCCGAATTCATTCTGAAAGCCACATCAATTTCCTTTTCCACTTCACCCGCATCCTCAATATGGAGATGGTTCGCCAGAAGTTCAGACATCTTTGCATTTAAGTCTTCTTCTTTCTCCTCAGGAATATTTTGGAACCTTAGAACAAACGCCGCTCTCTCCACCTGAAGCCTCATCTCATCTTTCTCCAGTGACAATTGTTTCTCTTCGTTTTCTTGGACCTTTCTTTCCACCAATTTTGTCTTCAGTTCTACTTTCTCCATCGTGTTACTTAGTGTCACTATTTTTGTCGTATTGTCTGCTATTTGTTTCTGCAAAAGCTGTAAACTCTTAGTAAATTGCTCAGTAATATCTTTCACCGCATTCTGGATCGGGACTGCCGCCTGAGGTATCATGTCCCTAACCTCCTGGATAGCTTTATTAACCGGGACAATCGCTAGCAGAACAGAATTCCGGATTTCTTCCATGCTGGCTTTAATCGGCTCTACCACGTCATTAATTGTGCTTAAAATAGTAGCTTGGACCACAGCTTGCATCTCCTTTTGGGGTTCCTTCTGATCTGTGTTCCCTAACTTCCCTGTTGCGGAACCAGGGACCCCAGGTGAAGCAAGAGACGTCTTTTTACTTCCTCCGCTAGCCATATTTTTCGATTTCTGTCTAATTTAAGTTTTACACTCTTAACTCACTCAGAGAATCTTCACCCTTTGTTTATATATTACTGTTCCAATCCCTTATCCAGTGTTTAGGAACAGCACAACCTTTGGCCCCGTTCCCAGACCCTTTTATCACCACCACGTTTACACAATGAGCTTTGTTTAGACTATCTTACCCTTTGGCAAATTCCCCAGAAGTTGTTTTTAGTATTCTCTTTTTTTGTTTACCAAAACAACCCTTCTGTTGGCAGTTTTCCCAGGCTAGCCACTCCACTGCCTTTCCCCACCTTCACCTTCAGTTTATACACAAAGCCACTAACACTAAATTGCCCAGAAAGGAAAGAAAAGGGAACTTTCCCACAAGCCCCCTGCCAGTCAATAGTCAATGATCAGACACCCTATTAAAGTCTCAGTTCTCTCACCAACCAGATTTCTTCAGCTTTCATTCAGCCAAGCCTGTCTTTCAGTCACAGTGTAAGCTGCAGCAAAAATTGGGAACGTAGCAACACTTTAATCTTCCACCCTGGCCCCAAGGGTTAAAAATTTGTGTGCACTGAAATGAGCCTCCTCTTCTTCATTTATGCGCTTCACCACTCTTCCACCCTACCCCTTCTAGGGTTAAAAATTGAGTGCGCTGCACAGGGGTCCCCCATTAATCTTCTCCTTCTCACCAAGTTGTTGGCAAACAGCTCCCACCCTGGCCGGGTCCCCTCTAAATTTCATAAACTGGGGTCCATACCACAGGGAGAAGCTAAGACTCTTTCCCCGAACCTCTGAGAGCCACACTTCAGCCACTTTATAGCCAAACTCACTGTACTCTCAGTTTTCACCGTATTGCTTTCGGATGCCTTTTCACTCACTCTTGCCCTTTTTTTCTGTTCCAACTTCACCAAGCTCACTTTCACTTTCTAGCCATTTAGATTCTGTCAGGGGGAGAGCCCTCCCGCTGTGCTACTTCTATAGGGCTAATTATGTTAAATCGCCCATTCCAAACCGCCTCTTTTGTTCTCGCGGATACTCACAGAAGTGCTCTGTCAGTAAGGTTCTTCTTCCTCCCTTGGTGCAGGAGCATTGGCTTTGCCCAGCAAAGCTGAGCTCGGACTTTGATCCCATGTCAGGGGCGATCCAGCCCACCCCGTGAGTTGCAACTCACACGAGGTCTCGGATCAAGCCCCTTGCAACTGCCCGTCCCTTCCTGGGACAGCAGGGGGTCCTTTTGATGATCGAAGGACCCCTTTAAAGATCATAAAGCTGCCACTGCGCTCAGGCACGTGTGTCTTGCCACGCCGCCTCTGCCTCTCTCCCAGAGTTTCAATATTGAAGGAATTAGAGCAAACTACAACTAAGTTCATGTGGCAGGGTAAAAGAGCACGAATTAGACTCAAAATGTTGCAGGACTCAAAAGAAAGAGGAGGCCTGGCTCTTCCAAATTGGACAATATATTACAGAGCAGGAGCGATGGCATGGATTAAGGAATGGGTGATGCTGGAGGACAGAAGGCTTTTAAAACTTGAAGGACATGATCTCTTAGAAGTCTGGCACATGTTTTTATGGGATGAGAAGATTGCAGCACGTAAATACTTCAGACAACATTGGGTACGAGATGCCCTAATAAGAGTATGGGAGACCATCCGGAGGAGGTGGTTCATTAAAACTTCTAGACTGGTTGCACCGGTAGAAGCAGTGACTCTCTCTAGGTTGTACTCTGAAGATCCTTCACAAAGATATTTGGACATGATAAATGCGAAGGGGGAGCTTGAATTAGAGGAGAATATTAGTTGGTGGCATAGAATCCAGATCCAATCAAGATGTAAAAAAGATAAACAGAAAGGGTTTGAGAAGTCACTGATAGATATAGAGAAAATACTATATGAGCCAGAAGAGAAATTTATTTAAAAAATGTATGCATTGTTGTTAGCAGATTATATGATTGATGAAATAGTGAAAAATAGTATGGTCCAATGGGCGACAAACTTTGGTTATAATCTAGAACTGGAACAATGGGATCAAATATGGAAAATAAATGTGAAAATAACCAGGGCGGTTGCATATAGAGAAAACATGTATAAAATGTTTTACAGATGGTATATGACTCCGGATAGATTATCGAAGTATGATGAAAAATGCTCTAATAAGTGTTGGAAATGTAATGTTAAAGGGGGCACATTTTATCATATGTGGTGGACCTGTGAGAGGGCAAAGAAATACTGGATATGGGTGCATAGATTGTTACAGAATATCACAAAAGGCAATATTGTGTTTAAGCCAGAAGTGTTGTTGTTAGGAATAGTTCCAAAAGAGATAAGGAGAGAAGAAAGATATCTGATAATATATGGAACGACGGCGGCTAGAATTCTATATGCGAAGTATTGGCGATCCACGGTGGTACCAACTGAACAGGAGCTGATTGAGAAGATAATGGAAGCAGCAGAAATGGACAAACTGACTCTGATGTTGAAAGGATATGATGAAACAGCCTTTATAAACACTTGGCAATGCTTTTATGATTGGTGGGATAAGAGGGAGCAGGATGGAAAGAAACAATGATGAATGTATAATGTAAGCTTTAGAATGAAAGTAGACCTGAATAAGATATTAATTTTGAACTAGCGGGTATAGAAGCAACTGTGTAACATATATGTTGGTAAGGTGGGAGGGATTATAACGGAATTGGGATATGACGGATATTTGTAACCCCCCCGTCAATGTTTACTGTTTGTCTTAGTGGGTGTAGATTGTATTGTTATGTATTGTTTTGTATTGGTTGTGTGGTATGTCTTGTAGTTTTGTCGTTGTCTAAAAATAATAAAATGCCTCTTTTGGGGGGCGCTAAAAAAAAAAAAAGGAATGGCGGGGTTTGCTGCACAAGCATGGTTATAGTGTGATGCAAAATAGTGACTAGCAAATGAACTTCAAGCACGCGCACGGGAAACTCCCGTCGGGAGAATTACTTAATAGGTGGGAGATGATTCCCTCCACCCCTCGGCTTCACAGAAATGGAAAATTCTCATAGACTAAAGAATAGTCCAAAGCCTGCATTCAAGGCCACCGTGATAACACTGAGCGGCAGAGAAGAAGCTCCCACGTTACAGCTAGCATACCTACGCAAGCGCAGAAGCCGGGACAAGATAGGGAACACAGAACAATGGACACAGTGTGAAACATTAAACAAACCATTACTGACACCTGAGGAGCCTGAATTGTCCTCTGCCGAGGAGGAGAATTGTGCCCTGGAACCATCATAGCCACCGCTGCTGACCAAGAGCACCCCCCCACACACAACAGTGTGCAGGTGGATTGCTGGGAAGAGGAAAGCCTGGCACAGACCACTACAGACCTTCCAGCACAGAGTGGTCCCTGCCTTACCAAGCCCAACTCTGATGTCGTCTCCACCCCCTCAGGAGCTCCAGTGTTCTGAGGGGGAATGACACATGCCAGCATACCTTGAAGACTATGTCTGTTTAGGTGCTTTGGAACTTAGGGGGGAGGGGTGTTATGTATTGGGACTGAAACAATCCAGGACTGTGCTACCAGAGACGGGCTGAGCTTGGAGCCTTAGAACAATAGCCCACAAAGACTCTGGAAGTAACCAGTCAAGAAGTAATGTAAATAGTCTATCTTTGGGAGTGGGGTGTGTTTGGGTGTGGCAATTGCATGCTATTTAAACAGGGCTGTGGCCCTGGAGATTTGTCTGGTTTGTGCTGAAATCACTAATAAAGTAGAGCTGATCACTAGACTTGGGGTCTGTTCATCCATGGAACCCACTATTTAACAAGTAGGTCCATTTCAGCTAAGGAAAATAGCATAGCATAGAATGCTATGACCTCAGTCTAACCTTGAGAGATTCCATGACTGCTGTTTGTTCTCTTAAAACTAGGAATATTAAGAATGCCTTTGGGTCATACCTCTAATTCCACACTAAGTACATTGTTTTTCTGAATTAGAGTTACCTCATACCTCATCTTGTAGAACACACACACACAAATCTTGATTCATATGTGCAGGGAAGTGAGGTACTGATGAAGTGCCAGAGACCTGAGGTGGCAGAATGACTTGCCCCATTTCAGATTGCAGCACCACATTAAGGAATCCTCCCTCAAAAACAAAAAACAAACAAACACACAAACAAAACCCTGTCTCAAAAAAGAACACCAACACAACAAATAAAGAGAGAGAATAGAGCCTTTCTTCCTGTTGAGATAAGTTTCTAATTTCTGGGAATTTTTAATGTGAAAGAACATTCAAATCAGGAATTTACCACTTGCAGACTGAAGAGGTGGTGTTCATTCTACCAAAAAGGGGATCTACTATTACAGTACTGATTCCAGAGGTTTGGGGGAGGGGGTTGGTTTTTTTTTTTGAAAAAGCAGTGCTGGAACTCTCAAGAGGGAAATGAAGTTTCCAATCTGTATACTGAAAACTCATGAACTTTTAAACATTTTTGAAAGAATGTTGTCGAAAAGGTTCTGGAACTCTGTTCTGGCACGTTCCCCCAGAAAAAAAGCCCTCACTGTTTCATTCTGTTGCATTTGTGAACCAGGCCTAAGATGTGGCAGTATAGCCTGCAAAAGAGATCAAGTGTTGCACCTCTGTGTATAGGTTTTTGGTCTGAATGTTGTCTTCTGATTGGTGGAAATCATGTCCAGCGGTCACAGGAATTTTTCTATTCTATTTCTTTGATTATATGGTGGGGTATACCAGTGGTACTCTCAAGTAATAGTATACTGATACACATAGATTGGGAATGGCTGTCCTGGAGCCAAACTAGACATGGTTTTTTGAGAGTTGGGCCTGGGTTTCTCCACCTGATTTTCATACCATCAGCCACTTGTCATCCTATGGGAACTACTTTCCCAAGCATACAGGACCTTGATTTGGATTGGGACCACAGATCATGGGGAGAAGTGGCTTCATCCTTCCCCCATACCACTCTCCTGACCCAAAACAGCCTCAGGGGGTGGGGTGATAATATTTGTTCTGTTGCCACATGTAGCCCATCAGTACAGGTATAGCTCATCAACAAGGCAAATTGCCCCTTCCACTGAGCCATTTCAGGTCGGGAAAATGGCACAGGGAGCAAGTGGAAGCCCCTTTCCCCCTCTGCATGCAGCCCCCATCCAAACTGGAGCCCTGCAAAATTAGTTTTCAGTAGTGTGGTGTGTGGCTAGCTGATAGTATGTGAGTTGGGTCAAGAAAACTCAGACTAAAATCTTAAAAAACAAAAACCAATCTCATCTATTGTGTATCATGAGGCTCTCATTGCTCTACTCAAGAGTTGCTGCCAGGCTTCAAATGCTGTAAAGCTCAAGTGGTCAAGTTCCTTCTGTCCCCTTACAGCCTAGTCCCAAGCCTTTCTGAATAACTCTGTATAGGATCACACCTGTAGTGTTTTGACAAACAGAGGTAAAATCACCTGTATCTCTGCCTTCAATTGATTTCTGGAATTAATCTTCTCCACACTTCAGACACATTTACAAATAGTGAAAATGACTTTTTAGATTTGTCATGCAAGATTCTAACACATTCCACTTGGTATTCCGCCTGTTGAGGAGTCCTTCCCTCTAGCATGCAATCTCTCCATCTGGCAGGGACAGACAGTTCATGGGAATAGGGTGAGCTGTTTACCTCCTTCAAGTCAAATGAGCCCAACAGCAGAAAGGATTCAACTGAGCTATCCTGACACTGAGGGGTAAAGCTTCTGTGCTGTGGATTGTGGGTACAGATGCCTCCTTTGACTGCTTAAATCTTCACAATTACCAGTGTAATAGCAGAAAAAGCACTCTTAATAGCCCGCAACCCAGGACGACACATGAGACAAACAAGCCAGCTCAGCTGCCACCAGCCTTTATTAATACAATTTGCATAGAATTACCATAATGCTTTACAGCTTTATTTGAAAAACTATTACTTTTGACAGGTTCTCTAACCTCAATTAGCATTTGTAGTGGAGGAAAATCTTCCTTTCCAAAAACAGCTCAACACAACATGTAAAATAAAAACAAAATAAACCACACACATGCATGCAAATACTTTAATGGGCAATTTTGTACCTTCCTAGACATTATAAGAAACAACTTGTCATCAGTAAGGAAATATTCTGCTAAGTGGTGGTCTGAGTGCTTTGTTTTCATTGGCTTGGTGCAATACAAGTTAGGGATGGAAGCAGTCTTCATACTACTGTTGTAAAATGGACTGCAGTCAATCATGTAGCCCTTCCAATAGATGTGAAGACTTGTGAGACTGGGGCCTCCAACGTGGTGCCCATGGGTACCATGGCACCTGCTGACACCTTTCCTGGTGTCTGCCAAGTGTTTTTAGAAAGTGGGTGGGGCCACATGGGCCTTTTTCTAAGATAGCGTCTAATTGGATGTGCAGACTTTTTAAAATGTTGCTTTGGCAGCAGGTGCCACCACAGCACAAAGATCTTCACTCTGTGGCTTAAAGTAAACTGTGTGTATGGAAGAAGATATTTTAAGATATAGTGTTTATTGTAAAAAGCATCCTGAAATGTTGAAGAATTATGGTGAAGAAATGCATTTTTTTCCCTTTGGAGGTCTGAAATGAGCAAAACCTTCACTCTGAGTT
Source organism: Gekko gecko (assembly GCA_029375565.1). Lineage (NCBI taxonomy): Eukaryota > Metazoa > Chordata > Lepidosauria > Squamata > Gekkonidae > Gekko > Gekko gecko. The sequence goes on along the minus strand of JAPDNY010000002.1, from coordinate 117,920,276 downwards.
GTAAAAGGTCCCCCCATCCCGGGCAAAGAACAAGCAGGAAGGGAGGTTGCCAGTCCAATTCTTTTCCATACTTACCTCAGCCCACCTTCATACACCTGCTTAATAGGTCTAGATAATGGGATGGTCAAGCTCTACTCCCCCAAACAGGGAATAGAGATTTTGAGGTGTTAGAAACTAGAGAGACTTCAGGAAGGAAAATTCTGGAGATTTCCAAAAAAGCTTCTCTGACCTGGCCTGACTGGGTCAGTGGGAGGGGAAAGGGAGAAGATAAAATACCTGGAAGCAAGAAGGAAGGGCTCTTTTGTGCTGGGTTCATCAGAGGAGACAGAAGCCTTAGAGGAGGTCTGGAGGAGGTGGCCATTGACCATGTGCTGTCCTGGAAAGCAGGAGGAAGCTTCAAGGTAATGAAACTCTGTAGAGCGCTGTAACTTCTTAAGCTAAAGAGCTTGTCTTGTATTTTAACATCTATGTGATCGGCCATGTTGGTCTGAAGCAGTAAAACAAATTTAGAGTCCAGCGGCACCTTTAAGACCAACAAAGGTCTATTCAAGGTATGAGCTTTTGTGTGCATGCACACTTTTTCAAATACATTGGAATGGTCAGTAAGGTTCAAACTTATAGACAGGGAAACTAACATGTAATATGATGATGTTTAAAATATGCAAAGTCAAAAATAAAAAGCTAAGGTTATAAGGTCAATAGCTGTAACGTAATAAATATGTCAATATAGCAGATAAATGTCTAAAGGTGTCTTTTCTAATTGTGGGAAACAAGCCAAGAATCTCCATTCTCTCCTCCCAGGCATGGAGGTCACTTAACAGCACTTTTAGAGGTGGATGCAGTGTCATGTCAGCAAAACGTCCTAATATTCCTGGCATTACATTCAGTATTCTAATGTACTATTCTGAAAAAGAAATATACTATTCTGAAAAAGAAATATACTAAAATACAGAGGATTTACAGTCATTCTTGTTGAGAATACATATGTGAGGACTGAATGAGTTAGCATATGTAATGAGATAAGAAACCTATATCCTTGTTGATTCCTGGGGAGGTTTTTGTTCCAAGTGTTGTTATAACTTGTAATTCAGCAATAAGAACATAAGAACAGAAGAGAAGCCAATGCTGAATCAGGCCAATGGGCCATCCAATCCAACACTCTTTCACACAGTGGCCAAAAATACCAGGTGCCATCAGGAGGTTCAGCAGTGGGGCCAGGACACTAGAAGCCCTCCCACTGCTGCCCCCCTCCCAGCATCAAGAATAGATTGCATCACCTGCCCCAGACTGAGAGTTCCTATCTATACCTTGTGGCTAATAGCCACTGATGGACTTCTGCTCCATATGTTTATCTAATTCCCTCTTGAAACTGTTCATGCTTGTAGCTGCCACCACCTCCGTGGCAGTGAATTCCATGTGTTGATCACTTTTTGGGTGAAGAATCTCCCTTTCTATTCTGTTTCTGATATTCTTTTGTAATAAAACAGCTACTTTGAGGTCACCTAGGTTTCTCAATGTTATGATTGCTGATGTCAGATTTGTATCCATTTATCCTCTGGTATATGGTTTGTCCTATGTAGAGAACCAAAGGGCATTGTTAATATTTAAAGATGAGCAAGTGAATACACCTCTGATGGTATAGTTGATGTTGTTATGCCCAGTGATTGTGTTTCTGGGTGTATATGACAGCAAAGTTGGCATCTGGGGTTATTGCAAGCTCTGGTCCCAGTGTCCATTTTCAAATTAGATGTTGCATTATTGTGGATGAAGGGTTGTTTGAGACGGGGGGCTGTCTGCGTGCAAGGAAAGGTTTGCTCCCCAGTATTTGTGAAAGAGAACTGTCATTATCCAGGTTGTGAGTCATTGATGATGCATTGAACTGTTTTGAGCTGAGATCTCTATGTGACCAATAGAGGTGTTCTATGGCTGCGATCACACACACTAAATAATCCACTTTCAATGGACTTTTGAATTGGATTTTGCCAGTTCACACAGTAAAATCCAGTTGGAACATGCATTGGAAGTGGATTAAAAGTGGTGTTATGTATCGCAAGGAAACCATACTTGTGAAAGGGCTCACAAGCGAGCATGTGAAATAGCGTAGCTTGGAGCGCATAATAATAGAAGGCTTGGATCCTAGAATGAACCAATAGATAGATCCGGATCCTACTAATAGCCAGTTGGTAAACAATACTCTGTAAATAGCCTGTTGTGGGATGTGGGGTATGTGTTGGGTGTGGTGTCTTTCAGGAATATAAGCAGGGCTCTGACCCTGCAAGTTTCTTTAGTTTGAGCTGAAACCAATTAATAAAGATGAGCTAATCACTCGATGTGTCTGAACCCAGTACATTTCAAGTGGATTATTAGGGGTGTGTGATCGCAGACTATTATTATCTCTTTGGGGCCTGTCTTCTAACAGTTTTTCTCTTGGTATCATTCTGGCTTTGTTAATCTGTTTCCTGACTTCATCAGATGGATACTTTAGTTCCAAAAAGGTGTGTTGTAGATTCCACATGTTGTGAAGAGAACATTATACAGAACAATTCTTTGCTGAAAAATTAAGTCTTCTAGACATCTGTACAATATGAAAATGAATTTTAGGAGCCCAGCTGTTAAGTAAACATTTCTCTTTACTTGTCTTTCTAAGATTTCCAAAGCAAAAAAGATATTTTCCCAAATGCTAGCCTGTTTGAAATTTGAAATGCCCAATGATACTAAAATGCTCCCTCTCAACGGATTCAAAGCTGTTTTCTGCTAAGCAGAAGATTTATCAGTCACTGAGAAATTATTTGCTATTGCCCAAGTTCCTCAAGCAAGGACTAAATGAGGTGCTTCACATATTATAAACCATTTATGGATAATACTGGCAGGGTAATAACCCTGCAATCATGGCTGTAAAGCCAAGCAATTCAGTCTGCTGTTATGATTTGTGCAGTAAAAGGAAAAGGGAAGTGGAGATGGAGCAAAGATGCAAAAACCAACTATCGCTTTAAAAATGATGTTGCATCCATCAGATTAATTTGACCTGATGTGAGTATGTGCATGCATGCATTTTTCCTAATGACATATTCTAGCAGTCTTGGATAGCAAAAGTAGCTTCCTTAAGAGAAGTTCCCTTCTGTTTCAAATTGGGAAAATGGTGAGGAACTGAGATGACAAATTGTATAAATGGTAGAGTATGCATTAGGGTTCACACTAATGGCCTATTCTATGGCTGAAAGGACACAGAACAAAGTAGCATCTATCAGGTGACAGCACATTCATGTATCAGAACAGAAAACATAACAGCCTGAAGGGAATACATGACCAGAATTAGATTGTATCCTTTTCAGAGTAAGGGCCCTCTAGTCACTGGAAACCTTTCATACCACATCTCTTTGAAGACTAATAGTTGAAAAGTCCTGCCACCTCACAGAAGGCAAAGCTTTTTTTTAAAAAAAAGTTATGTAAATTACTATCACGGTTTTAAAGAATCATAATCTAGCTACAGTCAAGCATCCCCTCATGTTCCAGAACTATCATGCATGTGTTTGTGATGGATGTTCAAATGCTCTTTTAATATTATGGGATTGGGTCAACTGATTCTGTGTACATCCATTTGCAAATAGCTGTGGAAAATGCTGTCTGTGTTCTTCACCATTCAGTTCACATAAATTGCACCAGCCTAGCTGAAAGATGTTCAATTATTGCTTAAGTGATTAGAAGTAGAAAGAACAGCTAAACAGGATATAGATTAAAATTCATGTCATAGGAACCCCCAGTGGTCACATTACTTCAGGGTCCACATCATATGGTGTAATAACATGATATGCATCACATAAGTGAGCAGAATTTGCACCCCCAAATTATCGGGATTACATTAATGAGCATACCATGCATTTTCATCATACCATCCAGTGAGTTCTGCTAAGACACCACTTTGATCACTTGTGGAGTAATGGACAGAGTGGTTAAAATGGAAACAGATGCAAAAGATGATTCTAGCTGAGCTTCACAGAACTCTCCAAATATTGTATGAATGCATTCCTTACTATGATATGACACAGAATGAATGTAATTAGACTTGTGGGTTTCTTTAGTTATTAATTATAATAATTAGAAAAATGAGTTGCTTTGTAATCATCAATGTTAATATGAAAACAAAACAAATTCCCCACTTAAACAGTCTATAATGGGGAAAAAACCCTAATTATTTTCTTTCCTTTTGTTCTCTTGCTTTTGTTATTTCAGCCTTGCCTGTCTCTGATGTTATGGGTTTCACTTTTACAAGGCAGCCATCATTTGCCTGATAAGGGCATAAATGGTGTTCCTTAAGGGAAAGAGGAGAGAGAGAGGTTCTGGACTTTCTTGCCTGCTGCACTTATTCTTTTGCAAGCAAATCTACCTCAAGTTCCTCTTGCTGCTGCTTCCTTACTCAAATTCCATGTCCTCCTTATGCCAGCAAATCCCCATGCCTTGTCAGTCTTCCTCCTCCTTGTGCTACTGTCCTTCATGCTAAATGACTGCAGTGCCAGATTACTTCATGGCACACTGCTGTCTATGCTATTGTGTGTTTGGAATCTTTCCTATCAGTTCTGCCATAGACTTTAATGTTCAACATGGGTGCCCTTTCACTATCTCAGAAAGAGGAACTCCTTTATTCTATCTGCCTGAAATTTGAAAGTGTCCTAGGGGAGTGCTACAATCCAGTTTGGATGGGAAACTATGACTTGGGTATGGACCCAAGAAGAAACTAATAGGAAATAACAACAAAGTAGAATTATGGCAACAAAACAACAATAATGAAACAGAAATGAAATAAAACCATATAAAACAACTCAATAATAAAACATTCCCTTTTTGGAATCAATAACAAGAATGGGAGAAACAAAACAAACTCCCATGCACAAGTCTAATGGTTGATCAAGTATTCACGGCACAGTAACAAGGAAATGTATAAACTATGCATGCAATATATAAAGGTGTAAAGCCATATAGGCAAGTTTTACTCCAGCTGTGTTGTATTCTGGATTAAAATATGACTTTTGAATTTTTCCCAACAAAGAAACCACGATTAAACAGACACATATGTCTTTTTTCTTTCTAAGCTGAGTACATGGGAAACGTTTCAAAGGCAGCAGCAGTGTGCTACAGATTCTAGTCCCCTGTCTATGAAGAAAAGCTCCCTATAAGACTTCCACGGAATATCTCTTCAAGCCTGACAAGAGGGGGCTGGCTACCTAGTCATGGGAGACCTGAACTGAAATATTCTTAAGCGGAATAATTAGGCACATCCAGCACCTTAACGGGAAGCATCTCCTCCCACCAACATTTGACAGTAGGTGAGTATTTTTATGGTTTCACTCTGCATGTTTGGAAAGAAATGACAGGCATGCAAATATTCACCCTTCCCAAGCTTCCTTAAAAGAACTCTATTTTGCAACAAAGTATATCTCTTCTGAACTGACTTTTTCTTTTTCTTTTTTACTTGGTCTCCCTAAACCAGTAGAAAAGAGAGAGAGTCCGCTAGTACCTTAAAGACTAACAAAATTTGAGGTAGGGTATGGGCTTTCATGATTCACTGATCGCTTCTTCAGATACTTCTACTGCTACAGAAAGACTAAGATGGCTAGCTATCTTGATCTATCCCTAAACCAGCTAATTCTAGAGAAATCCCATTTTAAATATAAGAAAAGTACTGCTGGGTTAGACCAACCATTTTGCTGAATTATCCTGTTTCCAATAGTAGCCAGATGTTTTCCAAAAGTTTGTGTACAGACAACAAGGTATGACGGTAACATTCCTCCCCATTGTTAATCCTCAACAACTAGTATTCAGAGGTACCCTGGCTCTGAACCAGGAATCAATATTTAGCTCTCATGGGTGAGAGACTGCTAGACCATTCTGCCAAGCATTCATCGAATTCCTTTTAAAACTACCTGAGTCAGTGGCTACGGGCAGCAAAATCCCTGAATCACTGGCAGCAGAAGATTCTATAAATTAATTTTATTGTGTGAAGAAGTACTTTCTTTTGTGTGGCCTCAATCTACTGCTCAGCAACTGAGTGTTCCTGAGTTCTAATATGGAGATAATGCAAGAAAACAAATCCCTTTCTATTTTCTTCACACTAGGCTTAACCTAATTATAATTTCCTGCTTACTCAACTTTTTTCTAAAGTAAGAGTCCCCAAAATTCCCCATACCGAAGTTACTCCAACATCATGATCATTCTGCTCATTCTCTTCTTTATCTTTTAAAGATCTAGGATATATTTTTATTACATTATTACTGTGAAAGATTATCTTAATGCTGGCAGACCCTTGCTGTAAGGCAGCATTTAACAAAAAGAGACACATGGGCTGTATTTGTCCCCAAGGCAAATTTATATGGTCTACCAAATTATAATTATTTATTTAAAACATTTATATGCTGCCTTTTCTAAATAGGGTTCCCAAGGCTGCAAACATCAGTCATTAAACCTTTTAAACATTAAAATTATATCTAGAGAGAGAAATATAAATTTCACAGCACAATAAAATGTATAAACAAACCAAATCTGTCAATAAGGGTTTACTTGGGTACATCATATGAAACAAAAAGCCTTCACTGACTGGCAGAAGACAGTAACAGATAGAGACAAACAAATTTCCTTAGGGAGTGTGTTCCAAAGTTTCAGCACCATGACAGAAAAAGCCTTGTCTTTGGTTGCCACCAGTCTAGCCTCAGATGGCAGGAATATTCAAAGCGAGGCTTCCAAAGATGACTGAAGTGAATGAGGAGGTTCATATGGGAGAAGGCAGTACTTAAAGTATGCTGGTCCCATGGCACATAGGATTTTAAAGGTCAATGAAGGTGTTGGATCCAGCAGAGCCTCAGACCAAGCCCCGCCCCCTGCTCCCAGCAGTGCTCAGGCCACAAGGAGGCAGAAGAAGGAAGGTAAGTTGGCTGCCTCCTGACCCATCCCCAGTTCCTTGCCTCCCCACTTTCTCTACCCATCTCCTGAGGCAGGTGTGCACAGAAAGCCCTCCGGAGCGCCCCCTGCCTTTCTCTGCTCACCTGCTTTCTTTGCCCTCTTTCTCTCTCTCTCCCTCTTCTCCCTCTTTCTCTTCCTTCCTCCCCATCTCTCTGTCTCTCTCTTTCTGTGTCTTTCTTTCTTTGCCCTCTTTCCCACCCTCCCTTCCTCCCCATCTCTTTCCCTCTTTCTTTCCCTCTTTCTTTCTTTCCCAAAGTTCTTTGCCCTCTTTTCCTTCCTTCCTCCCTCCCCATCTCTCTCTCTCTGTCTCTCTCTGTCTCTCTCTGTGTCTGTCTGTCTGTCTCTCTTTCTTTCTTTCCCATTCTTTGCCTCTCTTTCTTTCTTTCTTTCTTTCTTTCTTTCTTTCTTTCTTTCTTTCTTTCTTTCTTTCTTTCTTTCTTTCTTTCTTTCTTTCCTCTCCCTCTCCCTCTCCCTCTCCCTCTCCCTCTCCCTCTCCCTCTCCCTCTCCCTCTCCCTCTCCCTCTCTCTCTCTTCTTTCCTTCTTTCCCAAAGTTCTTTGCCCTCTTTCCCTCCCTCCCTCTTTCTCTTTTTTTCCTTCCTTCCTCCCCATCTCTCTCTCTCTCTCTTTCTTACTGTGATGAGGATGGGGGGAAATCATTCACTCTTCTTCCACAAATTTAACAGAAAGAAGCACAGTATTCACCCAAGATGAAGATGTGCTGCATATCCAGGTAGAAAGCCATCAACACAGAAACAGCAAGTGTCTCAAGAAATCTTTGGGGGTTGCCATTTGAAGACTTACTATTGTATTTGCAGGATACATGTAATTAGAATGCAGTAATGTTACAAGGACCAAGCTGCCAAGAATCACCACAGGTTTCTAGTCAAAGATTAAGCTCCCTGGCCCCTGCACATATTAAAAAGTGCACAAAAATGAAGAACTGAAGTAATAAAGAGCAAAGGGTGTGTGCAAACAGCCTCCAGTGTGTGTGAGTATTTCTCCTTTATTGCATAGAAAAACAGGGAGAGAATAAGACTGACACACACACACACACCAGTGTTGAAGAGTGAGAAGCCTCTTTCTTCTCTCACTTTAACTGAAACATATACTATATCCTCCCTTGCTGAAGGCAAACAAAGGGTTAGAGTGAAGAATGTTTGGATTGCAGCAGTTGCTAAAGTCCTGAGATAGAGACTATTGATCTGGCATTGTGTTTCCTTGCTCATTTATGAAAGCAATATGAACTTAGTGGACTGATTGGCTTCTCAGACTCCCTGAACAAATGTGGACAGTGGTATTTTGTAACCCTGTTTTCCAGCTCCAAAGGCCAAACTATATGTTACGTTTTTTGACCAGCTGGGTCTGACCCAACTCCTTTTACTCTCAAGGCACATAGCTGCTGTGGGGAAAGGCATTTTTAAAGTCCCCAGGAGCCAGATCAGGCTTGAGAAGATGGCACAGGGGAGCTCCACATGCACAGAGTACTCCACCCAGGCCCACCTTTGTCAAAAAAAACCCAGGTAATTTAGTGTTCAGTTGCCCTGAGCATGACCTTGTGGCTAAATGGCTTGGAAGGAATTCCTCCCATAGGCATGAAGGAATATGAAGGGGCCTTCAACAGGATTATGAGCTAACAGTCTGCATAGTTTGTTTACTGCTAGTATTTTCTGAAATCAGATTTGATATTATCTGATTGCATCATACAACTGCCCACCTACTCTTGCCACTATTCTGGAAACTTTAAAATGCAATGCATTATTTTGATCCAGGTAAAACCAGATACTGAAGGATTCCCCCCCCTTTTCACAACATCCTAAAACTTTGAAAAAGGTCCACAGTGTGCGATATTAAAGCTCAGCATGGGTTTGTGAGATTTGTTGAAAACAAATTTGCTTACATTTATTGCAAACGATTGATTTTTTTGTTCAAAGGTTAATGAGGTTTGCTCCTTATTTTGAGAGTTCAGCTCTGGGGGAGAATAATGAGACTGGCTAAAGACACAACCATTCAATTAAAAAAAATGACAAAAGTGTTATCACAGTTGCATTCTGGTGGTGCTTTAGCTTTTGAGTGTGAGAACACATGCTACTCTTCCTCAAGCTTGTCTTTGTTGTCTTTCTTGTTGTTTATTTAGAGAATTTTTATGCCATGTTCCCTGGCGAATCAGCCTGAGGCTGGTCACTAATTGCTGGTAAAAACTGCTGTCAAGTCACATCTGACTTAGGCTTCCGGTCTGGGATCCATGGTGTCCTGACATGCTCTGGCTTTGATCCCAGAGCATACGGAGGGTCTTTATGACAGGGCGGGCTATCTAGCCTGCCGCAGATCTCCCCAGGCAGGGGGGTGACTAGCAACGAGCATCAGCCCAAGTGGGAGTTGAGATCGGCTTTAAAGAGTGCCGCAACCAGCCTTGATCCCCTCCCCCCAAGCGGGCACTTTGGAATTTCTCTAAAAGACCCCACCGAGTTGGATTCTCAACATAAGAATGCATGACCCAGACCTCCAAGACATTCTACGGAAACTGATACCAAGGAAACACTGCTATAACAAAATACGGACTTTGAAGGTAACTTTTTAAAATTGCTCACCAGAAACGCACTGATCCCGAAAATAAACAACACCCGATGAAGCACATGATCGTGCGGTAGACTGTGTACTAACACCAACTCTGGGAAACATGGTGGAAAAGCAAAAAAAGCCAAAAAGCCAGTTTGTTGATCATTCCTGCAGTCGGGATATTGACTTTAAAAATAGAAACTAACACCAAGTCCCGCAAGAAGCAAGGTGGAAAACTACTTAAGCTGTGACAGAAAACACCAGAATAGGAAGTGATCTCAGACCAGACAAGCAGTGCTTCCTAGAGACGACCGAGGAGGCCGGAAGAAGGGAGGAACCAGAAGACAAGGAGGATGACTAAGATTGCCGGACAGGAAGTAAACAACAGGAAGAGCTATTTACCATAGAGAAATTGCGCCCGCCATTTTGAGAAGGTCAAAATGATTTCTTTGGATTTTAGCTAAAAGACTTAACAGAAAAAAGTGAAAATAGAGCGGTTTAGCTGGGCACAAGAAAAGCATTAATTTAATATAAGTTTTGTAACAACTGTAAACAACGGCTTACGATCTCCGGCAGAGACAGAGGGCGAACTCTTGGTCCTCCCCGAAAATGGCTGCTAAAGAGGAGAAGAAACTACAGGGCATATGGAAGCCATGAAAAAACAGATGATGGATGTTATGCAAAAAATGGAAAAAACTCTAGGTAAAGTGGCTGATGAAGTAGCTGATTTGAAAAAGGACCTGGCTGGAATCACAATGGAAATACAGACGCTGAACAAAAGAACAGATGAGGTGGAGGAGAGAGTGAAAGGAGTGGAAACTGGCATAACTGAGGTCGCTAAAGAAGCATCAAAAGCCAATGTAATGGTGGAATACAATGGAATGCTTAACCATCTGAGATTCAGGGGAATTCCTTAAGACAAAAATGAAAATATCCACTCAGTCATGGTGCATGCTGTTGCAGATTTTTTAGAACCAGAAGAGGAGAAGGTGGCGGCACACATTGATTTGGTATACAGAGTCAACTCTGTGATTGCCCAAAAGAAAAAACTACCCAGAGATGTGATTGTCCAGTTTATATCCAAAAGATTGAAAGAAGACCTGTTTAAGCAACAATTCCAGGAAGATTTCATAATTGACCAAAAGAAAATTATGATACTAAAGGAACTACCCAGAACGGTTCTTCAGGACAGATGACTTTTTAAAGACTTGATTGACAAACTGAAAACAGAGGGCATTAGATACAGATGGGAAATTCCAAAAGGTGTCAGTTTTACATTTAAACAGAAGAGAGTCACCATCAAGTCAGTAGAGCAAATGACCAAGTTCATTAAAGACAATTTTAAAGACTCTGATAAATAAATACAAAACCAACATGGAGAGCCAAATTATTTCATGGAATGTTAATGGACTTAATTCGCCCCCCAAAAAGGAAAAATGTTAGGCTATGGTTGGAAAAACAAAAATGTGATATTGTTTGTTTGCAAGAAACACATATTAAAAAGACTGATGCTAAATTTCTGATTCAAAGTAGACTAGGAGAGGAATTCTATTCCCTCTCCTCGCAAAAGAAAAAAGGAGTTGTTACATATGTAAAAAAAGAGTTGGAACCAAAAGAAATTTTTAAAGACAAAGAAGGAAGATTCTTGGCAGTGGAAGTTATGCTTCAGAATAAAAAGACCTTAATTTTAAATCTCTATGCCCCAAATGGAGCCAAGGAAAAATTCTTTCAAGATCTGTGGGAGCAATTACAACAGTTAACCTATGAACAAATTATATTGATGGGTGACTTTAATGGTACTGTTAATAATGCAATTGACAGAAAATCCAAAAAAGGAAATGAAGGTATAGGCAAGCTTCCGAAAGTATTTTTTCAAATGGCAAAACATGAACACCTGGAAGATGCATGGAGAGTTAAAAACCCTAAAGACAAAGATTATTCTTTTTACTCATCAAGACATGAGTCTTTCTCAAGAATTGATATGATGTGGGTGACTGAGAACTTGATTATGCAAACACGTAAAATTGAAATACTACCTAGAATTCTTTCCGACCACAGCCCAATAAAGTGGTCAACTTATGCTAAAAGAAAGAAATTTCGATGGAGACTCAATGAGGATTTACTGGACAAACAAAACATTGTGGATAAAATAAGGACGGAAACCAAAACGTATTTTCAGCTAAACTTAAACAAAGAAGTTCAGACGCAAACGGTATGGGAGGCATATAAGGTTGTGATGAGAGGACATCTAATTGCAATTAACAACAATGAAAGAAAACAACAATTCAAAATAGACAAAGAAATTTTGGAAAATATCCAAAAGAAAGAAGCAGAACTTAAGAAGAGACCTGGCAAAAAGAAAATTTTGAGAGAACTGAGGATCCTAAGGGAACAATATGATGCGAGGTTAAATAAAGAAGTTTATTGGAACTTGAAAAAATTGCAACAGAAGTCCTTTGAAGGAGCGAATAAACCTGGGAAATATTTGGCATGGCAATTGAAGAAAAGAAGAGAGAACAAAAGAATAATTAAATTGAAACATGGGAACAGAGAAATTATGGACCCAGGAGGGATCCGGAGAGAATTTTACAAATACTATGCTACTCTTTTCCAAGCAAAACAGGTGGATCAACAAAAAATCCAAGATTACTTATCTAAGGTGAACTTGACACAACCAAGTTCAAAAACAAAAGGATTGTTAAACGCTGTGATAACTAAAGAAGAAATCAGCAAAGCAATAGGAGAAGCAAAAATCTCCAAAGTTCCAGGACCAGACGGATTCTCAGCCAAATTTTATAAGAAACTTCAAGAAGACCTGGTACCGATTCTAGAGATTCTTCTAAATGAAATTAGAGAAAGTGGGAAGGTTCCAGATTCCTGGAACGAAGCAGCAATCACCTTGATACCGAAAGAGACCCAAGATTTAACTAATGTCAAAAATTATCGTCCAATTTCACTTTTGAACAATGATTACAAAATGTTTGCAAAAATTCTAGCAGAACGCCTCAAAGAGTATTTGAAAGACACTATTGCCGAAGATCAGGCTGGGTTTTTGCCAGGTAGGCAAATAAAAGACAACATGAGGGTTGTTTTGGACGCAATAGAATATTATGATAAGCACCCGGAAAAAGAGGTCGGCTTATTATTTTTAGATGCAGAGAAGGCATTTGATAATTTGAATTGGGAATTTATGTTTAAAGTGATTGAAAAATTACAGGTGGGCGTAGAATTTACAAAAATGATTAAATCAATATATAAAGAACAAAAGGCCACGGTGATTGTAAATGCAGAATCAACGGAAGCGTTCCGGGTCAGAAAAGGAACTAGACAGGGCTGTCCCTTATCGCCACTGTTATTTATCTGGATTTTGGAAATATTGATGCAAGTGATTAGAGATGATAATAATATAAAAGGTTTGAGTATCAGAGGTTTCTTACATAAATTAAGAGCATTTGCTGACGATATTATGTTTATTGTTGAAGATCCTGTCAATAATATGCCATTGGTGTTTGAAAAAGTAAAAGAGTTTGGTGACCTCGCAGGGTTCTATGTAAATAAAAATAAATCGAAAATATTGTACAAAAACATGAATGGTATAAAGCAACAAGCATTACAAAACATGACAGAATGTGAAGTGGTTAAAAAGGTCAAATACTTGGGAGTTGACATTACAATGAAAAATATCGATTTGTTTAAGAATAATTATGAAAAATTGTGGGTTTCGATAAGACGTGATTTAGAAAAGTGGGAAAAACTCAGATTATCTCTTCTTGGAAGAATTGCCGTTGTCAAAATGAATGTACTGCCCAGGTTAATGTTTTTGTTTCAGACAATACCAATTGTGAAAGATGTGAAAGTGTTGGTGAAATGGCAAAGAGAAATTTTTAAATTTATCTGGGTAGGAAAGAAGCCGAGAATTAAAATGAAAATAATGTATGACGTTAAAGACAGAGGTGGCTTCCAAGTTCCGAATTTGCGTTTGTATCATGAAGCTGTATGTATGTCTTGGTTAACTGACTGGGTTAATTTGGAAAATAGAAAACTTTTGGCCCTTGAGGGTCATGATTGCAGATTTGGCTGGCATGCCTACCTTTGGTATGGGAAAAATAAAGTAGACTCAATGTTTAAGCATCATTATATAAGGAGAACGTTGTTTGATGCATGGACCAGATACAAGAATACAGTTCCTGATGAGAGGCCTTTATGGATTGTCCCTGCTGCAGTTATTCATCCTTTTTCAGAACATAAAGGTAATGATTGGTTGAAATACCAAGAGTTGCTTCAAAAGGAAGGGAAAAAATATGTTTTAAAACCAAATAATGAATTAGCATTTGAGTATGGATGGTTACAATATTGCCAAATACGGGACATTTACAAAAAAGATTGTAAAGAGGTTGGTTTTAGAGCTAAGAATGATGAGTTTGAAGATATTTGGTTGAAAAAAGGGCGAAAAATGATATCTAAGTTGTATAAAACCTTGTTGACTGTATATATTTTGGATGAAACTGTTAAAAAGCAAATGATAAAATGGGCCATAAATATGAATAAGGAAATTTCTATGGAATCATGGGAATTTCGGTGGAAAAAAGCTTTTAAAATGTCAACCTGTGTTAATATAAAAGAAAATTGTTATAAGATGATGTACAGGTGGTATATGACTCCAAAAAAGATTGCTAATATTAATATGGATAAGAACTTGAGTAACAAGTGTTGGAAATGTAAAAAAATAGAGGGTTCTTTCTATCATATGTGGTGGTCATGTGATAAAGTAAAAGTATACTGGTCAAATGTACATTGTGAGATGCAGAAGATATTAAAAATTCCTATCAGGAAAAGTCCGGAGCTTCTTCTCTTAGGTTTGACAATGGAAAAAATTCCACAAGAAAAAAGGACATTACTTTGGTACATGATCACATCGGCGAGAATGGCATTTGCGCAACAGTGGAAAGCGGAGAAGGTGCCAGATATACAAGACTGGTTAAGGAAACTGCTGTTTTTAGCTGAAATGGACAAAATGACGAAGAAACCAAATGGACAAATGGCAGAACAATACCTAAAAGACTGGGAAGGCCTGAAACTGTATATGGAAACTGAATATAGAATGAAAGGGAAAATGTACAATCTTGACTCGTAAATCTATCACAGATGCATAGAATTAAGTAGCTAAGAGTGATAAGTCTGCTAATATCTTCTAATAAAAGTGGTAATGTCTCCATGTGATCTATATTTTGGAGCAAAGGTATGGCATCTGTCGCACTCTGTGTCCAGCCTGGGAGGGCTGGCGTTACTTCCCAGGCCAGGCCAGTCGAAGGGCAACTCGGAGTGGTACTGCTATGAGCCTCAGATGTAGGAGAGGGCCCAGGGTTATGGCACCACTGGCAGCCTACTCTCCCGGAGCATATACAAGGATGGGCCCCCATGTCTCTCTTGGCTGGCAGGCCCCTTCCTTCCGTCTCTCCTCCCTGGCTCTGGCTTCCACCATTCTTTTATTCCCTTCCACCAACACCTGACCCCTCCCTCCCCCTTGGTCGCCCCCCCATTGGCTCTGGCTGTCTTCCTGGCCTCCTGTCCCTATTGGCCGGGGCGTTTCTCCTTTTAAAGCTAACTGGTGGCCACACCCTTCCAGACATCAGGGCTGGGAGCCGGCTGCAAGCCCGCTCTCCTCTCTTGCAGGGCTGGGTGTTGGTGAGCCAGAGGTAAGGAGGTTCCTGGGGAGGTAGCCATTCGGTGTGACCTCTGGGGCTGCGAGGATGTCCATGGGCACAGCCCCGTGAGGTTGCTCTTGGGGGCCTCCCTCCAGGTTCCTCCTGGGAGGGTTGAAGTTGCTCACCCTCTGCTGCTGCCCCTGACTCTTCCCCTTGGGACTCCCCCACCCAGGCTCATTCCCACCTCTGAGTCCTGGTCGGTGGGGCCGGCGGAGGTGAGTTGTCGCCTGGCGGTAGAGCGGGCAGGGCCTCCGGGGTCAGTGTTCCTCATTGGCTGTCATGCCGCCTGTTGCCCGCTTTCTCCTGGGGCAGGCGGGGCCTCTTGTTGAGTCATCCACAGCCCTCCATGGCATTGCCCACCGTCCTTCGTTCCCCTGGCAGGCTGCTGACAGGATACGACTGGGTCGGGGCAGCTGGGCGGCGCTGGTGCCGGCAGACTCCAGTGGAGGGTTGGGCTGCCATCCCCACTGTCCCCTTGGGCTGTCGGGGCAGTGCAGCTTCGGGCGTCACCGCCCCCCCTCGCCCGGGCCCTGGGCAGGATGCTGGACACAGCTCAGGGCTCCCCGAGCTGTGGCAGCATTGCCGCAGGACGGGACAGCATCTTAAGATAGCTCCCTTGCAAAACTCTAGATGGTAGGTCATTAAGGCACACCAACATAAAGACATGCTGTGACAGGCTGCACTTTTTAAAAGCTTAGAAGTGCTATTTAAGCAGATAAAGGATTGTGTAGGGTTAATTTTTCACAGAAACAGAGAGCCTTGAGTGACAGGCTGCTGCTGCAAGAGATCTGATTGGTTAGCATCAGCTGGGCAGAGAAAGACTTGAGAGCTGCATGCTGAGGAGACAGCCAATCAGATTTCTGCCTTGACTGAGTGGAGTAGCGACAGTCCGATTTCAGACCTAGCTGAGAAGAGACAAGTACTGACTGAGAACAGAGAACTGGGGGAAAGTTGGCGAGGAAGTCTGGGAAGTAGGCAAAGATTCCATTTGGGCCAGAGAAAGGGGATAGATCTAGTGAAAGGGGAAGTTCCCTACCTATACAAAAAGAGAGTTAGCTCTGAAGAGTGCAGAGATCCCTGGTCTGGTGTGGTTAGAATTTGCCTTTCGAGACCTTAAGAGTCAGTTAAGAACTCAAGATGAGTACTGGTATTTCAAGAGAAGAGGTTTGAGTACTGGAAAGAGCATACCAGCCTTCTGGAAACCAGAAGAGTCAGAGAATACTCAAAGAAAGTGTGCTGGAGTGTTTGCGAAACACTGGAACAAAAGCCTCTCAGCCTAGAGATTTTAAGTAACTATGAATAGCTTAAGAAACTCTCATTAGCCTGAAATATAAGAAGTCTATACATGTACTGGTTTACCTCAGAGCTATCTATATTGAACTGCCACAGAAATTTTACCCCTGATTTCACCTGACTTTACCCTCTATGTTGAATAAAATAGTTTTTTTTTAAATTTTGGAATATACAAACTTCTTGAGTGTGTATAGGTCGTATAAGTTAAGGGGGCTCCCATTTCTTTCCTCAGGTTCCTGGGCTGAGCAAACAGCCAAAATACTGTGACAGGGTGGGATAGCCAGAATTCTTCAGGAAAGATGACAACAAACAATTAGGGTAGCTCAGTCACAATACGGATCCCTAGCACTCAGTCTGCGACCATTGGGCAGGGAGGTTCCTTTGCCCCGCAGATGGAAAGAGGCAGGGCCATTTTTTTGGTGCCAAAAGGCATCTTGTTTCATAGGCACGGTGGGAGGGGCCAAGGGGCTAAAAGCCGGGCCCCTCCTTTCCGCGCCAGCAGTTCTCTTCTGATCACGGCTGGGTGGGAGCTGGTTGTCGCGGTCTGGTGTTTACCTGCTCTGTGGGCCCCGCAGCGAGCAGCTTCCCTGGCCAATCATTAGGAGCACGGGAGTTTTGGGCGGCTGCAATCATGCTCAGCTGGTCAGCGGGAGCAGAGTGATTTTGAAGGGCGCTTCGGCGAGAGGCAGCAGGGCGATTCAGGAAGCAGCCCGCATTGCGAGGGTGGCTCCCTCATGTTGGTTTGATCCCCCTAATTTGTGAAGGGCGGTGCTGGGCCGGGTGGCGGCACGGTCGGCACTTTGGGTGGAGCACCCGGGGGTCCTTTGGGAAGGTCACAGGGTATAATTGGTGCCCCCCCTTTCCTTCTCATTACCCTTGGGTCAGGTGGTCCCATTACCCTATCATTTCTTATACCACTGGTAGCTTTTTAATCGCGGTTTGGGGTGTCTCAAGGGCTGTGGGTCAGCTGGGGCTGTAGCAGCCTGGGTGGCCACAGGCATTAGCGGTTTTTTGTTTCAAATTGGAGGGATCTTGTTGTCGGCCTGGTGTGGACACGGTGGCCATCTTGTGGTTCACACCTGGCGGCCATCTTGTGGTTCACACCTGGCGGCCATTTTGTGGTTCACACCCAGTGGCCATTTTGTGGTTCATACCCGGTGGACAATTTTTGGTATTTTGAGCACGGTGGCTTTTTTGTAGTGGGTGTAGGGCAGCCTTTTAGTTCCTTACACAGGGCAGCCATTTTGTTCCTTTTTTCAGGCAGCCTTTTTTCCTTAGAAGTTGTTTCGGGGTTTGTTTTGTGTGGGCTGCAGTAATACAGCCCTGTTTTAATTTTCTTGGTGGACTTTTGGGTTATTGTTATGGCTCCCAAGAAGGGTACAGGTCGTTCTAAGGGTAAGCAGCCGGCCCCTAAGCCCCCTCCAAAGCGTCCTGCCCCGGCATTGTCATCCTCGGACGAGGAGGATGATGGAGTGCAACAAGCTATTTTAGATTGCTTGCAAGCAGCTGAGCTAGCTGTGGGGCTGTCGGCTCCCCTGCTCAGGCCCACTTGTGGTGCCAGTGCGTAGAAGGAGATGCATGCTGCTGCTGCTAAGCGCTTTCAGGCTGAGGTGTTAACCCGTTTGTCTGTTTTAGAAGGGTGCACTGCAGCATCTGTGGCTGATACCAAAGGAGCTTCTGGAGCTCAGGATCGTGGCACACCTTCCACACCAATTTCTTTTGGGCAGCCGGGCCCGGCTGTTGTCGTGGCAAGCCCGTCCTAGGCAGCTGGTAAGTGTAGCTTGTACCACACTGGTGGTGGATGCCCTTGGGGCAGCCCTGCAGCTGATGGAGCAGCCCCATCGCATTTGAGTGTTATGGCTTGTGGGCACGAATGTAGGCAGGCAAGTGGCAGTATGCCAACATGGGGCATGCCTTTACAGGCATGTGCTCAGCAGTGCTGTTCATCAGGTTTGCCTTGGTGGAGTGGCCCCTCTCCTTGTGGAGCATCATACACTGTGGCTCCAGCTGCTGTCCTCCCCTTTGGGGACTTGGCACTCCCACTGGGGGACCACTTGCTTCCGTGTACTCGAGAGAAGATTTGTAAGGGTGAATACGTGGACATCTTCACCCTTCTATTTCGCGAAATGGAAAAGAAGGAGAAGGAAGATATTGAGGATAGGACAAGGAAAAGTATAGTAAAATGAGAGTGGACAAGACGTAGGCCAACTGGGTGGCTGGTTTCCTTGTTTACGCTGGTGTGCTTGCCAAAGCGCAACCATACCGGGCCGCTTCTTTGTTCCAATACTTTGACATTTTACAAAGGGTATACTGGCTTTACGGGCCCCGCTTGGCTCCAATATGACGAAGAATTTTGGATGCGGACTGCCATGAACCCTTTGTTGAGGTGGGATCAGATTCACCCACATTTATGGTTGCAGGTTATGGCTTCGTCAAGACTTAATACAGGAGACTGGTCCCATAGTGGGCATTTAGTTGAGTGTGCATTTGGGTCTTTCAGTCCCCACCCTGTGGCGGGGCAGGTGGTTCAACCCCATCAGATCTGCTGGGAATTTGGAGGTGTGTGTGTAGTAGGAAAGCTTGTCAATATAGACATGAGTGCCCCTTATGTTTGGGCCCGCACCCTTTTTCCGCCTGCTTCTGGGGAAAACCTCGCCGGGGTCGAAGGCGGCCGGAAGGGGGTGGCCTCAGGCAACCGCATGGAAAGGGGACCAACACCCATAAAGTTGAGAGTGCTTGAGAGATTGTTGTGTTATTATCCCAGTCAGGTTGATAGTTTATATTTGTTACAGGGTTTTTCAACAGGTTTTCGCATTCCTTTTCAGGGAGAGAGGGTCTCATGTATGTCCAGTAACTTCCATTCTCTAAAAGGCATGGAGCACGTGGTCAAGGATAAGATTGAGAAAGAGCTTAGGGAAGGGAGGGTGCTGGGTCCTTTTTCCAGTTCCCCCTTTCCTAACCTTCGTGTGTCCCCATTAGGTATTGTTCCCAAGAAGGCGCCTGGGGAGTTTCGCTTCATCCATCATCTTTCTTATCCCAGGGGCAGCTCAGTTAATGACGCCATCCCAGAGGACTTGTGTTCCGTGTGGTACACGTCCTTTGATCAGGCTGTGTGCATGTTGTGCCGCTGTGGGAAGCAGGCTGAGATGGCTAAGTGTGACATTGAGTCAGTCTTCCGCCTCCTCCCAGTGCACCCGAATGATTTTGAGCTCCTGGATTTTTGTTTTGATGGACAGTTTTATTTAGTTAGGGCATTACCCATGGGTTGTTCTATTTCATGTGCTGCTTTCGAGTGCTTTAGTTCATTTTTGGAATTGGCCCTTCGCAGGCACACAGGTTGCAGGGAGGTGGCACATTATTTAGACGATTTTTTGTTTGTTGGTCCTCATGGTTCAGGCCCTCCCTCATGGATCACTGCCTTGTCGTGGTGAGGGGGCTTGCGTGGTTCGATGAGGCTGTGGGCTATGCCGTGGAGGGCCACCCAGGACGGACAGGCCACAGCAGAGAACTCAGACCAAGCGTGATCCCCCTGGAGAAGGAAATGGCAACCCACTCCAGTATCTTTGCCAAGAAAACCCCATGGACAGTAACAAAAGGATAAAAGATATGACGCCGAAAGATGAGCCCCTCAGGTTGGAAGGTGTCCAATATGCTACTGAGGAAGAGCAGAGGGCAAGTACGAGTAACCCCAGAAAGAGTGACGCGGCTGGGCCAAAGCCGAAAAGACGCTCAGTTGTGGATGTGTCTGACGGTGAAAGGAAAGTCCGATGCTGCAAAGAACAATACTGCATAGGAACCTGGAATGTAAGATCTATGAATCAAGGTAAGCTTGACGTGGTCAAAAATGAGATGGCAAGAATGAACATCGACATCTTGGGAATCAGTGAACTAAAGTGGACAGGAATGGGCGAATTTAACTCAGAAGACCATTATATCTACTACTGTGGCCTGGAATCCCATAGAAAAAATGGTGTGGCCTTTATAGTCAACAAGAGAGTGAGAAAGGCAGTATTGGGATACAATCTCAAAAATGACAGAATGATCTCAGTCCGAATCCAAGGCAAACCATTCAATATCACAGTAATCCAAGTCTATGCCCCAACCACTGCTGCAGAAGAGGCTGAAATGGACCAGTTCTATGAAGACCTACAACAGTTCATAGAACTAATACCAAAAAATGATGTCCTTATCATCATAGGGGACTGGAATGCTAAAGTAGGAAATCAAAAGGTAACCGGAATAACAGACAAGTTTGGCCTTGGAGAACAAAATGAAGCAGGGCAAAGGCTAACAGAGTTTTGTCAAGAGAACACGCTGGTCATAGCAAACACCCTTTTCCAACAACCTAAGAGGCGTCTCTACACATGGACATCACCAGATGGGCAACACCGAAATCAGATTGACTATATAATTTGCAGTCAAAGATGGAGAAGCTCTATCCAGTCAGTAAAAACAAGACCTGGAGCTGACTGTGGCTCCGATCATGAGCTACTCATTGCAAAATTCAGACTTAAATTGAAGAAAGTTGGGAAAACCACAAGGCCATTCAGATTTGACCTAGATCGCATCCCCGATGAATATACAGTAGAGGTGAAGAATAGGTTTAAGGGACTAGATTTGATAGACAGAGTGCCTGAAGAACTATGGACAGAGGTCCATGACATTGTAAAGGAGGCAGCAATCACCGCTATCCCAAAGAAAAAGAAATGCAAGAAAGCAAAGTGGCGGTCTGATGAGGCTTTACACATAGCAGAGGAAAGAAGGAAAGCTAAAGGCAATGGTGAAAAGGAAAGATTTGCCCAACTGAATGCAGATTTCCAGAGAACAGCAAGGAGAGATAAGGAGGCTTTCCTGAATGAACAATGCAAAGTAATAGAGGAAAACAATAGATTGGGAAGGACTAGAGATCTGTTCAAGAAAATTGGAGAAATCAAGGGAACGTTCCATGCAAAACTGGCCATGATAAAGGACAAAAACGGTAGGGACCTAACAGAAGCAGAAGAGATTAGGAAAAGATGGCAAGAATACACAGAAGAACTATACAAGAAGGACCTTGATGTCCTTGACAACCACGATGGTATAATCACTGACCTCGAGCCAGACATCCTGGAAAGCGAAGTTAAATGGGCCTTAGAAAGCATTACTAACAACAAAGCTAGTGGAGGTGATGGTATCCCAGCTGAGTTATTCAAAGTCTTAAAAGAAGATGCTGTTAAAGTGCTGCACTCAATTTGCCAACAAATTTGGAAAACACAACAGTGGCCACAGGATTGGAAAAGGTCAGTTTACATTCCAATCCCAAAGAAGGGCAATGTCAAGGAGTGTTCAAACTATCGCACAATTGCACTCATTTCACACGCTAGCAAGGTCATGCTCAAAATCCTACAAGCTAGGCTTCAACAGTACGTGGATAGAGAATTGCCAGAAGTACAACCTGGGTTTCAAAGAGGTAGAGGAACTAGAGATCAAATTGCCAACATTCGCTGGATTATGGAGAAAGCAAGAGAGTACCAGAAAAACATCTACTTCTGCTTCATTGACTATGCTAAAGCCTTTGATTGTGTGGATCACAATAAATTATGGCAGGTTCTTAAAGAGATGGGAGTACCAGACCACCTCACATGTCTCCTGAGAAACCTGTATAAGGGTCAAGAAGCAACAGTTAGAACCGGATATGGAACAACGGATTGGTTTAGCATAGGAAAAGGAGTACGACAAGGATGTATATTGTCACCTTGCTTATTTAATTTATATGCAGAGTACACCATGCGAAATGCTGGCCTGGATGAATCACAAGCGGGAGTTAAGATTGCTGGGGAAAAGATCAATAACCTCAGATATGCAGACGATACCACTCTGATGGCAGAAAGTGAAGAGGACCTAAAGAGCTTCTTGCTCAGGGTGAAAGAGGAGAGCGCAAAAGTGGGCTTGAAGCTCAACATCAAAAAAACTAAGATCATGGCATCTGGCCCCATCACTCCTTGGCAAATAGAAGGGGAAGTCGTAGAAGTAGTGACAGACTTCACGTTCCTAGGATCCCAGATCACTGCAGATGGTGACTGCAGCCATGAAATTAAAAGAATCCTGCTCCTTGGGAGGAAAGCGATGGCAAACCTAAACAGTATGATAAAAAGCAGAGACATCACCTTGCCAACAAAAGTCCGCATGGTCAAAGCAATGGTATTCCCCATAGTAATGTATGGCTGCGAGAGTTGGACTATAAGGAAGGCCGAGCGCCGAAGAATAGATTCTTTTGAACTATGGTGCTGGAGAAGACTCTTGAGAGTCCCTTGGACTGCAAGGAGATCAAATCAGTCAATCCTAAAAGAAATCAACCCTGATTGTTCCTTGGAAGGCCAGATCCTGAAGCTGAAGCTCAAATACTTTGGCCACCAAATGAGAAGGGAGCATTCACTGGAGAAGACTCTGATGCTGGGAAAGATTGAAGGTCAAAGAAGAAGGGGACGGCAAAGGATGAGATGGTTAGACAGTGTCATTGATGCAACGAACATGAAATTGAGCAAACTTCAGCGGACAGCGGAAGACAGGAGGGCCTGGTGTAATCTGGTCCATGGGGTCGCGAAGAGTCGGACTCATTAATATGACATCTTGGGAATATTTGTGGAAAAAGTCAATGAAAATTTCAACTTGTGTAAATGTTAAAGAGAATTGTTATAAAATGATGTACAGATGGTATATGACGCCTAAAAAAATTGCTATTATAAATGAAAGTATGTCTAACAAATGTTGGAAATGTAAGAAACATGAAGGGTCTTTTTACCATATGTGGTGGACATGTGATAAAGCAGTAAAGTATTGGACTGAGATCCACAATGAGATACAAAAAATTTTGAAATGTACTTTTAAGAAAGACCCACAGATGTTATTGTTAGGTCTTAAAATGGAAGAAATAAATGTAGCCAAGAGAACACTACTATGGTACTTGATTACAGCAGCTAGACTGACTTTTGCTCAATGTTGGAAACAAGATAAAGTACCTGAAACATGGGAATGGATTAAAAAGACGTTGCTTATGGCAGAAATGGACAAATTAACAAGAAAATTAAACAATGAAGAAGACGAAACCTTTTTCGGAGACTGGAAAGACTTTCAAGAATACTTGTTGAAGAATTGGGATGTAAAACGTGGTTTGATTTGTTTTGACAGCTATTGAGGAGAAGTGGAAAGAGACTTAGATCTTTGAATTGTTACCATTAGTAAAAGAAATATGTTTAGTAGTAAATGTAATTGTATAAGAGAAATATCAAGGGGGTTGGAGCAGTGCGGGAAGCCTTGTTTGGGGGGGAGAGGGAGAAAGAAAAATGGATATGTATTGGTTTGTTTAAATTGTATGAACATGTGATATATCCAATAATAAATTGTATTTAAAAAAAAAAAAAAGAAGAGTCGGACTCGACTGTGCAACTGAACAACAACAACAAATGGTTCAGGCCAATGCTATTATTTGTTATGTTCATTTATATCATTGGCTGATGAGTTAGGAGTGCCTTTAGTGCAGGAGAAGACTGAGGGTCCTGTTTAGGTACTTACTTTCCTGGGAGTAGAATTGGATTCGGTGGGACAGGCTTCTCGGCTGCCTTCTGACAAGCTGGTTAGCTTGCACGGCCGCATCCAGGAGTTTCTGGGATGTCAGAATGCCACTTTGAGGGAGCTGCAACAGTTAGTTGGCCACCTGAACTTTGCTTGTAAGGTGGTGGCTCCAGGCTGGGCATTTTTGCGTAGATTGTGCGCTGCCATGGCCGGATTGCGGCTCCCTCACCATTGGATTCGAATTAGCACCAGTATCCGTCAAGATCTGGAAATGTGGCTGGAATTTCTTTCCTCTTTTAATGGTATTTCCTTCTGGCGAGATGACCTTCGATTGGAGGCAGAGCTGCAGGTTCATTCTGATGCAGCCGGCTCCTCTGGTTTTGGAGTTTATTTGCATGGGAGATGGTGTGCAGAAGCTTGGCCTGCTTCTTGAGCATCAGAAGGGATCACAGCAGACTTGACCTTTTTGGAATTCTTTTCCCATTCTCGTGGTGGTTTACCTGTGGGGCGAGGAATTGGCCAACCACACGGTGCACTTTTGGTGTGATAACCTTTCTGTGGTGCAGGTCATTAATTCATTGTCCTCCAGGTCCCCATGAGTTATGCATTTAGTTAGGGCTTTTACACTTCGCTGCCTCCAGCTGAACATTTTGTTTTTTGCCAGGCACGTGGGGGTTGACAATGGGGTGGCTGACACTCTCTCTCATAAACAGATAGAGAGGTTCCATCAGCTGGCCCGGACGCTGACTTGTTGCTGATGCGAATGCCTCCCTGGATGTGGTTGGTTGGAAGGTGGAAGTGCACAGCGCTATAGGACTGGCCATAGCGCCAAGCACCAAGCGTGCTTATGACTGTGCGGTCTCTCAGTTTTCGGCATTTAGACGTGAGGTAGGGCAGCCTAGTTCATGGCCGATTTCGGTGGACCATCTGTTGCAATTTTGCATGGCATCTAAAGGTAAGGGTATGGCAATTAGTTATATCAGAGGGTTGTTGTCTGCCCTGGCCTATGCCAGTAAAGTGTGTGGTTTAGCCAAATTTACAGGTGATTTCCAGGTTTGTAAGTTGTTGGAGGGCTGGGTGCACAAGGCTGGGAGACGGAAGGATCTCAGGCAGCCCATTTCACCCGGGATCCTTCGTGGCCTTCAGGCCTCATGGGGGGCGATTTGTTCATCTGAATTCGAGGCTTTATTGTTTCACACAGCAGCTTTAACGGCCTTTTTCGGGGCTTTTAGAATTAGCGGGCTAGTTGCCCGGGCTAAGACAGATGTTTCTGATCACGCAATCATGGCACAGGATGTTTGGCTGACTCCCCTTAAGGTTTCTATTACATTGAGGTGCTCGAAAACGGACCAGAGGCAGCGAGGTGCACTGATTGAGTTAGGTGTATGCACTGAAAAGCAGCTTTGCCCCATGTCGGCTTTGGCCGCTTATTTCGCAGTTCAGGGTACGAGGGCTGGGATATTGTTTCAGTATCAGGATGGTACGCCCCTTATGAAGCATCAATTTTGGTCAGTCACCTCTAGAGCTCTGGCAAGGATTGGGCTATCGGAGAGGCGTTTTTGTACCCATTATTTCCGAATTGGGGCAGCTTCCACTGCGGCAGCCATGGGGTACCAGAGGCGTGCTATTCAACAGCTGGGGAGATGGCGTTCGGCAGCTTACAAATTCTATGTGCGACCCCTGGAGAAATCTTAACCGGTCAGGATGGTTTTTGTTAAATGTGTGCACTTGCTTACTTCTCCTCTGGTTTCAGATGTTTTTTGCTGACAGCAGAGGAAGACGGTTTTGATTTGCGGGCACAGTTATATATTTTGGGTGGTTCATCGTGCCAGGAGGACATCGATGGGTTCGCAGTTGGGTCTGAGCCAATGGGCTATAGTTGAATGGAGAGGGCGCCATGGCTTGCAATGGCCATGTCTGTTGCAGTTGTTGTTTCATGACACAGTTGGCCCTCTGCCACATGTTTTAGTTATTCATTTAGGTGGCAATGATTTAGGCCTGGTTAAAGGAAAGGCACTTATCTTTCAGGCTCATGAGGATTTTAAGTTAATTAAGAAGCGATGGCTGGATACTTTATTAGTTTGGTCTGCCATGATACCTTGGCGAGTGTGGCGGTGGGCTGATAACCTGATGGCCATTGACAAAGCTCGGAGAAAGGTGAACAGAGAATTGCAGTGGGTTTTGGCAGGAGGTTTGGGCATCTTTCTGGCGCATCCTGGCATCCATGCTGGTTGCGCGGAATTATACCGTCAAGAAGGCATGCATCTTTCAGAAAGGGGCATGGACATCTTTCTGGAGGATCTTTGGCAAGGGCTTCAGGGAGCCTTGAGCCTCCCGATGGGCGCGAGGGCCTAAGCTGAGGCTTGGCCTTGGAGGTGGCAGGGTTTTTATGTGGTATACAGTTGTGGACCAGTGAGCACCAGCCAACATCCAATTGGGGTTTGAAGGGGTCCAGTGAGTGCAGTCTTTGTGCCTCATGGCATGAGGCGGAGAAAACAGACTGCCTTGGGGACCACCCCGATCGGCTCCCCCCCTTTGAGCCTGGCGGCCCGGGGGAGAAGGCTACAGGGCGGGGTCCCAATGGCTAGCTGGCCAGGCAGGAGCCACTATGGCGGATCCCGCTTGGGGCAGGGTGGCTCACCCTATTGTATAAGGTGAGGGAGGGGTGTTTTACCCCTGGCCTTGACTGTACCGCAACTGTTTTGCCCTTGCTGTTGTTTATTCCAGAAAAGGTTGTCAGTTAATAAAGTGGCCCAAGAATTAAACCCATCACCTGTGTCTGCCTCGTTTTTCCATCTTGGTGGGTAATACGGATCCCCAGCCCTCTGTCTGTGACCATTGGGTGGGGAGGCACCTTTGCCCCGCAGATAGAAAGAGGCAGGGCCATTTTTTCTGCGCCAAAAGGCATCTTGTTTTGTGGGGGCGGTGGGAGGGGCCAAGGGACTAAAAGCTGGGGCCCTCCTTTCCACGCCAGCAGTTCTCTTCTGATCGCGGCCCGCCCACCCTGTTGTTAGTGCAGGCTTTTGGCTGGTTGCCCAGTTTCGGGGGCTGGGTAGGAATTTTTTGCCCTTTCTGATTGGCGAAGTGAAGGGGTGTTTTTGCCTACCCTGCACTGAGGCAGTGATGCAGGACTTTAGTGGCGGAGCTGCTTTTGCTAGGATGGTCATTTTAGTTAGGCAGGGTTTTTATGCGGTATACAGTTGTGGACTGGTGAGCACCAGCCGACAACCAACTGGGGTTTGAAGGGGTCCAATGAGTACAGTCTTTGTGCCTCGTGGCACAGGGCAGGGAAAATGAACTGCCTTGGGGACCACCCTGATCGACTCCCCCCCCTTTGAGCCTGGCGGCCCGGGGGAGAAGGCTACGGGGCGGGATCCCAATGGCTAGCCGGCCATGCGGGAGCCGCTATGGCGGATCCCGCTTGGGGCAGGGTGGCTCACCCTATTGTATAAGGTGAGGGAGGGGTGTTTTACCCCTGTCCTTGAATGTACCGCAACTGTTTTGCCCTTGCCATTGTTTATTCCAGAAAAGGTTATCAGTTAATAAAGTGGCCCAAGAATTAAACCCATCACCTGTGTCTGCCTCGTTTTTCCATCTTGGGGGGCAAAAGGGAATGAAAAACAGAGGGAAAATCTTGCCTCTGAGGGAGGGAAGTGGATAGGGGTGTCATACAAGCGTATAGCAAGGAACAGTCAAATATGAGCAGTAATCAGGGAGCAGGTGGAAGAATAGCGACAACTGAGTAGAACAAACACGTCATGCTCTACAGATTGTACTGTTATAATTGTACTTATATTGATGTTCCTTAATCATTCTTATGGCTTCCTGTATGGTAACTGAATAAAAGAAATCCAAGGAAAGACTGAAGAACTGTAGTTATTGCTCAATAAGTTTAACCTAGTGGGAAACATAAGAGTCCTCTCTGACTAAGCTGAGGTATCCCTCTTGATTGTTGGAGTATATACTTTTAACTTTAAGGAAAAATGTCTTCAACCAGTCCTGAGCTTCAAGAGATGGTTGTGCTAATTCAGGTCAGACCCCCATTACACAATTCGGAATTTTGCAAATGGAACATAGGAATTTAAGAATTTAATTGAAGGACTTCCCTAGTTTGTCAATTCGGATACCAGTCCAATATAAACTTTGTGTGGTCACTTTGGCGTAAAACAGTGTGATGACTTATGGTGACCCCTTTCATGGCAAAAGACATTCAGAGGTAGTTTGTCATTGCCTGCCTCTGCATAGCAATTCTGGACTCTTTTTGTGGTCTCCCATCCAAATACTAACCAGGGCCGTCTGTGTTTAGCTTCTGAGATTTGAGAAGATGAGGTCAGGTCAGGACAGTTTACTAATTACATAATAATAAAATGCCTAATTTCAGACTAAAAGCTGTTGTTACTGGTGATTTGAGGAGCAATTGCTGTCTTTTTAAGGGTGAAATGAGAAAACAACATGCAGATTTTTTGTTAAATGGAAAGCAGCCGTGGGAGGCTGCAGTCTTGAGCACTGGGTGGGAAGGACCTGCTTAAATTATTTTTCTACCAGCCATATTTCTCCTCAAAACCACCACCCTTCAAGCAGCTTTTCTCCCCATAAGATAAGAAAACAAAGTTTCCACCCTGGAAGTAGAAAAGTGCCCATTGGGCAAAATTTTGAGCAGCAAAATAGTTCAAAGGGCAAAGATTAACCTGTTCCTCCCCATTTGATGATCTTTTAGCGCAGCATCCTGCAGATGATTTTTGTTAAACACAACACTGTAGGGGCAGCTGTGTGTCAAGTGTCGTTTGAGCCACCAATCATTTCTGTGTGCACAACAGGGGATGATTCTCACTAATTCTCTCCTTCTGTAGCAGACCTCTGCCTCCCCCCGCATACTGTTCATGGGGGTCCAGAGGCAGCATACCAGGGCTGCAGGAGGATTGAATTCTGGAGAACTTATGAACCACTGACAAAAATTATTCCATCACCGGAGATTTTCACTGGGATCCAGGCCATTGTGTACAAGGAAATGATATACAGTAGCCATCAAGTCATTTGGCTTTTGATGCAGTTAAAGCTCTTGGTGTCTTCCTGTAGAAACATGTTCAGAAAGGGACAAAATTACAGTCTGTAGGCTGGCAGATATAGATTGATTAGACTGTGTGTGTGTGAGAGAGAGAGGGAGACAGAGATGATAAATACAGTAGGGAATGAGGCAGCTACTAAGACAGCAAGAATTTATAGCACCCTTTGCTTTTTATGGACTTCTGGTAGTAGTCTGCCCTCAAAACTAGATTACTAAAAAGTACTCTTTCAAAGTGTAGGAGAGTTAAATATTATGTTCATTTTGTCATGTGATTCAGAATATTAATTTAATACCAGTCATTATTCTGGGATTTTAAAAGGCACACCCACTAATGAATTTGTAACACCTTTGTTCATCTGTTTGAGAGGTTCGTTCTTAAGTTCTAGGAAGACATTTGACCTACGTCCTGGACAGAATTTAGTATTGTGTTCCTCTTATGTCTTTCCATTTTCCACAAGCTATTATTTCTGAATTCAAGACTCCTGTTGTCTTCACCAGTAACAGAGAGAATTGTAGTATATTGTGGACCACTTTGAGGTTAGGTTAAGCTCTATTACATTTAAGGGAACATACTGATTTTTCTTATATTTTTCTATATTTGATTTATTATTTTATCCTACCTTTCCTCCAAGGAAAATAAGTAGTCTTCTCCTCCCACCATTTTATCCACATAATAAGTCTGTGAGATAGGTTAGGCTGAAAGACAGTGACTGACCCAGTGAACTACACAACAGGTGAGTATATGTTTTACTAGAATGTCCTGTAGAGACATGATATGATGGTTAGCATGGTGTCAGAGACCCTAATTCAGTCAGCTAAACGCCAGGCCTTGTTCATTGAAGCAAGAATAGCATTTTATTATAGAGCTGCAATATTAGGTCACTGGAGCAGATACATTGTTCAGAATAACGTGGTTACACAAAGCAAGCAGATATATCAGAAAGGGGGTGAATGGGGACCCCCCCTTCCACCAAGGAATGCTTAATATGCGAATGAGAACTGAAAGTTACTATACTAATGAAGTTCTCACCGCCCCCATTGTTCCCAGCCAAGCTGTAGCTTTGAAAGCGATAGGAAGCTCACAGCTTGTCTCCACCAAGGTCAGAGTGTTAAGTCTACCAGAGATAGAGCCTGCAGGGCTCGCCCTCCGCATTCCATCCGAACACTTCAGGGGCATAAATCTACACCCCACGATCCCAACCTCCCGCCCTACACACCACAATTCAACTCAAGGCCCATCCTCCCCCCCTACTCCATCCATCATGGCAGGACTACCTGACATGCAGCCCTCTCGAAAATAAATCTACCCCTTCGGCTTGTGGGGGTACAGCTTATGAAAAGCTCTGAGTAACTTGGGGGCCAGAACATTTTCCGCCCGCACCCATTCCCTCTGTTCAGGCCCGAAATCAATCCATTCAACTAGATAAAACAAGCGATTACGAGAAATTTTAGAGTCCAGTATCTGTGAAACTTCATAGTGAGGTTCCCCCCCCACCATCAGCGGAGGCGGGGCGGGTTGTCGTGGTCTCCATTTGTTCTCCTCAGGCGCCCGGCGTAGAAGCCTTACATGAAAAACAGGATGAACAGACTTTAGAGACTTAGGCAAGGCAAGTTCCACAGTTACATTGTTAAGTACTCTCACAATTTCAAAAGGTCCAACAAATTTCCAGCCGAGTTTGCGGCTCGGTTGAATACCACGTAAGTTTTGCGTGGACAAATAAGCAAACTCCCCACATTTAGGAATCCAGGCCAGGTTACGTTTCTTGTCAGCCTGAGCTTTATAAGCCTCCTTAGCATCGTCCAAAGTCCTGGCCAAAGACGACCACGCCACTTGCAATTGTTTGCACCAGTCACCAGCATCTCCCGCCGGGAGGTCGGGAGAATCTAAGAACGGCAAAGGCGGGGCGTCATATCCATGGACCGCTTTAAAGGGAGACATCCCAGTAGAAGAGTGCTGAGTGTTATTGTAACAGAACTCAGCTAAAGGCAGTAGGGAGTGCCAATTATCCTGCTGAAAGTTTGTAAAACACCTTAAGTATTGCTCAAGGGTTTGATTTACCAGTTCCGTCTGCCCATCAGTTTCTGGATGGTACGCACTGCTAACCGCCCGCTCCACCCCAAGCAGTGACATCAGTTCGCTCCAGAAGTGAGAAACAAATTGCACCCCCCTATCCGAGATTACTTTAGCAGGTAAAGTGTGGAGTCTCACGACGTGTTGCAAAAACGCCGAGGCTAGTTTCTTGGCTGAGGGGATCGAGGCAAACGGAACGAAATGGGCTTGCTTAGTAAACAAATCCACTATTACCCATATGACAGTATTCCCCCCACTGGGGGGTAAGTCAGTGATAAAGTCCATAGAGATCACTTCCCATGGACGAGCCGGCGTGGGGAGGGGTTGTAGAGCTCCTGGGGGTTTACCGGGTCTGGGCTTGCTCATCAAACACGTTTGGCAAGCAGAAGTGAATAATGAAATGTCTTTTCGTAGCCCAGGCCACCAGAATTGTCTCTGCAACAGCTGGAGGGATTTTACAAACCCCGTGTGCCCCGCCAATTTCGAGCCATGCGCCCAGCCCATCACCTCCCCCGGAGAGAGCTGGGAACAAACAGTTTATCATTCTTCTTCCAGCAGCCATGTGCATCCTGAGTGACTCCTTCCTCCCCCGTACCTCCTCCCTATCAGCGTCAGACATTGCTGTAGAGAATTTCACTACCCAGTCATTAGAGGGAGGGGTCGGGGGCGGAGGGGAACGTTTGGCTTGCTTCCAAGTGGTCACTGCTCCTCCCAACTGGGAAGGCGTGAAAATAGAGTCACGAATCTCCTCCCTCTTACTGTCATGCTGTGGGAGGCGTGACAGTGCGTCAGCAAGCGAGTTAGATTTCCCAGGGAAGTGGTGCAGAGTGAAATTGAACTTGGAGAAGAAATCAGCCCAACGCAGCTGTTTAGCGTTCAAGGAGCGAGGGGAGCGGAGAAGCTCGAGGTTTTTATGATCAGTCCATACCTCGAAGGGAACCCGCGCCCCCTCAAGCCGATGGCGCCAGGTCGTCAACGCTAAGCGGATCGATCCCGCTTCCTTCTCCCACACCGACCAATTCCGTCCAGTATCATTAAACTTCTTGGAAACATAGGCAAGGGGGTGCAGTTTACCATCGTCCCCCTCTTGGAGGATCGCCCCTCCCATAGCAACGTCAGAAGCATCTACTTGCACAATGAATTTCTTAAGTTCATTCGGATGAGCCAACACAGGCTCCGACGTAAAAGGGCTTTTAACTGGTCAAACGCACGTTGGCATTCCGGAGACCAGTCTAACTTGGCTCCGGGTCGAGTGCAGTCTGGTGACTTCCCTTTCGTTTTAAGCAGATCAGTTAGGGGGAGAGCCACTCGGGCAAAGTTCGAGAGAAATGATCTGTAAAAGTTCGCGAATCCGAGGAACCCTTGGAGTTGCCTCCGAGTCTTGGGTGGCTCCCACCCCACCACATCTTTTATTTTGTCAGGGTCCATTTCAATCCCCCTTTGCGATATGCGGTAGCCCAGGAAAGGGATCTCTGACTTGTGAAATTCACACTTAGACAGTTTAGCGAAGAGCTTATGCTTGTGCAACGTTTGTAAAACCTCTCGCACCAGTTTCACATGGGATTTTAGGTCAGGGGAGTACAGAAGTATGTCATCAAGGTAAACAAGGACCCCCTTGAATAAATACTTGTGGAGCGCCTCATTAATTAAGTTCATGAAGACTCCCGGCGCTCCCTGAAGACCGAAGGGCATGACTAAGTATTCAAATTGACCCAGGGGGTATTAAATGCCGTTTTAAATTCATCCCCCTCCCTTATTCGTACCCTGAAGTAGGCATCTCTGAGATCTAGCTTCGAGAATACCTTCCCCCAGCCACCGCAGCTAACAAGTCTTTGATCAGGGGCATGGGATAAGCGTTCGTGTTGGAGACTGCATTCAAGCCTCGATAGTTGGTACACAACCGCAAGCCCCCGTCTTTCTTTTTCCGGAAGAGAACGGGAGCTGCGAACGGGGAGGAGGCAGGTCTTATAAACCCTCTGCTTAAGTTCTTGTTGATAAATTTCCTCAATTCTACCTTTTCCGAAGGGCTCATGGAATATAACTTCCCTTTAGGTAGCTTTTGATTCGGCAAAATTTCAATAGCACAGTCAGAGTTTCTATGGGGGGGTAGTTCATCGGCTTCCTCTTCCCCAAAGACGGAAGCCAAATCGTGGTACTCTGATAGAATCATCTCTAATTCTGCTTCCGCCACCCCCGCCGTCACCAAGGACTCCCCCCCATCGGGGCACCCCACTCCGTTTTCCACAGGTGGGACTGGCATTTCTTGGCAATGAAATTCACTTTCCCCTCTCCCCATAAGACATGTGGATCGTGATCGAAGAACCACGCGCTCCCGAGCACTAGGGGAAACCGGGCAGAAGGGGTAACAACGAAAGGCCTCTCCTCCCAGTGGTGCCCAATTCCCATGCGCAAGGGGACAGTCTCATATTTGCAAGGCTCTTTCATTGTAGAGCCATCCATTTGCGTGAAAATCAGGGGATCGGTCAACTTAACTACCTTCGCCCCCAGTCCCGTTACTAGTGTGGGGTTGATGAGGTCTCTCCCACACCCCGAGTCAATGAGAGCTCACACCCTCACGTGGGTCAGTAGACCCGGGTCCATTAAAGTCACTGTGAGGAAGAAAAGAGATGGGGGTCTGCTCACCGGGATCTGCGCTTGAGAGTCCGGGACCTGCTGTTCAGCGCTGTTTACAGCAGGTCCGTCTCGTTTCCCGGCTGCACGATCTCGCCATCCGATGAATCCGATGCCTCACTGAGCGGCTTGGCTTGCAAGGCCCTCGCCCCTCTCGGTTTCGCGACCGGTTTTGGGGTGGAAGTGTCAAACTTCTTCTTGATTCCCTTGGCGGCCCCAGTCGATGCGGGGGAGCCTGGGCAGCTCGCCGCGAAATGGCCCCCTTCCCCGCATTTCAGGCAGAGACCTTGCTTCATCCGAAGTTCTCTCGTGCCGTCCTTGGGTCTCGGGTTCGGTGGTGGGTTCTTCCCTCGCGTAGCCGGTGTAGGGCCCGACTGGCCCCCTTTATTCATCGCAGCTGCATCATCCAGTTTGATAGTTTTTAAGCGGTTTTCCATGGTGATGGCCGCTTGTATCCAGCCTGTTAATGTGTCTGGATCTTGGGTCTTGGTAACAGAACGACGAATCTCCGCGTTGAGTCCCAATTTGTAGTGGTCTGCTAGAGTCCCGTCGCTCAACCCTCGGGTTTTGGCCGCGCACCTGCGGAAGTCAGCTGTGTAATCTCTCACCGACTTGCCGCCTTGCTTGAGGGCACGGATGGCTGCTTTAGCCGTCTTATTAGCGTTCACGTCCTCGAATTGTTCCTTCATGGCCCACATGAAGGTATCGATTTCCCTCAGCTCCCGCCTGTCAGCCTGGTGGAGCCCCACATACCAGTCAGCCGCGGCATCTTTCAGGTGCGAGGCTATGACATCCACCATTCGGTCTTCGCGTTGGAACAGGTGGCCCCACGTCTTGATAAATCTTTCAGCCCTCACCAGGAAGAAAGGAAACTTCTCTGGATCTCCATCAAAGTCCGCATCCAGGAGTTCCGCCGGTTTCGGTGGCAGGAACCCCCATGGTCGGGGGGGTGGCTGCCCCGGCGGTCCTTGCGGGCCCGGCCCCGCAGGTTGAGCGGGGGGTTGAGCCGGTACATTTTGTTGGTCCGGCACCGGCGCCTGTCGCTGGTCTTGAGGGGGTTGGGCGGGTGGTTCCTCCCGCCGTTGCCGCTCCCGTTCCTCTCGGATGCCCTCCGCGATCATCTGGGGAATGCGGGCGAGGGATTCATCTAGGATGCGAACCAGGCGATCTTGGCTCGGCTCGCCACTCCACCTCCGTCTCACCACGGTGCCTTCCAGGCCCTCGGAGTCTCAGCAGGTGTCCTCCAGCCCCTCAGCCGTGGTCAGTCTGCGGACCGACCTCTCGATGTGGCTCACTCGCACCGAAGCTCTCGGAGTCGCAAACCACATCTCATGGGTCTCCGCCAGGGGTTTCACCCAATCTCGTCGCTGCTTGACTCGGGTGGTTACCCCGCCGTAGGCCGCCCCATACGGATCTCCGTAGGGCCCTCCAAAGTCGTACTCCTGGCCCCGTGTTACCGGTACATATGTGCCAGGGGCTTCTGTGGGTACAGGAGGTTTCTTGTCCTCCTTCTTTTCTTCTTCGATCGGGAGAGTATCTTCTTCACCGCCACTCATGTTGGAGCCGCGGGTTTCCGACCAGTCCCAAAAATGAAGGATTTCTGAACAAACTGTCAGAGACCCTAATTCAGTCAGCTAAACGCCAGGCCTTGTTCATTGAAGCAAGAATAGCATTTTATTATAGAGCTGCAATATTAGGTCACTGGAGCAGATACATTGTTCAGAATAACGTGGTTACACAAAGCAAGCAGATATATCAGAAAGGGGGTGAATGGGTACCCCCCCTTCCACCAAGGAATGCTTAATATGCGAATGAGAACTGAAAGTTACTATACTAATGAAGTTCTCACCGCCCCCATTGTTCCCAGCCAAGCTGTAGCTTTGAAAGCGATAGGAAGCTCACAGCTTGTCTCCACCAAGGTCAGAGTGTTAAGTCTACCAGAGATAGAGCCTGCAGGGCTCGCCCTCCGCATTCCATCCGAACACTTCAGGGGCATAAATCTACACCTCACGATCCCAACCTCCCGCCCTACACACCACAATTCAACTCAAGGCCCATCCTCCCCCCTACTCCATCCATCATGGCAGGACTACCTGACACATGGTCATGGTATTGCTGCCATATTACTTCCCCATTCCCCCCCGCCCTGCTGTTGCACCAGCCAAAAGTGGTCTATAGCAAAAGACTTAGTCCCCCTAACACAGTCAGTTTACCATACGCAACACAGCTGGAGATGTCTTTCCCATCCCTTTGTGGGGTCAAAGGATGATGCCTTTCTTCAAGCACACAATTTATTAGGTATGCATTAGGAACAGCAAATGCTGTGTGTTTGGCAAGAAATAATTAGCCCACAGGAGAAAGGGAATAATCAACCCATGACCCTCAGAGCACCCCATCTGTGCATGTATTTTGCTCATACTATTTTTTGCAGAAGGTCAAGAGCTTTGGTAGCTTTCCATATTAGATAAAAGGTTTCTTCTGATGTCGTCAAATATTCCTTTTCCTTTTTTAAAAAAATTGGTCTGTTTTTAAAATTGGTTTCACATTTTATGCTCCAAGAACTAAGTGAAAAGAGCATCTTGCCCCAAGGTTATCCTTCTCTTTTCATCAGCGTTTTGATTAAAGCTGGTCATGGTTTGGTTTTTTCCCTTCAGTGGAACAGATTGAAGTCTTTTCAGACTGGACCCGATTTCCTAATAAGAACTAGTTCCTGCCAGATTTGTTCCCCCTCCCTTCTTTCTCTTCAGGTGACATTTCCACTTTTGTGACAACTTACTGCCTAGCTAACTTATATTTATGGGCAGGACCAACACTGTAAACAGTCATAGTGTAAGTAGCCATACAATATATATATCACCCATATGAACTTTAACATGCTTTTTAAAATTGGCAACCTTGTTTTGAGTTTGGTCAAATGTCTCTGGAAGCTAGAACATAGTTGTTTTGTTTTAAGCTAAGGCTTAAGTTATTTTTTACTGCAGAGGGACGCTTAGGTCTTTTGAAGGAAGGTTGATGACAAATTGTTGCTGATTGGTTTATCATCTGATATGATTAGTGAACTTGGGAATTTGGAGGCTTCTTCATTTTGGAAAAAGCTTCCAATTCATGATTGATTATGCTAGCACAATGCTTGTCGTGCTTCCTCATCTCAGTTTTTTACTATTCCTCCCCCCCCCAGATGTTTGTGATCATCTGCTTATTATTTGACAGTCCCATACTTGCCAGATTAAATGGCAACTGGTCTATGGTTAAGAAAGGTAGATATACTAACTTAACTTATTCAGAAAGAACCTGTAGGTGTTCCTCTGTTCAACTGATTCTCATATGCTATTGGAATGTCCCTGTTATGAGGTTCTTAAATTGTATTATATTGTTCCTCTTTTAATTGATTGCCCTAGATTATGTGTGTCTTTTTATTTTGTTTTATTGAGTAACTGGGAATATGGCCCATTGTGGAAATAAATACAATGAGCTCTAGAAAAAGACTTTGGGTGAGTGCCCTGGCCTTGGGCACTCAGTGTCAATTTGCTGCAGTGACCTCAGCAGGATATAATGACACAGAGCTTACCGTTTTCTCCAGGGTAACTGATCTCTGTCATCTGAAGAGCATTTGTAATTCTGAGCGATCTCCAGCCCTCCCCTGGATATTGGCAGCAATGATTCCCCAGGAGAAAATGGCTAGTTTGGAGTGGAGGGTCTATGGCATTGTACCAGTCTGAGGTCCCACCCCTCCACAAACCCCACCCTCTCCTGGCTCCACCCTTCAAATCTCCAGGAATTTCCCAACCTAGAGCTGGCAACCCTATCTCCTTCCCAGCCAACCATCAGCCTACCTTTATCTGCCCC
Source organism: Gekko gecko (assembly GCA_029375565.1). Classification (NCBI taxonomy): domain Eukaryota; kingdom Metazoa; phylum Chordata; class Lepidosauria; order Squamata; family Gekkonidae; genus Gekko; species Gekko gecko. The sequence continues at coordinate 117,882,606 of JAPDNY010000002.1, read as the reverse complement.
ATAACTTCAGCTTTCCATCTCACTCTCCCCCCACAACTGGAGCCTCTACTTAGGGAAAATACAGTATTTCTCCTCCTCAATGGGGACTCAAGCAGGAGGGAAAGTAATCTCAGCAGCGTATAATGACTCAGAGTCCACCCTGCAAAGCAGCCATTTTCTCCAGGGGAACTGATTTCTGCCATCTGGAGAGCAGTTGTGATTCTGAGTGATCTCCAGCCCTCACCTGGAGAATGGCAGCAATGGTCCCCCAGGAGGAAATGGCTCATTTGGAGGGTGGAGTCTATGACATTGTTCCTGTCTGAGGTCCCACCCACCGCAAACCCCAACCTCTTCAGTCTCCACCTCTCAAATCTCCAGGAAGCTCTCAAACCAGAGGTGGCAACCCTATTTCCTTCCAAGCCAACCATCAACATACCTTTATCTGTCCTTCTGACTTCGGCTTTCCATCTCCCCACCACCAGCAGCAGCCTGTACCTAGGAGATTGAGTAAACCAAAGAAAGGATCACAGTTACAGGAAATTATATCAAAACAAAGAAAAATTGTGTAATGTATCCACTTGGGAACATGGGCTCCGGGCAGCCATGTGCTTGGACTGGTTCTAACCGGTCCACCATGTGGCCAGGCGAAGGGCCTGAGCTTCGCCCCGAAGGACAATGGACTAGTGGATCCTGACTCCCCTCCAATGGAGGAACAGGAGTTAATCCAATCAATGTAAATAGCGAATCACCGGGTGTGTGTGTGTTTGGGGTGTGGGTCACTTGGGGATAAAAGCCGGCCTGCGAGCTGGCTTAGTTGTCTTGTTCCGGATCTAAATAAAGTATGTGAGAGCTGAAATCACTCGTCAGTCTCAGTACTTTTCATTGGCGACGAGGATGGGGTCCCAACTCCCTCCATGAACAACGACCACGAGACGAGCACCGCTGACCGCCCCAACGCCGAAAGCACCGAACGCCGCTGCCGAGCTTCGTGTCCGCCTCTTCGGTTCCTGGGCACCGCACCGCTCCCTAGCACCGCTGACCCCGAGAGCAGCCTCGCTTCCGACGCCACCAACTCTACACCAGAACCGCGACCTCCACGGGTGAGCGCAATGGCCGCTAGCAACGAGAGCTTCCCTGCTTTTGACATCTCCCGTCCCGCACACTGGGAGACCTGGATCTAGACGCTGGAGTGTCACTTCGAGATCCATGGCATCACGGATGCGGGTACGAAGAAGGACTATCTCCTATGCTACTGCGGCATCGAGGCACACCTCCTCCTGAAGGACCTGGTGAACCCCCTCCTGCCGAAAGACGCGGCCGCCACCTACGAGATGCTGGTCAAGGCGTTTACCGACCACTTGGCCCCGAAGCCCACCAAGTTCGCGGAATGAATGGAGTTCTTCGCAAGAACGCAGGGCCCCGACGAAACATCTCCGGAATTCCTGGCCGGACTACGCCGCGCAGCCACAAGGTGTGCCTTCCCCAACCTCGCAGATGCCCTCCTAAACCAGTTCTTGGTGGGGCTGAAGGAGGCGAAACTGCGCCGCAGGCTCATCAGCCGGGACGACCTCACTCTGGAGGCCGCCATCCAAGAAGTGGCCGCCTACGAGAAGTCCCACGCGGATCGCCGGCCAAAGACGGTCCATCGCCTCCAGGACTCCAGCCCCTCTGATGACTCGAACGATGAGGAGGTCCTACAGGTGAACCGCCGATCACAACAACGCACCCAACGCAACAAGGGACTCCCCGCAACACCAACCCAGCCCAACGCATCGGCCTGTGCCAGCTGTGGCGATGCTCACGAGCGCCAGACCTGCCGTTTCTGGGACGCCATCTGCAGGACCTGCAATGAGGCCAGACACCTCGCCCGAGTCTGCCGCTCCAAGGGCAAGCGCCTGGGATCCACTGCTCAGCTGGACGCTGCAAGCCTGCACACCGTGACGACCCAGCGCCGGCAGATGGTATGTAACTTGCCCCCTGAAAGCCCGGACAAGGTGCCTGTGACTGTCCAAATAGAGGGGTCCCCCTGCCAAATGGAGATAGACTCGGGGTCCTCTTTCTCTATAATTTCCATGGAAACCCTCAAAACTTTATGCCCCAAGGGGGGACCCTGACTGCACAAGCCACGGGGTTTGAAACTGACGGACTTTAACAAAAACCCAGTGGTGGTCCGTGGCTGGGGCAAGTTTCAGGTCTGATTTAAAGGGTTCTCGGGCTTGCTGGACCTGCTGGTCGTGGAGGGGCGGCTCTCGAGCCTCCTGGGGTTGTTGTGGTTTGGGCCTTTGGGACTCCAAATAGTGGGAGTAAACCACCTCAGGACCGCAGACTGGGAGGCGGTTTGCCGCGATTTCCCCAAAGTGTTCGATGGGACCCTGGGGAGGTACAATGGGACCCCGATTTCGCTGGATCTGGACCCTAACGTACGACCCATCCACATAAAGGCACAGCCCCCTCCCATAGCCATGCGGGAAAAAATAGAGGCCGAGCTCGACCGCCTGGTTGCCCAAGGAGTGCTGGAACCGGTCGCGTCAGCGCACTGGGAAACCCCCATTGTAACGCCAATTAAACCGAATGGGGCTATACGCATTTGTGCAGACTACAAATGCACCATAAATAAGGCCCTGCAGGACCACGCCTATCCGGTCCCGGTAGTGAGCCATGTCCTGGCCTCCCTTACGGGGGCCAAGGTTTTTGGTAAATTGGACTTGGCGTAGGCTTACCAGTAGCTGCCAGTGGACACGGCCGCTGCAGAAGCGCAAACCATCACCACCCACAAGGGGGCCTTCCGGGTCAATAGACTGCAGTTTGGGGTTTCGGTGGCGCCCGGGATTTTCCAATCTTTCATGGATTCCCTCCTGAAAGGAATTCCAGGGGTCCAGCCCTTTTTAGATGATGTCATCATCGCGGCACCGGACTCCACCGCCTTCGCCGAACGGCTGTGTCAGGTCCTGCAGAGGTTCAACGATGCTGGCCTCAAGGTGAAGAAGGAGAAATGCCTCCTAGGGGTGCCCCGCATCGAATTTCTGGGTTTCGCAGTCAATGCACTAGGCATCCACCCCACAGACGAAAAAATTAAAGCGATCACACAAGCCCCGGTCCCCACGTCCAAACCGGAACTCCAGGCCTTCCTAGGCCTCTTGAATTTCTACCACGCGTTTCTGCCCCAAAAGGCAACAGTGGCTGAACCCCTCCACCAGCTGCTGGACAAGGAGGCGCCATGGGCCTGGAAGCCGGAACATGCGGCAGCATTCCAGGCGGTAAAAGACTTGCTGGTCTCCAACAGGGTACTGCACCATTTCTGCAAGGCTTTACCAGTTGTTCTTGCATGTGATGCGTCGCCCTACGGGGTGGGGGCGGTGTTGGGGCATCGGTTGCTGGATGGCCGGGAGGTTCCGGTCGCCTATTATTCTCGGACCCTGTCTTCTGCGGAGCGTAACTACGCACAGATTGACAAGGAGGCACTAGCGATAGTGGCGGGGGTAAAAAAATTCCACCATTATCTCTATGGCTGTCCGTTCGAGATCCTTATGGACCACAAGCCTCTCCTGGGCCTCCTTGCGCCCGATCGACAGACGCCACAGATGGTCTCACCCAGGGTTCTCCGCTGGTCCATATTCCTGGCGGGGTACTCTTATGCCCTCACCCACCGCTCGGGGAAGGCCATGGGTCACACGGACGCACTCAGCCGCCTTCCACTGCCCGCGACGGACCCGGACCCCGCCCACGTCATCGCCCTCCTAGAATCGCTGTCCAGTCACCTGGTACACGTCAAGGAGGTGGCCCGTCTCACGGGCCGTGACAAGGTTCTCTGTCGGGTTTTGAACTAGGTGGGGAGGGGGTGGCCGACAGCTAGACAAGACCCGGAGTTTGCCCCCTTTGTCACAAGGCGCGATGAGCTGTCGACCTATAAGGGGTGCCTGATGTGGGGTGGTAGGGTGGTCATTCCCAAACCACTACAGCCACGGGTACTGAGTGACCTTCACGAGCACCACCCGGGGGTAGTCAGGATGAAGGCTCTGGCGCGGGGGTATGTCTGGTGGCCAGGGTTAGACCGGGATATTGAGAACGTTGTAAAAAGGTGTCAACCCTGCCAGGCCTCCCGACCCACACCCCCGACGGCCCCGGACAGGGCCTGGGAATCCTCTCACCACCCCTGGTCGCGCCTGCACCTCGACTTTGCGGGCCCGTTCCAGGGGCAGCTGTTTTTTATACTTGTAGACGCCTACAGCAAGTGGCTAGAGGTAGAGCCGGTGCCGTCCACCTCCTCCCGGGCGGCCATCCGAGCGATGTGGCGAATTTTCAAATCGCACGGACTCCCCGACACCCTGGTCACCGACAACAGGACGGCCTTCACGTCCGGGGAGTTCCAGGAGTTCACCCACCAGCATGGGATTCGCCACATCAGGTCGACCCCGTTCCACCCCGCCACCAATGGCCAAGCCGAACGCATGGTGAGGACAGCAAAAGAGGCGCTCCGCCGGACCGAAGGAACGGACTGGGACTTCAGGCTGGCGCACTTCCTGTTCGGCCAGAGAACTATGCCCCATGCGACAACCGGCCAAAGCCCGGCGGAACTACTGATGGGCCGACGCCTCACCACCAGGCTAGATCGGTTACATCCCGATCGAGCGCCCGAGCGGGAGCCTTCCACGGAAACTCCAGCGGCGGCACGAGGGTTTTTCCCGGAGGACCCGGTGTACGCACGGAACTACACGAAAGGGCCCCCGTGGATTCCCGCCCGAGTAGTACGGGTCCAAAGGCCCCGGTCTTATGAAGTCTCGGTAGAAGACGGCCAGCTCCTGCATCGCCACATCGATCAGCTACGCCGCCGGGTGCTACCCCTGGAGCCGGATGAGGGGGAGGAGTGGAACGAGCCAGCTCAACCAGACGCGGGGGCGGACGCACCAGAAGAAATCCCGGTGGACTTCAACTTCGGACAGCCAGCAACCGCAAATGACACACCGGGCGAGATGGTGAGCCCAGCCCCGCCAACACCAGAGCGGCCACCGGTCCCCACGGCTGCCCGGGAGGCTGTCAGTTCCCCCATGCCAGAGCCCCGCTGCTCCACGCGAGAGTGGCGGCCCCCCAGCTATTTGAAAGACTATGTGTGCGGGTGTTTATCAGACCAAGGGGGGAGGGGTGTAATGTATCCACTTGGGAACATGGGCTCCGGGCAGCCATGTGCTTGGACCAGTTCTAACCGGTCCACCATGTGGCCAGGCGAAGGGCCTGAGCTTCGCCCCGAAGGACAATGGACTAGTGGATCCTGACTCCCCTCCAATGGAGGAACAGGAGTTAATCCAATCAATGTAAATAGCGAATCACCGGGTGTGTGTGTGTTTGGGGTGTGGGTCACTTGGGGATAAAAGCCAGCCTACGAGCCGGCTTAGTTGTCTTGTTCCGGATCTAAATAAAGTATGTGAGAGCTGAAATCACTCGTCAGTCTCAGTACTTTTCAAATTGTGATAAAATTGACAATAACATTTAATAGTTCCTATGAACATCAATTTGTATATCCATTAAAACTTTTACAATATTGCTCAGGAAATTCTAACATTTTCAAGGAAAAGTCCAACAGACTCAATGAGCACTCAGTTATACACTCATTTCACCAATCTTCCTCAGCAGTAGTTCTAGTGTCAGCCTCTTGGTACAGCTTAACTTCTTTTTTTGCTTCCTTCAAATAGTTACAGCTTAACTTCTTTTTTACTTTCTTCAAATCATTGCAGCTTAACTTCTTGTTTAATTTCCTCAAATTATCCTGGAACAAACATGGTTATTTAGAATGGAAAGAAACATGAAGCTGAATGGAATATAGTTTTGTTCTAATTTTTAAATTTTAAAAAAGTTATTAATTTTAACTTTTACAATTTTAAACTTACTTCCGGTTCCATTTCAAGTATTAGAATTAGGAGCAAGCCAGTTAATTAATTTCTTCTCCCCAAACTCTAGCTTCCTTGGACACCACCACAACATTTCCAGGAATTCCCCAACTTGGAGCTGGCAATCCTAGTCAGGACTGGCCCCAATGACTTCCCCAAAAAGGCATGGAAAAGGCCTTTGCTTTTTTACTGACAGAACCAAGCTTGACTGCCTAGCAACAGCCACTGAGGGAAAAGTTAGTCCCATAAGAGCCAAGCAGGAGAACTGTCTTCATCAGAAGAGATAGCCGTTTTTGGCAGAGGAGACTGTCCAGGCTGGCAGTGGGCGGGGGATAGGAGCAGACCCAGCACCCAGCCAATGGCATGTGAGTACTCTTGAGTGGCATCTAATGGCTGATGGAGCACACAGCGCAGCCAGTGGGAGAGCTGGAAATGGCCAATGCGTTAGGGCAAATATATATATCTATATGATAGGGATACTAAAGTTACACTGGCAGTTGCAAAATTTATTTCAATCCTTATGTCCTTTAAGCTAAGGGTTTAAACAGTTCTACTGCTTACAATCTATGTATCAAGGATGAATAGAAAAGGAAAAGAAAAATTGACAACAACTAGAATGTATGTGTAGCAACCAAATGTCCATGTTTGTGCTGTGACCAGTTCTCAAATCCTTGCTGTTTTTCAGCCTTCATATTTCTTTTCCCTAGAAATAGTAATTTTCCAACGTTTTTATTTTAAAAAATATCTTCCTGGATTGTGAAAATACATTTATTGTCCTACATGCAAGAACAACATGTCTCATAAGGTTGCCTGAACTATGGCTTTGCTAAGAAACCAGGTAAACAAGAGCAGGCCCACATTTAGACCAAATTCACACATGCTACTTTAAGCACTTCTGAGCCTCTCTCCCATTGTTGGCCTACATATATGAATAACAGTATTGGGTTTGTATGTATTTGTATTGGGTTTTCATATTGTTTGATAGGCATGAAGGGAGGTGGATTCACAGTTAAATTTCAACTTTCCTTGGGTATCTATATGTGTGTTCTGTAGCATTCTAGCTGGTGCATTTTTAGTCTTCCATTCATGGGTTATAGAATTGTACACATTTGAAAAGGGGTTGTTCACTAATAAAATGGGTTACTTACAGTTGGATTGTGACTAGTCACATATCAGAATTGTATCCAAATATTTTTTGGGCTAGCAGTATACAGGTAGGCAACTGGTTCTGAACAATGGTAACATTCATTATTTTTAGCAGGTAAGATTCCTGAAGAGATCTTTAAAACACTTGATAACGATCCTAGTTTTGGCTTTAGCCCACCTGATACTAAAGAAAAGTAAAAGCAGTTCCCATTGTGAAGGCTACTTCTTTGTATGCTTGGAATATAAGCTCACTCACCAGTGCTTCAAATAACTGAGGGATTCAGAAGTGGTAGGAGCATCTCTCTTGTCTGAGGAGAATAATAATAATAATAATAGGTTTTATATCCTGCTTTTCTTTGCCTTAAGTCTCAAAGTGGCTTACAATTGCCTTCTCTTCCTCTCCCCCTAATAGGCACCTTGTGAGGTAGGTGGGGCTGAGAGAGTTCTGAGAGAACTGTGGCTGGCCCAGCAGACTTCATGTGAAGGAGGGGGAATCAAGCCCAATTCTCCAAATTAGAGTCCCCCGCTCTTAACCTGTAGTGTCACATTGCAGAAGATAATTGTTATTTGAGGAAAATAGTGGTGAACCACAAGTTTCTCTCTTTGTGCCTAGATTACTTTATGACAGAACCAGGCTGGAAGGGATTAAATGCACTTTGAAAAGTAAGGGGTGGGGGCGGGGCTGCAGCACAGTGACACTGTTGGAACTGGGAACCGTTCCTGGGTACTACCACCTCTTTGTTCTTTTTAGGGGAGTTTTTGGGGGATCCTGAGCTCCACTGGACCTCCTGGAGAGAGGTCTGATGCAAGGGACTTGATCAGGGCCCCCGCTTCTGGCAGCAAGCAGGTGGAAGCCCTGGATCATCCCAGAAGCAAGGAACAAAGCAGTGCAGGTATGGCAGCCATAACTGCACCAGCTGTGAATGCCCCCAAAGCAAGAGATTTATTTTGAGCCTCATCCATAACACCAATGAAGATATGCACCATAAGTTCCTGTAAAAGCAACATTGAAGAAACCAACGATCTTTTGGTTAAGCCCCTTTAAAGTTCTAAAAGGACAAGGAAAGGAAGGGGGGATTCCCCCCCTTCCTCTGTGGAGTGGCTGGGACGATTACGAAAAGAAAGCTGAGCTAAACACTGCTTGGGGCAAAGAGGGACTGTTGTTTGAGCTTCCACAAAAAGGATTATAAAGTTTTCTTTGAAAAAAGAAAGAAAGAGAAAGAAAGAAAGATATTTAGAGTTGAATTCATTATTTTGTGGCAATTTTTATGATGTCATGCTTCATTGCTGAGAACGGAGGAGCTTATGATGTCTAGAGTCTATTGTAGAGCTGTAAGCACTTGACTTGTGTTGAAGGATTCTTGATTGCTAATATCTCTATGTGAACTACTATCTGCTAAATGTGGCTAGCTCTGAAGAGACTATTGACAAATAATTTGCAGAGACTTTGCGTTTTGCTGGGCGGAACTGGGACTTTTACTATCACATTAAAATGGGTGATCAGGACATACAGAAAAAATGCCAGATGATGAATGCTTAGACAGCTCCTCAGAAATCAGCTTGTTACAGTTGTCCTGGGAGGAGCTTCAGCTTATAATTGTTGATGCAGTCAATCTGGCAGTTAAAAAGGCTTTTGAACCAATACTAGACAAAAAAGCCACTACACTAAGCCAAATTGCAAGCAAGACAAAGGAACCCCAGCACCAAACTGTGCAAGATGCAGAACAACACTACAATCAAGCTGACCCAACCTACAGAGAAAAGGAACCTCAGTACCAAACTGTGCAAGATGCAGAACAATACTATAATCAAGCTGACCTAACCTACAGAGAAAAGGAACCTCAGCACCAAACTGTGCAAAACACAGAACAGCACCAGAGGAGATCCAGGAAATTACAGGCCAGTCTGTCTGACATCGACACCGGGTAAATTGGTGGAAACTGTTATAAAGGAAAGAATTAGTAGGCACACTGATGAACAAAAACTATTGAGGCAGACTCAGCATGGGTTATGTAAGGGAAGATCTTGTCTCACTAACCTGTTAGTGTTCTTTGAGGGAGTGAACAAACCTGTGGACAAGGGGGACCCAATAGATATTGTTTACCTTGACTTCCAGAAAGCTTTCGATAATGTTCCTCATCAAAGGTTCCTAAGTAAACTCAAAACTCACGGGATAAAAGGACAAGTCCTTTTGTGGATCAAAAACTGGCTAATTAATAGAAAACAGAGAGTGAGTATAAATGGGCAATTTTCTCAGTGGAGGGTAGTAAGCAGTGGGGTACCACAGGGATCAATACTTGGTCCAATGCTTTTTAACTTGTTCATTAATGAGTTGGAGTTGAGAGTAAGCAATGAAGTGGCTAAATTTGTGGGTGACATGTAATTGTACAGGGTGGTGAAAAGCAGGGAGGATTGTTAGGCACTCCAAAAAAATCTGTCAAGGATGGGCGAGTGAGCATCAATATGGCAAATGGGATTCAATGTGGCCAAGTGCAAGGTGATGCACATTGGAGCCAAAAATCCTAACTATAAATACATGTTGGTAGGGTCCAAACTGGCAGAGACTGACCAAGAGAGAGAACTTGGAGTTATAGTAGATAACTCACTGAAAATGTTGAGACAGTGGCCGAGGACAGACTGGCAATTTGCCCCGGCAAAAAAACCCCCGGAGTAAACAATACTTTTACCCCCGGAGTTTTCCTATCCACACAGCGGGGGCCGCTGCCGGAAGATACGGGACGGAGGCGCGCGGGAGCATTCAGACGGGGGGTGGGGGTGCCGCGGAATACCGCGGCAATCTCCTGAGTTGCCAAGGCGCGCATGCGCACATGCGCCCACGCACACCCAGGCGCCTATGCGCACAAGCGACCATGAGGCGAGTCCCACCGGAAATGGGCCCCGCCCACGGCCCTTGTTAAGGCAATCACCAGCATCCACCCCATCGCACAGCGAGAGGAGGAGGGCAGGCAGCATGGACACAGGTGGTACACTTCTACTTCTGGGCCTTAGGGCCTGCATCACGTTGCTGCAGTGCTACCAAGCCAGGGTGCGCAGCATCCATGCTCGGAGGGCTCTAATCCTGCAGCGGTACAGGGCCCGCAGAGCAGCCAGAATCAGACAGCACTGGCACATTGAGGCCCGTGTCAGGGCCGGGTTTATCAGGCTGGCTGAGGAGGGTGCGTCCCGTCGCTGGTGGGTGTACCCGTGCCCCACCAACTGGTGGGAGACGTTCGTCTGTGTAGTGTGGGAAGACGAGCAGTGGCTGAAAAACTTTAGGGTGACAAAGGCGATGTTCCGCTGGCTAGTGGACAGCCTCCGCTGTCACATCGCGCACACAGACACACCAATGAGGCGTGCCATTGCCGCAGAGGAGCGCGTTGCCATAACCCTGTGGTGGCTGTCAGGCACAAACTGCTACTGGGAGGTCAGCCACCAGTTTGGCGTCGGCAAGTCCACTGTTGCAGGAATCGTCGTGGAGGTGTGCGTGGCCATGGACAAGGCGTTGCTGAGCAGGACGGTCTGCCTTGGGCCACCAGGAAGGGTGAGTCCACCCCAGGCGTGGGTGTTCACATTCCCCCTAGCAACTTCTGGGCCCCCCACTGGACTCTCAGCCCTGCTGAGCCCACAGAGCGTGCAGACAGACATGGCAGGCCGGCCCCAACATAGCGGGGAGGGGGTACCCGCATCCAAGGGAAACCACCGTCGTCCCAAGGCCATCGGCCCCCAGGGCAAAGGTTGGATAAATGGGCACACCGACATGGGGCTTGGAGGGAGAGGAAGGGTGTGGAGCCAGGCTGAGGGCCTCCACAGCAGGACGCAGTAACGGGCTCAGATGGACACGGGTGAAGTGAGGGAGCCCGAGGGAAGGGGAGCCAGACCCCGGTCCGTGACCCGGATGAAGGGACGACGGCTCTGCAGCCCCCATCGGCAACGCCCTTGCTGCACACTGCACCCCAGCAGGCACAATGTGGCCGTGTGCCATAAATGTGTCAGTGAACCAGGGAAGGAAGCCGGGTTCTGGGAGGCTGCTGGGCTGTCGTTAACTGAAGCCTCTGTCCCCCGCAGATCATGGATGGGTTCACGGCGCTGGGCTTCCCCCAGTGCGTGGGCGCCCTGGATGGCTGCCACATCCCTGTCAAGCCACCACCCGACCTCCCACATGACTTCTTAAACCGGAAGCACATCTACTCCATCGTACTCCAAGGGACCGTCGACCACCGGGGCAGGTTCACTGACATCTGCGTGGGCCATGCTGGCCACAGTCACGATGCCCACGTGTTCCGCCAGTCATACCTCTGCAGGGCCATGGACGCTGGGGTTTTCGTTCCGGGGAACCCCACGGCCCTCATAGAGGGCGTTCTGGTGCCCCCCCTCATCCTTGGTGATGCCGCATACCCCTCCAGGAGATGGCTGATAACCCCGTACAAGGGTGCATTGAACCACCGGCAGGCCGTGTTCAATAGGGCACATAGCCGTGCCAGGAACGTCGTGGAGCACGCCTTCGGCCGTCTAAAGGCACGCTGACATCACCTTGCACTGAAACTGGATGTCCAGAAGGCAAGTTACAATCCAGTGGTGGCAGCCTGCGTGACTCTACATAACATCTGTGAGGAGCGGGGCCATGCCATCATAAGGCATGAGGTGGACGAGGAGCCGGCCCAGGCCCCAGGGGCGAGGCCCCCCTGCGGAGGGTGGATGTCGTCAATTGGGCAGAGGGAATCGCGGTGAGGGAGGCACTAGCCACATGGCTGATGAGGCACCCACAATGAGCACAAGTGGACCGTGGTCGCACGTGGCGGCTTGGACATGGGACAGTGGACCCCCTGGTGACTGCCTAGGAGTCCCGAGCGCTGACCAGTGTGCAAGCACCCATCAACGGGATGGCTCCAATAAAGACGATGACCCGCTCAGGCTGCTTGTGTGAGCATCCCTCATTCCCTAGGTGGCCCCCAGGGCCGTGGCTGGGTGCAGGGAGGGTCCACCAGGGAGGCCCAGCTGAGGTTGGCCCCACCAATGGGGTTACCACTGCCTCGCCTGGTGGCCCCAATTGAGGGTTGTGCCTATGGGTGGCTGCTTGGGGGTGACTCAGCATCCTCGCCCGGTGGGTGCGGGAGGGGAAGGCCCCCCTGGGTGATGGGGGGGCAGCCAGCGGTGTCAGCAGGACCCCAGGCCAGAGCTAGGTGTGGCGACACGCAGGGGCGATGGATGATCCCCAGAGTACTGTGGGCAAGGCAGCCCCGACCCAGTGGTGTACATCCCAGGCCCCAGCCAGCCCAGAGGCCACCACCAAGACCTGGGAGTGTGACGGGCTGAGCGACGGAGGATGGGACGGGCACTCCCTGATGGCTGAGGCTGGGAAGTGGGTGCTGGCCCCGGCCGCCCATGGGCCACGCCCCAGCTCCAGGGTCCTTCCCAGCTAGCTATGGCTCCCCGACTGGAAAACTGACCAAGCCCTGTCCACTGGATGTGGCGTCTGGAAGGGAGACCCCCCGTGGACTGCCAGCCCGTGGGAGGTGCGGGAGGCTGGCAGCTGGCCTTCCCGTGGGGGACAGTCAACAGGGGTCACCGTGATGTCTCGAGAGGAACACACCCAGACATCCATCACAGGCTGGGGCCCCCCCCGCCCGCAGGGGAGAATACATGGTGTTCCTGGCCTCTGGGGGGCCATGGTGGCAAGTCAAACCGCTGTCCTGCAGGGATGTGGCTGCACTGGCTGACCCATGTGCAGGGGGGGGAAGTGTGGCCCGAGTCCATCGATCACAGTGGCAAGACAGGCACTGGCTCCGAGGAGGACCCCTCTCTCCACGGCTCCAGCTCAGACCGGCCACTGGAGGCCTCTGGTCTCCAGAGGCCGGCGGGCCAGTCCTGGAGAGAGAGACAGTGACCCAGTCTGCCATGCTGTCCAGGACCCAGCCACTCCTGGCTACTGCTGGAATTCTGTTTCTCAGATGGCAGGATGATATGGACGGCTCAGGGCTGAACTACATGACACAGGAGTCCGTTGACTGAGGGAGACCCGTGGTGGGGGGTTGGCCGTGAGCATTTGTGGCGCTGCCGACCCATCCCTGGGGAACCTGGCCATGCGCATGGGAGCGTGCGTGGTCGAGCGCATCCCTGCCCAAACACCTTCCCGCACTCTGTCATGCGCGGCCATTCCTTCCATTCCATCCCCAGAGCCCTGCTGCTGTGGCCCGATTCGCTTCCTGTGCTGGGGGGAAGGAGGAAGGGAGAGGAAGACAGAGTGGCCACCGTGCCGTCTGAGGCAGGAATCCTTGGGCGTGCACATAGCCGCGCCCCCGCCCGAACATGGCCCCGCCCAAACGCCTCTCTGCCCTGGCCGACATTGCTGCTGAAGCTGCCGTTTCCAGGCCTCTCCTTCCAAATGCAGCCCCAGGACATGGAGCCCACTCGGCTGGGGGTCTATTGGATGGACGAGGAGGTGGAGCTGCTCCTCAGGGCCCTGCATGACATCAAGGCCGGCAGGAGGGTGATGGCCAGCACCCATCTGCCCACCCTGGGCCTCTTTGGCAGGGTGGCTGAGGTGCTGACACAGGCAGGCTACCCCTGCTCAGCCATCCAATGCAGGGCCAAATTCAAGCGGGAGAAGGCGGAGTTTTTCGAGGCCCTGGAAGACTGGGATGGCATTCCCCCCCGGGGAGAGCGACCCCCCCGTTTCCGGCTCCTGCGGGCCCTCTGGGAGCAAGGAGGCCGGCCATCGTGGAGACAGCGACGTGTCCCTGGTGAGCTTGTGGCATTGGCGGAACCCAAGGGGGGATGGCCGTGGGTGGCTGTGGCCCTGGGGGGTGAGGCAGCACGTGCAAGTGCTCAGTGATCCAGGAATACCTTTTCCTCCCACAGGGCTCCGTCCCCGTTGGCGCAGACGCCGGAGACCAGCTGGGGAACTTCCGGCCACCTCCCGGAACTCCTCCGAGGAAGAGGCCACAGAGGTGCCAGTGGAGCCGCGCCCAGGTAGGTGGCGTCAGCTGCTGGGTCACCATGGGTGCCACCAGCTGCAGGGGCTGCAGGGGCCCTGGGCACCATGGCCGGGGCCGCAGTGGACATGTGGTGGCGAGAACGGGGCCAGGCCACTCAAGAAGGTCCATCAAGGGCCACCAGGGTGGGGTGGCAGGGCCAAGGGCGGCCCCTGGGGGCCTGTGTTTCTTGCATGCAGGTACCAGGTGCTGCCGGGTGCCCGGCCTGGCCACGGACCAGGACTAACCACTCCCCTTGCCCCCCATAGAGCCAAGGGGACCTGCAGCGGGGGAGGGGGCCGTCGTCGTCCTCCACACCACTCCAGAGGCCAGCGAAGCCGGTGAGTCTCATGTGGCGGATGGCCCTCCAGGACCCCATTCTCGCACGGCCCGGGGAGCGGTCAGCCATGAACAGGGGGTCGGGCCCATGCGACGTCGAGACCCCCCCGTGGTGTCGGGGTGGCCCGGCCTGGAATGCTGGGAGGGGGGCTGTGGCTGTGCTGTTTGGCATTGTCAGGCACCCTCTCGTGTCCGCCAACTGGGGAGGTGGCCAGGGCCACCACCCACACTGGGCACCGGCCTGGTGACATGGCTGGTGCCTGACACCCGCGGATGCTGGTTGCAGCACCAGGGCTAGGGGGGGGCAGGGCACCTGTGTGTGGTTGTCTGGGTAACCAACATGATGCCGTGGGGTTTATTTTTCCAGAGACGGCCCCTGTGGCGGAGGGGGGTGTTCAGACACCCGAGCCACCCGTGACGTTAGAATCCCGGTCCGCCTCTGATACTGGTAGGTCCCCCTGTCGGCGGGCCATGAGGGTGCTCTGGCAGCTTGCCAGGACTGACACAGGCCAACCCATGTCCTTTCAGGGGGTCAGGAACCAGGTCCTGCTGGTCTCCAGGACATGGCGGAGGATGCCCCGACCCTGGCCACGCTGGCAGCTCGCCTGACGGCCCTTGCCGAGCAGACTGAACGGTGATGTGAGTATGCCATGGCGACATGTGCGGACCCTCCCATGAGGGACCTGGCCACGGTGGACGACGGTGGCGGCTCGGGGGGGGGCCATGCAAGACCCCAGGGGTCCCTGCCGCCACCACAGTGTGCTGTCTGGCGGGGGCGCAGGTGTCACTATGGGGTGGCTGACCTGGCCCATGTTTGGCTCCCCCGACAGTTGAGCGCATGGTGCACCTCCTCCACATTCAGCAACAAGGCATGCGGTGCATGCGGAGGGATCTCCAGATGCTCCTCGCCGCTCAGGGCCTACAGCCAAGGACGGAGGGCACCGACACGGAGCCCCTGGCCACAGACAGCAGCCACGAGGGATGACTGGGCCTACCGATTGTCCAGATGGGCACGTCTAGCCTCGCCGCCCCTGCCCCTTCACCACTCTCTCAAGAAATGAGGCTCACATGACGGGCAGCGTGTGGTCGCCACTGTTTATTTCCACGTTCACCCCACACCACAGTTGACTGTTCAAATAAATGTTTTTCAAAGTTCCCACCACCTGTCTCTGCAGCCCTTCCTTTAGGGGCGCATGGAGGGCTTCTGAGCTGCCACTGCCACTCCAGACATCTGCATTGCCTCGTCCACGGGGCTCAGCTGGGTGGTGAGTCGGGGGCCCTCGTCTGGGGCCTGGGCCTTCCGCTCCGGCGTGCTGTCCTTCCCCTGAGGGCACCACCACGGCCACGAGTGACAGCCCTGGCGACCCCCCTCTGCCGTCCTCAGCCTGCCATGCTGCAGCCACATTCTGGGGTGGGGGCCATGCCACGTGGCTCAGTGACAGATGTGGCTATGCGAGAGAGAGTGTCCAGCATCGCCTGCAGGAGCTCACGGGTGGAACGATTCATCTCACGCTCCTCCTCCCTTAGGCAGCGCATTTCTTCCAGGAAGTCCTGTTGCTCCCGGGCTCTTCATTCTTCCAGGGCCTCGTGGTGCCGGTTGGCCTGTTCCAGGAGCCGCTCGCCCACCCTCTGTAGGGCTGACACCCACTGCCTCCGTTCCTGGGTGACCGCCACCCTGGTGTTGGGGGACAGTTGGGCAAGGGGAGCCCCAGGTGGCACATCTGCGGAGAGGGGGACAGGAATCCCAGTCATCGCGCCTGTGGTTCTGGGTCACTGTGGCCCAGGGGGTGCTGTCCCTGTGGGCCACCGACCTGTGGGAATGGTGGCCCACCACGGGGAGCCACGGCTGCAGAATACAGCCATTTACACGGGCCACCCCTAGTTGTGATGCAAAGCATCGGCATCTGCACCATGGCTCCCCTCATGCAGGAGCCCAGCATGGCCACTCACCTGCCGCGTCCTGGGTTCCGCGTCCAGGGGTCCGGTCCCTCTCCAGGCTGCCAGCTCCTGAGGGGCCTATGGAGGTGTTGGGGCGGGGGGAACAACTGGTCAGTCCCACGGGCGCAGGGAGCCCCTTTCCCAGGGCTCCGGGCGTCCCGATCGCATCCGGGTTGTGGGGGGGCCCACAGAGACCCTGCCCATGGACTGCCAGACCCATATCTCAGCTCTAGACCACGTGCAGGGGTCCTCCGTGGCCTCCACCACTGGGGTGAGTCCCCGAGGGCCGGAAGCCAGCGTGTTCCGTGGTGGCCAGGGTTCCCCGATGGCTAATCGGGCAACTCCTGGCATGGCCAGGGCCAGTCTCCTTACCCGGCTGCGGCTCCTCCTCCATGATGGTGTCGTCCTGAGGATCCTCTGGCTCCTCTTGTGGCCGCTCGAGGGTGTCTACATGGGGAAGAATGGGGCAGGCTGAAGCGGCTTTCTGGTGGGGGACCTGTGGTGCGGCCAGGCATGGCTGTCGGTGCCTGTGTGGCCACCCCTTCCATCTGCCTGCAGGGGGGCCTTGCACGTACTCGTTGGCTTACATCACCGGGCCACAGGCGGGGCTGGCATCAACAAACCCTACTCACCAGCAGTGGTGGGTCGAGTGGCCAGGGGAGGCTGTCTGTGGGCTTCAGCCCCACCCCTTGCTTGGCCTCTCCGCCCGGCTGGTGGACTCCGTTCCCTTCCCCGGACCTGTGACCACCCTGTGAGCGATGCCCTCCGCAGACCGCGGGGTCCCCAGGGCCGACCTTCATCTTTCTGCACTACTGCCATTGCAGGTATGCATCATCACGCAGGCTGCCGCACGGGTACCGTGGCTTGGGCCTATGATTCCTGCAGCAGGACGCCAATCCATGTGATGTGGCCTATGCCGCTGTGAGCCGCTGGGGATCGCTGCTGGCGGGGGTGGGCGGGGGACCTCCAACAGTTCCCACCCTTTGCCACACCCACCTGCACTGGGACTTGTCACTGGCCCGGGGGCACATTGGCAGCACCATGGGGAGGCGCCTGACGACATGCAGGGTTCCAGAGGTCTGGGGACCTCCCAGTGCAGACCTAACCTGACGTGCCACACCCACACATGGTTGGGTGGCCAGACCTGGGTCATGGGAGACATGCCTGGCCCAGGGTCTGTCAGCATGTCATGGACTCCGCCCCCACCGCCAACGTCTGAATGTGGCAGCAGCATCCTGGCATGTGGGTATCTGAGCAGCAGCCAGGGCGGAGGCCTGGGCTGGACACTTCACACTTACCTGGCACCAGCACTTCAGGGGCTTCCTCCTCCTCCTCCTCCTCTGGCTCCAGGGTGAGGTGGAACCCCTCTTCTGGCCCTGCCACTGGCTGGCTCGGTCCGCTGCCCTATGACCCACTGCTGGATGGGCAGGTCTGCAGGGGGAGGCTATTGCGCACTCTTCGACTGCGGGCGGTTCCATCACCCTGGAGAATCCTGTCCAGGATCTTGTAGTATGGGCAGGTCGTTCGCTGATTCCCAGAGACACTGTTGTGCTCTACTGTGCGCCGGTATATGAGGCGCATGGCCTTTGTTTTTGAGCGGCACTCATCCGCTGTGCGGTTGTGGCCCAGGGCCACCATCTGCTGTGCCACTTCCTCAAACACCTCCCTGTTCCTGTGGCTCTCTCCCAGGGCCGCCTGCACCATGGGGTCACCCCACACTGCCAGCAGGTCCAGAGTCTCTGCCCTCCTCCACGAAACTCCTCTGACCCCACTCATACTGCCTGTTGCCTGGGGGCTCCTGGGTTAGGGTTTTAATGGCCACTGGGCTTGTTTCGTGCGCTTGTGCGGTTGTGCGCATGAGCGCAATTTCCGGATCAGTGCCCATGTGCATCCACGCGGGGCATGCCACCGCCAGAACACGGAACAAGCGCGGCGTCAGCCCGGCTTCCCGCCTGTGCGTTCAGACAACTCGGAAGTGGAGAAACGCACGATGAGAGCGAGCTTTCCGATTCGCAACGGCTTTTTACAGGGGTTTTTCTAAACCGGCACTGCAGCGCGAGGGCTCCGGTAAGCTCCGGGTGGGGGACGCCAGGCAGATGTGCCTGTGTGAACATTCCATTTAATCCGATAATGAGTCGTTGTCAGCCCGGGTCCCATCCCGGGGCAAATTGCCAGTCTGTCCTCGGCCAGTGTACGACTGCAATAAAAAAGGCCAGTGCTATGCTGGGGATTATTGGGAAGGGTATTGAAAACAGATCAGCCAATATCATAACGCCCCTATATAAATCAATGGTGTGACCTCATTTGGAGTGCTGTGCACAGTTCTGGTCACCACACCTTAAAAAGGATATTATAGTTTTGGAAAAAGTGCAAAAGAGGGCAACTAGAATGATAAAAGGGTTGGAACACCTTCCCTATGAATAAAAGTTAAAGCGCTTGGGGCTCTTTAGCTTGGAGAAACGACGACTGAGGGGCGACATGATTGAGGTTTGTAAGATTATGCATGGGATAGAACAGGTAGAGAAAGAAGCACATGGAATTCACTGCCACAGGAGGTGGTGGCTATAAGCATGAATAGCTTCAAGAGGGAATTCAATAAACTTATGGAGCAGAGGTCCATCAGCGGCTATTAGACGCAAGGTATAGATAGGAACTCTGGGGCAAGTGATGCTCTGTCGTCTTGGTGCTTGGGGGGGTCTATAGTGGGAGGCATTTTAGCGTCCTGGCCCCACTGGTGGACCTCCTGATAGCACCTGGTATTTTTGGCTACTGTGTGACAGAGTGTTGGACTGGATGGGCCGTTGGTCTGATCCAACATTGGCCTGATCTTATGTTCTTATATTCTTAGCAGTACAATCAAGCTGACCTAACCTTCAATAAGAATAACAGATCTACTAAAAGATTGTCAAACTCTAGAATCCTCAAAGCTATAAAGGGGGAAATATTCCAGAGAGAAGATAGAACAGAATTTATGGAATCCTTTACTACCTTAAAAATTGAATACAGTTGGTGAGTCTTAAAAGAAAACTTCTCTACCTACAAGGGAAAGAGACATAGAATCAAGACTTTATTGAAAAGAAGAAATCACAAAAAGAAGAAAAAAATGTTCTATAAATAAGACTGGTTTAGGGACCTTTGTTTACGTGCAACTGACTAAGCTGGGCTGGGGAATATCTAACCCTTTTTTCATATATATATTCATATAACTGCAAATTATAAAATTGGTTTAGGGAATCCTTATATAGGTGAAACTGATTAACACTGGTTATACTTGAGTTTGTTTTTCTCTATATTTACAAAATTATAGCCCATATTAAAAATATTTAAGGGAAGATTAATTTTAAATGTTTTAGAAAGTCTTATAATAGAGGATATTACAAATTATAAGAGAAAAAATTGTATTAAAAAGTTTGGTCTAGAGAACACTTATGAATGTTTACTTGAATAAGATTGGTTAGAGAAGTATGCTTAAAAACTTTAACTCATATTTAGGTAAGGCTTATAACAGAGGATTGCATAGATTGTAAACTTATAAAGGTATCAAGGTCTTAATCTGATATAAAAGGTGTTATATAAACAAGATTGGTTTAATGATCCCATGAGCTTGTGTAATTGGGATAGATGTAGCTATGGTTATTTTTTTTAATTAAATAGAAGATTATTTTAAAATGTGTAAGCAAGGCTGATATTAAGAATTCAGCTTGATTTAAGAGGTAGGCCAGAGAATTTTTTTGGTGACATTAAAATTTACTTAATATCTAAATGTATCTTATAGAAGACTATTGTAGAATGCTGAGATAATGTTTAAAAAGAAGAAACATGTTTTGTTAATCTATAGAGTTGCAAAAATTATAGACCTATGTCTATGAAATTTTAAGATATACTTAAATCTAGAATTATAGAAAACAATAATGAAATGTTTTTGACAGTGCTTAAATATTAAAAAAATAGGTAGTGTTTAACATAGGCTTGCAAAGTTATTAGCTGGCTATATGGTTGAAAGATTGGCAATTAGATATATATGTATGAGCTAGCTTAAGAGAGATAATGTTGTTATTATTATTGTTTGTCTGTTTTGTTTAAAATAAATTATTATTATTATTATTATTTAAAAAAAGAAAAGTAAGGGGAGTGGACTCAAGCTGAAGTCTAGGTACTAGATTCTCTCTCTCTCTCACACACACACACACACACTCACACACACACACACACACAGAGTGTAATCTATAAATTAAGGTGAGCCACTTTTTCCCCTTTGGAATTTCAGCTCAGATAAGGTCACAGAATGGCGCTGAGCGGTTGGCTGACACCCAGGAATTGACCTGCTGCTAATTGTTAGGGTTCCCACTGCTGAAAGGAACATGAGGAAGCAGGTATAAATCATGTTCCTTTATTATTCTCTGTTTATATGTATCATTTGAGAAGATAAAACTGTTCATTGCTTCTGAAATCCCTAGAGGAAAAGGAACCATTTGCCTCTTAGTCCCCCAATGAGCTTTATGCTCATCAGAACAACATCTTGTGGTGATACTTGGCCCAAAAGACATTCGCTTAGCCTCAGACAGGGCCAAAGCTTTTTTGGCTCTGGCCCTGGCCTGGTGAAACACCCTCCCAAGAAAGATAAGGACCCTGTGGGACTTATTACAGTTCCATGGGGCCTGTAAAATGGAGTTGTTCCACCAGGCCTTTGGTTCAGGTGGTGGGTGTCCAATTACATCAGCCTCCCCTGCACCATCACACTCCTTTCTTTTTACATTATGTCAACTTGTGCCATTGGTGGTGAATAACGCCCACTTGCCCAACATGTTGATCCATCTTGGGCACATATACAGGGCTCATCCAGGAGGTTTTTTTTGTCAAACTGTCTATTTTGCCATCTTATGAATTATGTTATTGGGGTTTTAACTGGATTAAATTGTAACTGTTTTTAATTGCTTTATTGTTGTTGTAACCTGCCTTGAGTACATGTGCAGGGCAGGGCAGGATAGAAATTCAGTAAATGAAATGAATAACCACTACACCATGCTGGCTTTTTTGAACTCAGATGCTGAGGAATGTAAATCTTCTTCTTATGCCTGAGATAAGAAGACATTTGTAATTCCTCAAGAGAAATAATGAGCCATTGTTTACTAAAAAGACTTGTCAATTGCTTCTGTTAACTGCTCAGTGTCTCACTGTTCAGTTCCTGCCAGCTCCTGTCTGTTTATACCTACTTCCTCATCGTACAAAAATATTTACTGTCTTCTTTCAGTCTTCAAGTTTCATCCTCCACTGCACAGATCCCTGCTGATGGATTTCAGATATTAGCAACTACATGCCATGTTGCTTTCATAAACATCGTTTTCCTTTTTTTCCTTTATTGTCAAGTTAAAGAGAGACCTATGGCTACAAAACAACTCCCTAACCAAGCAATGTAAGAATGATATTCAGTGGGCCTGTCATTTTAAATATATATGAAAAGCGTAATAATGCCTCCATTATGTACCACATCAGAGAAACAAGAAATCATTAAAAGCCCAAAGTTCCTTAGCTGTCAAGCTAGTACTTTGACTCTCTCACTTGAGGGTCAAAAGTGAATTCTTGCAAAGTAAATATTTATTTAAGTTCACAATTTGCTTGTGAATTGAATGTTATTCTTTGAGTTACTGATGTCTTTTTTGTGTGTTTTATTTTTAAATTGAGTTTAAAAATGGAAAGGGAGTACATAATATGGCTGTCAGCTTGTCACTTTATTTCTCTTTGTTTTGGTAAGTGCTTCTAGCCACATAATAATAAAGATAATAAAAGCCCTCCTTGACTTGATGCATGCAAAAGTATATTGGACATAAATGCCAGTAAGGCTCTTAGGGATGGGTACAGAATGATTCTTTGTGTGGAGCAACAGGAACAGTTCCCCATCCCGTTAGCACTAAATTGGCACCAGCCCCAATCTAGCAGCAGCAGCAACTTAATAACTGTGCAGTTGTGAAGCAGAGGCAGTCTGGCTGCTGGGAGGAAAGCATTCCCAAGAGAAACTTGGCACTTATCTTAAAAGGCTACTTGAAAGTACACACATCTTTCATGTAGTAAAAAAGAAATGATTTATTTACTTTATTTAAAAAACTTTCAAAACTGCTGGGGAGAAGGAGACAGGTAAAATAGGAAACATATTTGTTACCCATAGACGATATACAGTGGGCATGTGTCCCATGGACCATTTCCATGGGACAAAGACCACTGATGCTAGCAGAAGAGGAGGGGGTGAGCTGGTTTTAAACAGTTTCCTTATTCTACTAGTCAGCATGGTTTATGGGCAAGAGAGGCTGGTGGAAAAGTCTGTGATTTGGGCTCTTCTTGTAGTTCTCACTGAAAACAACCTAACAGGACCATCTGAGAACACCAAAACATACACATATCAGTTGGATGCAGTGATCTATTAATGAAAGGCACTAATGGGTGCTAATCCTTCCCTTGTTCCTTTTCCCCTAGGAGTTTTTGCTAACCCTGGGAAAGTTGATACTACAGTTGTGTGAACCAGGGGGAGTAGTATCCATGTACAATGAGGGCTGCTCTGGGGGAGGGAAATTAGATGGAATATACCTGTCCTCATTTGGGAAGTGCAGAATTGGTGATGGAAGAGGAGGAAAAAGTTCACACCATCCACCTCCCTAGTATAGCCCCTCCAACCCATGAGGGCATTGGTCTCCTTTGTTCTGCATGATCCCTGGGAAACAACTGTAAAAAGAATGGAATGGGCTGCTGGGGAAATGCCTGCAAAAGAAGGTGTTGAGCTGGCAGCACCTTGGGGTGCATTTCAATTTCTTCCACTTGTACCACCTCCAGCCTCTCCTCCTCTCTCTCCTTGGAAGGCCTTCTGGGCTCTGAATGAAGCAGAGAAGGGGCTCCCAGTCTCTCCTCCAGTTCCACCAGCATCCTCTGGGTCCTTGGGGTGAACTCGAAAGCCCAAAGACTCCTGTTCCCCAAGTTCACCCTAAAAGACAGGTCAACATAGTCTGCTTTTGCTTCTGAGGCAAAACAGTTGGAGGAGGGTGGCCTGGAGTCCCCTACCCATCTGCCTCAAGTTCCTCTACAGGCCTCTTCATTCCACCACACCAGATAGAGGAGGGGTGATGGGCAGGGCTCTGTACAGATGCACGGAAAGCCAACCCCTCCACCTCAGCCCCACTATTCTTCTGCTTAGCCTTTTCTCTGGGGCCCCACTACACGCCCATTCTATTACTCATTCCATGCCCCCAGACTACTTAACCAAAGTAAACTAGCCTACACTGCACCCTGAGTCTGAGCACTAACTTATCTGCTCTTGAATCTGGTTTACTAACTTGCCTTTTTCCTCTTCAGATTAACCTGTAATGACCTTTAAAAAAAAACAAAAAAAACCTCACCCACACAACCGTGTGGTTTTTTTTGGGGGGAAGGGTAAAATATACCTAGGCTTGAAAGCTGACTAGACTAATTTTTTAAACTACAACCTGTGATGGAGGAATGGAACTCTTTTTTAAAACCCCAATTTGTTTTATTCTATTTTATACTTTTCCAAGCCTACAAAGTCTGATTTTATTTCAAAAATTAAACCAATTCCTAGTCTTTCTGAAAACCTGAGCAATTTTTGGAAGACTAACAGGCCAACCCAGACCCTGGGTTTTGTTTTTTTGTTTTTTTTGGGGGGGGGGTTAAACACCACCTGACTGCAATTGTTTTGAAGCTTAGGGCAGTCTAATATGTATTTAAAACTGTAGAAGAACAACTGTAAAAGAAAAAAACAGAACAATGTCAAAAGATAAACCTTTAAAAACAGTAACAACCTGTGTAATCTGCCCCCCCTCCAGCACAAACCCTTATAAATTAAAATGCAAAGCAGTTAACATTTTTAATACAAGCTGTGAAGAAATGCATTTTTGGATGGAGGTCTGAACTGAGTAAAACCAGGAGTTTTTTCAAAAGTTTTTCTCTTTGGGCAGAGAACAGGCAGGAAGGGAGATGTCAATTCAATAGCTTTCCAGCCTCACTTCAGCTACCTCTTAAGAAATGCCAGTTGGTCTGACTAGGGACAATGGGATGGTCTAGCCCCTCCCCCATAGGGAACAGAGATCTGGAGGAATTAAGTACTAGAAGGATTTTAGGAAGAAACTCCTGGAGACTCCAAGAAAAGCTTCTTTGACCCAACCTGACCTGGTCAATGGGTGGGGAGAAGAGAGATGCTAAAAGTCCAGGGAGCAAGGAGGAAGCTTGGGTGGGGGTGCTGGTTCCATTGAAAGAGATAGAACTCTTAAGTGAGGTCAGGAGTAGGTGGCCATTACAATGGACAGCTGAAGGTAATGGCTGAAGGTAATGGCTGTCCTGTAAAAATCTGTAACTTTCTAAGCTAAGGAGTCTGCCTTACATTTAACAACAGATAGGGCATATATAGAGGGAGGGACGAGGAACTGTGTTTTACCCTTTTCTTTTGAATCCCTTGCTCAATGTGGTGCAGTGCTAAAAGTATGTTTGTGAACATCTTTTTAATAAATGCTTTATAACTTTTGATCCTGGTAGTGGTTCTCTGCACCACATTTTAAAAGCATCAGGAGAAAGGGGAGGTCAGTCAGTTAGCCAGTGGCTACTCCTCTAGTGGTGCACAAGGCAGTAAACAGTCCCCATGGTAACCAGGCACTGGGTAGTGGGAAATACAGAGGCAAGGCCTCAGAACTTGGAAGAGAAGCTGGGAGTCCTGACCTCCCAGTGGGCAATTCCTACAAAGGTCAGGTGACAGCGGCAGTTGATCAGAGAAAAATCCCCTCCAGGTGTGGGGGAAACCCAGGAGGGCAGGGTGAACAGGGCCTGCAGGCCAGAGCAGGACTGTTCTACCACACAAGCCAAGAGAAGAGACCCAATAAAGCAGCACAAGTCTTTTAAATCCAAAATGTCACAAACCAAAACCAAAGACAACTAATTTTTGAAGAACCAGAAAGTAAACAAAGGCTCTCCTCCACTACAATCAACCAGGTAAAAACAAAAACTTGAAATACAATTTTAAATAATCAATAAATCAATCCTGGCACAATAAATCAATCCTGGCACAAAACAACAAGAGGGTCTCTTCCCAGGCAGGAAGCAGCAGCAAGGGGCAGAATTAATCCAAGGCACAGACAAACCAGAACAGTCAACTTAGAGGCACAACTAGAGGCACAACCTAGAGGCACACACCTGAAACGGAGTTAAGCTACAAGCAGACTTTTTTTTATTCTCTTTGCCCATGCTCAGAAAACCATGGGCAATGACAGAAACACCGTGATTGGGCAGACAGAATTCCCCTGATGACACCCATTTTCCTGAGAAAGCTTACTTCCTCCCCCACACACACTATTGCTCTGTAAACATGTACAATGGTTAAAAAAAATATATTTCCAGAAATGTTCATGACCTGGATCCTGGTATTCCCAAGAATCCAGAATATTGTTCAGATGCTTGAATATACGTGAAAAATAATGATGGAGTATTGGGTGTGTGTGTGTGTAATGTATTCAAACTGGATATATCCAAGCACACATCCTTATTGTGAACTGTGACTAAAAGAAATTCTTCCAGAGTGTCAGTCTAATGAGGTGCCCATCAGCCCTGTTGATTGCATTGCACAGGGAAGGGAGCCTGCCTTCCCAAACTTAAGAAATGAAAAATGCAATGTTACACCAAGTCACTAATTAATCTGCAAAAAAGGTGGAAAACAAGTAACCTAGTAACTGCAAGTAACCAGAAAAGCCAACAAAAGAAGAAAACATACACAAGAAACAAACTCCTCAGAAGCACAAAAAATAGGAAATGCAAAAGACAGGGCTATTTTTGGGCAGAAACGCACAGGAATGGAGTTTATTTATTTCATTTATTTATTGGGATTTTTACCCTACCCTCCCTGCAAAACAGGCTCAGGGCAGCTTACAAGGAGCAAAGCCCATATAAAACAGGATAAAAGCAATAAAAACATTAATAACAATCGATCACAAACAACAATGATACTCAATATTCCGGCTGGCTCCCAAGTTGGCCACGCCCAGCAGGAACTCATTAGCATGATAGGTCACACCCAACAGCAGAAACTCATTAGGATTGGCTACATTAGGGGTGTGTGCCCTAAGATGTAAAGGAGTTCCTGCTACAAATAAAGCCCTGCGTTTTGACAACAAACAAGGTAAACAGAAGCAAATAAGAAGCAAAAAGTGGGTGTGGCTGGATGACCACACGTCTGGTAACATGGGGGGTTGGCCTAATATGCTAATGAGCTACACTGTTGGGGTGTGTGGCCTAATATGCTAATGAGTTCCTGCTGGGCTTTTTCTACCAAAAAAGCCCTGGCAAAAGATAAAAACAAACTACATATTAAACTGCACAGAACCCAAAAAACACCAAAAGCTATACTGCTCCTGAGTTCGCAACGATCAAATGTGCCCCCCCCTTATCAACCTTCTCCTGGGGGAAAAGGATGGAGGAAAGGTAGCTAGGAGTAAAAATCAATAGACCAGTCTGTTGAGAAGCACTATCCAGAAGGATCATCCATCCAGATTTAGTATAATCCAAGTAAGTCATCTCTCCAAGACACAAGAAGCAGCAAGCACAACCCACACAGAGCACACGTGTGGTGGAGTCTGGCCATTGTCATGGATGGCTGAAATTTAAAATTTCCCTCCTCACCAAAAAAGTTTGTGTGCTTGGCCAAGGCAACTTGCTTGACCACTGTTAGAGTTAAGATTAGTTTGGGGGGAAACTACATTTGCTGAGAAATTTTAAACTGTGTAAGTATGGACATTCTGAATTCTCAAGATCATTTTATCCTAGTATAACTATAATGAAAGACTCTGCCCATACAGAGGAAGGAAACCTGGATTGGTAGCTCATATTTTACTCTACTGTGATTTTTATGCAGGACTCCATAACCAGTCACTTCTTGTTTAATCTTTCTGGACTATTTGAAGAGAGTCTAGTTTTATTTTTATTATCTGACAGGCAACCCCGTATTACATACTCTGTAGTAAGGTAACTTTCAATTGCTATGATGATTAGGGAGCATATGATTAACTCTCTTGCAGGCTGACCTTTGCATTTTAAATGTGAGGTGGTATTTCAGTCTGTATTCTTTGCTATATATTTATATATATGCCAATGAAGGTACTGAAACTGGTATAACTATTGCCATAGTGTTCTAGAAAGTGTACTTTGTTAATGGGAAAACACTAACCTAATAATCTAATATACTGAGGCTATAAGAATGGAATATGTGAGATTTATAATCAAAACCTGCAAAATCCAATATTATTTTTAAAATACCCTAAATAAACAATAAATACTATTAATTACTGCAAATTTCTATGTTTATCGGCCCCTATAATTTGGATTATGAAACCATACTAAAACTTCATCTGAACAAGTAAATAATTATTAATGTGACTTTATCATTTTATCTTTAAATTCATTATTATGAGGGCCTTTTCTTTGGTCAGGCCAATGCTCTGGTGCATTAGCTACAATCCAATCATCAAATTTCATCAAACATGAAATTGAGCAAACTCCAGAGGATGGCAGAAGACAGGAAGGCCTGGTGTGATGTGGTCCATGGGATTGTGAAGAGTCGGACTCGACTGTGCAACTGAACAACAACAAATAATCAAATTCTTTCCAGTGCAGAATCTGGCAATTTTTAATGTTGTGAGATTGCTATCTGGTTGATGTGAAGAATCTTGGCCTAAAGAGCACATGCAAAAAGTATGTTATGATTCCCTAATGACCATGAATATTTTCTCACTGGAGTCTAATGGCTGTGTTCATATACTATCAGAAGCTAGGGTCACCCTTCCTATCTGAGGGGAGCAGGCAAGTAAGCATGTGTGTGTGATTGAGGAAACAAGTTTTTTGACATGGGAAACAGTGAGCACAAAAGATACAACTGTGAGTGAGCTGAAGCATATTGGGGGTGCACAATTTCTGTCTTTGAAAATTCAACATTGGGTAGCATTTCTGCTGCCTTTTAGCAGTGTCTCTTTACCTCCATCTACATCCTACCTGTGTATTTGCAAATATTACAGAAACACCACATGTTTCCATGGTTTATTTTTTTATTTATTTTTTTATCAGGTTTATATCCTGCTCCCTATCCTCTGTGGGACTCAAGGTGGCTAACAACATACAAAATACACTGGATGAAACCGTAAAAGATACAACAAATAGAGTATTTTTATTCACTCCCCCCAAGAGATGTACCTCAACCCTGCACCTGGAACTTGACAGTGCTTAGGGCAATGGGGAGCAAGTGACATTATACAGAAGACAGGTAGTAGACTAAATGGTTGGCACTGATTTTAAGACTATGGTAAGAGAACAAGGAAGTGCTGGACCTCACAGTGTAAGTTTTTCATTAGCTTCCCCTACACATGCAAAGACATTAGTAAAACCATCACAGTCTTTGAAAATAATTGGTAGTCTTTGCTTAACCTAATAGATTTGTTTAAAACCTTGCCAGGAAAAAAATGTTTTTGATTATTCTTGTGTTAATAGTTTCAGCAACTCCCAGTGCAACAGAGCTCTGGCTCCATACAAACAAAGTATGACATTCTTATGCTAATGAAATGACTTTTCAGATTACAGCTCTTTACACAAAGGAAGGCCCAGAGACCAGAAACACACCAGAATTGCTCCTCTGGAAAAAGCACTGCTCACTTTGCATACTCTCCATGTGTAACTGGCATGTTCATACTTGTCACATATTCTCTTCCCAATTCCAGAGGCAGACTTTCCATGGGAAAGGAAACAATGATCCCTCCCCCCGCCACCACCAAAGAATCACCACAGTTCTACATTGGCTTTGTTTCATCACCTTTATTTTCACTTGTACACCAGCTTGGAATATCCAGGTATCCTAGGGAAATCAGCATTCATGCTCCAACCCCCAACTCCCACCGTTTGTGAATATTATGAATTGTATTTAATAATCATGGAGATTAACCAAATGGCATAGAAAGGTCAAATACTAAAAAACAATTAAATGAGCAATTTCATTGACTGGGAAAAATCAATCAAGAATGAAATGTGGTTTTCCGCTTCCACTACCCTCAAGCATATCTGAATTTTTATCTCAGGTAGGTTGAAAAGATACAGGAAAAAGAAACCCAGAAGTTTGTTTCCAAAGTAATGGTATAATAGGCCTTACTAAGAAGCACAGCTGGTTCTCAGTTTTTTCACGTTAGCAAGCTTTTCACTCTATATCCTGCCTCAGAACAATGTTCACTTTGTATATAAAGCCTTTCTAGTTACTTATTTCTTAGAAGCAGACTGTCAACACACTTCTTCACTTGTCTTTCAAAATAAATCACACACTATATTGCAGTCACATGTAATGAAGCCATTGTGTATCCTTTTCTCCCTTATAAAGCACCCTCAGGAGGCTGTAGGCTTACCAGGTTGTCTGTCACAGCAAGCTTCCTCTCACCCCTGCTGGCTCGTTCCCACTCTCCCCTGCTCTCACACAGGGAGAAAATGGGGACACGACAGCAGATGTGGTGACATCACTTGTGGTTGCTGCATCCACAGTAGTCTAAGAATTTCCCCAATCTCTCTGGTCTTCACCATAGGGGAATTCCAAAGGTGCTGGTAGTGGTGGTGGGGTAGGTGACACTTTCAGGTTGAGGGTTGCCAGTGCAGGGCTTCAGAGAAGGAATGGAAAGAAAATGAGTGCTTAGCCCTCTCCCAGATGTTTTTATCCACCAGTGTTTCAAGCTCATGTTTATCATAAAGAAGTGTTGGGGGTGGGATGGGAATGATCTGCCATGGAAGGATTTGTCAGTACTCTTACCTCTGTGAGGCACATTGCTTTGGTTTGGATCTATCTTAAACCAGCAGTTTTCACAGATTCCCCCTTCCTGCTGCAGACCCCACCTCCAAAACAGTATCTCAGGATCCCACCTATCTTCCAGGATCAGCATTTTGTGGAGTGCAATGGACTGCAGTAGGAAGGGAAGTCATGGAAATTCCATTCTGTTGAGTGAAAATTTCATCTAGATTTAACCACTGTGGGTGGTTTACAAGAAAGAAGGGCCATGGGATAATGAGGTCATTATATGTAGCTGCAGCAGGTGTCATTTCGTAGAAAAAGAGGTGCAGGAGCTCATTAGTATAACTTATTTGCATATGCCACACACCCTGACATCACCGGAACACCCACCACTCAGGCTCCACTGGACTGTTTTGGATTGCTAGCTATGGGGAAGAAAGCACACAGATCTGCGCTTAGAGAGGAGGGAGAGCTTGTACCTGAATAAACCTTGGTCTTAAAGGTGCCACTGGACTCTTTTGAATTGCTTGCTGGGTGGGGGTGGGGAACACGCAGATCTGCCCTCAGAGAGGAGGGAGAGCTTGTCCCTGAATAAACCTTGGTCTTAAAGGTGCTGCTGGACTCTTTTGGATGGCCGGCAAGCGCAGGAAAGTGCGTGGCTGCTTGTGGGTCAAGGAGGGCAGTGCAGAGGACATTCATGGCCTCGAGCAGGTAGGGGGCCAGGGCAGTGGCAGGGCAGAGGTGCAGGAGGAGACCAAGCAGGCACAGTAGGCCAGGGTGGAGCTCCTCACAGGCCTCTCAGGAGTAGCCGGGGCCCACCTTGCAGAGGCGCCACACTAGGGCCAGCATGAGGACGAGCAGAGAGTGGGTGGGCTGGTTGCCAGGGCCCAGGCAGTGGCAGAGCAGTTCGAGGGCCAGCGCTCAGCTGGGTTGGCCAGAGGGCCGGGAAAGGTGAGGTGGCCTGATGGGAGCAGGGGGCAGGGCTTGCTGCATGTGCCCGCCCCCTGGGCTCCTTACTGCTGGAGCTTTGCCCATGTATGACACATAGCTTACTCCTCAATCTCACCGATTTCAGTCAGATTTACTCCCATATAAATATGAACAGGATCACAGCCTTAATATCCTAGCTTTTGGTCATCCTGTAAATATATACATTGGAAATTAATGAACTGCATGCAATTGTATAGAGGGTTTGCAATTTCAAGGTCCTATGGTCTTCTCTAACTTTGAAAAACTCCAGTTTTCACATCCCATGATCAAGTGGAACTCTGATGCTGAAATAAGGTATCCAAACTGCTTTGAGTACTTAGGAAAAAGTAAAGGGTAGGTATGGCTGTTTCTAGATAATTTGTGGATAGGTTAAATAGTGCAGAACTTGGGAACCCCAGGACTTACTTCTCTCCACTGGACAGGTCAGTTAATTATATCTGCCATTTGCTTCTACTCAGTTAATAAGTTACGGACCCACAAGGATCTTTTTATTTGAACATATCAAGCAGCCTTACAGAGGTGTTCATTGAATGGTACTACACTGCAAAAAAGGTATTTCTGGCCTGCAACCTGAGGTTAACTGGAGATTCCAAGGACTGAATCATGAATCTGCTGGATACAGTTTAGTAGTGAACCTCATTCCACATTCTAGGGCTCATGAACCAGGTCCAGCACTTAACTTCCAATGCCACCACAGCCACAAGTAGGTCTATCAACCACCAGGCAGGGCCTGGATTTTTTCAGGAATTAAAATTGATCTCCAGACTACAGAGATTAGTTCTCCTGGAGGAAATGGCAGCTTTGGAGGGTTGACTTTATGCAGGGCTGTCAAACATACAGCCTATGGGCTGGAACCCAGGGCTCTTATCTGGCCTGTGAACAACTGATTACCTTTACTGCCAGATGACATAGGCTGTGCATTAAGTCCCTGTATACTGTCCTCATGCTAATGAATAATGGGCAGTGGGAGTGTGAGGGTGGGCATCATGGAGATACTGTAGGAAATACCATAAGAGTGTTAATGTCTTGTATTTTAAGTAAAAAATATCATGAATTGGGTTTACCTTTGTTTCTTATAAAGTTTATATCTCTGGTACCTGGCATTACACTTTATGGTACACTGGCCTGGCACAACAAAGTGACATTTATGTCAGATCTGGCCCTTGTAACAAATGAGTTTGACCCTCTGCTCTATGGCATCACTTCTCCACTGAGTTCCCTTCCCACCTCAAACTCTGCCCTCCCCAGGCACCATGTCCAAATTTCCATGAGTTTCCCAAGATGGAGTTGGCATCCCTAAAAGCAAATTAAGTGATCCAGGCCTGATATGAGCTACTACATTATCCTGCAGATGACTACTCCAGGAGCTGCAGCAGGGACATGTGACTATGGAAGGTCATAATAGCACAGTTGGTACTATGCAAGCTCTGCAGCTCCTCAATGCTAGCAGCTTATCTGTAGTGAAAAATGTTCCCCTGGGCTAGAGACACTAAACTCCCTTTCCTGCTTCTCTCTTAGCCAGCAGGCAGACTTTATGCTATGGCCAATATGGGCAGCCAGGTGCCAACAGTGTTCAACTGGGAGTGGGTCTCTGGTATGCCCATGTCCCACATTGACTTGATGTTGCTCCCCAGCCCAAGAACATCCCCGACCACCAGGCGAAGCTTGTGGGCCGGGCAGATGATGCCCTCAAGGGCCACATCATTCACTGCTGCCACCATGTTTCTTCCGGCATCCATGTCCACAGTACCGGTTGGACTGTGGTGGCAATGTTCCTCCCCATGTGATCCTCAATCATCATCCATACCTGGAGAAGAACCACCTTGTAGCCCAGCAGGAGGACTAGTCCCTTCTCCTGGGGGCTACAGCTCCTCCAGTTGCCACCAGTGGGTGGTGCTGATGAGGTGCCCATGCTGATGGCAGCTCCACAGGTTATGCCATGAAGTGCATAAGCCAACCCTGTGCTCTGGACAGCTTGGCCTTGACCAGCTCCAAAACAGAGTGGTGGATGAAAGGTAGGACTCACTGAACAATGGTCCTTCGCATCTAGAGACAATGGCCTGAACAGTTCCTAGCACACACCTATCAGGAGGCTAGGATCCTAGGGAGGATCTATGGGTTCAAGGGGGCACTGTAAATATCCAATCACGGGTATGAGTGTGGGTGTGGGTGTGGTGTGAGTTGGGAATATAAGCCGGCCTGTGAGCTGGCAAGGGCATCTCTTGTTCTTCTCCTGAAATAAAGTATGAGCTGAATCACTATGCTTCACATCAGTCTCAGTACTTCATACCAGCGACAAAGGTGGGATGCTAATGAGCAAGCCTGACCCCAACCCAGCATTGAGCACCGACCCAGCAATGGACATCGTGCCCCGCACTGCTCCCGAGCAGCACTGCACTGTGCCCCGAGCCCTGGGACATGGCTCACTGTCATGCTGCAGAGTCATGGCCATCGCTCCAGGAACCCTCATGGTCTTTGACCCCGCTCACCCCGAGTTCTGGGAATCGTGGGTAGACCAGTTCAAGAACTTAATCTCCTACAATGATGTAACTGACGCAGGCAAGGAACGGGATCTACTCCTCAGCCCATGTGGAGTGGCCATCATCCACCTAGCGAAGAACCTCCTGGCACCAAAAAAGATTGAGGAGAACACCTATG
This sequence comes from Gekko gecko, assembly GCA_029375565.1. Taxonomy (NCBI): domain Eukaryota; kingdom Metazoa; phylum Chordata; class Lepidosauria; order Squamata; family Gekkonidae; genus Gekko; species Gekko gecko. Next base: position 117,848,911 of record JAPDNY010000002.1, on the reverse strand, counting down.
AGGAAATCATCGCAGTCCTCACCAAATACTACACGCCAAACCACATGGACTTCCAGGCATGCCTTCAGATGCCCGGCGAAATGGCCTCGGCGTTCATGATCCAACTCTGCCAGCTTGCAGTGGACTGCGAGTTCGAGAAGGTCGGGGACAATCTGCTGATCCAACTTGTTTGGAGCATCCACAGTGCCAAGCTGTGCTGCAAGCTCGTTGGTACCACAGGCCTCAAGCTGGACGCAGCCCTGCAAATGGCCACTACATTTGAGGGCTCTCACAGCGACCATCCGCCATCCATAACACACCATGTGTACCCGGCAGCAGACAACTCCGACAAGGAGGAGGTCCTGCAAGTGAGTGAATCAATGGCGATGCCAGCACACAGGGGTGCCAGTCTCTCTACAGTTCGTGCCAGCTGCGGGGATGGCCATGAATGCAAGTAATGCCGGTTCCATGACACCATCTGCAGAACATGTGGCAAGCAAGGCCACATTGCCTGAGCCTGCCACTCCCGAGGACACCGGAGATCAACCTCAACACACCAGGAGGACCTGGACCCACACTCCCTCACCATCAACCACCAGCAGCACAATGAATCTGCCCCCTGATGGTTCTAATAAGATGCATGTAACTGTGTTAATTGAGGGATCCCCCTGCCACATGGAAGTGGACACGGGCTCTTCATTCTCTATTATTTCGGTGGATACTCTACAGAAAATCTGCCTGGGGGGGCCCTCCTGGAAGAGCCATGGGGGTTGTCTCTGCAGGACTTTCAGAAAAACCCAGTGGCAATCAAGGGCTGGGGCAGATTCAGGGTTCAGTTCAGAGACTTTGATGGCCCCTTAGAACTGCTGGTGCTGGAAGGGAAACTCACAAGCCTGTTGAGACTGGCGTGGTTTGGGCCCCTGGGTTTTGCTGTGATGGGCGTCCATGCCCTACAAGCACAGGGTTTTGACACGGTCTGCCAGGACTTTCTGGGAGTTTTCAACAGCATGCTTGGCCATTACTCTGGACCCCCTGTTTCCCTGGACCTCGACCCCATGTTGCGGCTGATCAGAATTAAAGCCAGGCAGGCCCCGATCACGCTTCAGCCAAAGATAGAAGCCGAACTGGATCGTCTGGTCAACCAGGGTGTTAGAACCAGTACCACACGCCCACTGGGAAACCCCCATTGTCACCCTGCTTAAATCGAATGGGGACATATGCATTTGCACTGACTATAAGTGCACCATTAATAGGACACTTCAAGACCATGTGTACCTGGTACCGGTGGTCACCCAAGTCTTGGCTTCCTTGGCGGGGGCATGGGTTTTCAGCAAGTTGGATCTGGCTCAAGCCTACCAGCGGTTGATGACACCTCAGCCGAGGCACAGACTAATGTAACACACAGGGGGGCTTTCTGGGTCCGGTGCCTGCAATTTGGGGTGAGCATGGTGCCAGGGATTTTCCAGAACCTTATGGATTGTCTGCTTAAAGGAATCCCAGGAGTTCAGCCATTCTTCGACGATGTTCTGATCGTGGCTCCAGACTCTGAGACCTTTGCAGCATGGCTCCAGACTGTTCTCGAGCATTTCGACACAGCAGGGCAAGAGGGAGAAGTGCATCCTGGGAGTGCCCCAGGTGGACTTCTTGGGCTTTACATTCGATGCCCAGGGAATACACCCCACACAGGACAAGATCCACGCCATCAGCGTGGCCCCCACACCTTCCTTGAAGGCAGAGACTCCAGGCTTTCCTGGGGCTCTTGAATTTCTACCATTCCTTTCTCCCCCACAAAGCTGCCATCACGGAGCCACTGCACTGGCTTCTGGACAAATAGGCTCCCTGGGTCTGGGGTCCTGCTCATGGGGCCGCTTTCAGGGCAGTCAAGGATTTTTTGGTCTCCAACACTGTGGTTTCCCATTTCGACGAGTCCCTGCCCATGGTGTTGGCCTGTGACACATCTCCCTACGGGGTGGGGGCGGTCCTGAATCACTGGCTGGCTGACGGGTGAGAGGTTCCCATAGCCTACTATTCCCACACCCTGTTGGCCGTGGAGCATAACTATGCTCAGATTGACAAGGAGGCCCTTGCAATCATTGCTGGCATGAAAAAATTTCACAACTTCCTCTATGGTCGGCCATTCACGATCGCCACTGACCACAAGCCCATACTGGGGCTGCTTGCCCCGGACCACCAGACTCCTCAGATCTTCTCCCCCCAGGTTCTCCACTGGTTGCTGTTTCTCGCAGGGTACCAGTATGCACTTGTACACCACCCCGGCAAGGTGATGGGACATGCTGATGGTTTGAGCCGCTTGCCGTTGCCTTCCTCTGATGCTGACCCTGACCCCGCCCATCATTTCACCCTGCTGGAAGACCTGCCCAACCGCCTGGCCCAGGTGGGGGAGGTTGCCTGCCACTCCATCAGGGATTGCGTTATCTCCCAGATCCTCAACTGGGTGGGGAGGGGATGGCCTGCAGGCCAGATGGGTCCTGATTTCATGGCTTTCACTGGCTGCAGGGATGAGCTGTCATCTCAGAAGGGGTGTTTATTGTGGGGGAGTCGGGTGGTGATTCCACAGCCACTGCACAGCTGTGTACTAACCGCTTTGCATGAGCACCACCCGGGAATAGTAAGGATGAAGGCCCTGGCCTGGAGTTATGTATGGTGGCTGGGCCTAGACATACAAATAGAAGACACCATTAAGTGGTGCCAGAAGTGCCAGGAGTCACGACTGGAGCCTCCAACAGATCCAGTGGGACACTATTAGGACAGCAAACCACTCCACACACCACCACTGGCCACAGCCTGGTGGAGCTACTTATGGGCCGCTGCCTGACAACCCACTTAGATAGCCTGTACCTGGACCAGGCACCAGACCACAGCACTTGCCTGGTTGACCAGGAGGCCCTGAAAGGTTTTTTTCTGGAGGACCCGGTCTACGCCCACAACTACAGCTGGCGTCCCACGTGGGTCCCAGCAAGAGTGGCCAGGGTGACCAATCCTCTATAATATGAAGTTGCCAGTGAGGACAGGCAACTCTGGAGGTGGCACATAGATCAGCTCTACCACCATGTCCTGCCCCTAATGCCAGACAGCCCGGCCAAGACTGCCTTCTACCCCGAGGGTCTGGAAGCCTTGGACCCGCCTCTTCCAGTATCCAGGCCGATCCCTGGCAAAGAAGATGGGGGTGACCCAGAACCATTGAGCTGCCCAGAGCCCAGCAGCTCAGCTGCCCCAACGGTAATAACCTCTGTGACAACCTCTGAGAAAAAAGCCTGCATGATTAACAAATAAAGTAATGGAAGCTGTAAAAGGTAAAAAGGATTCCTTTAAGCGGTGCAAAGCTAGTCTCAGGGAGGTTGATAAAAGGGAACACAGGCTGTGGCAATTAAAATGCAAGTCTGTGATCAGGCAAGCAAAAAGGGAATATGAGGAGCATATCACAAAAAACTTAAAGGCCAACAATAAAACTTTCTTCAAATATATTAGAAGTAGGAAGCCAGCCAGAGAGGCAGTGGGGCTGTTGGATGACCAAGGGGTAAAAGGACTACTGAAGCATGGCAGGGAAATGGCTGAGAAGCTGAATGCATTTTTTGCCTCTGTCTTCACTGTGGAAGATGGGAAGTGCTTGCCCACTCCAGAACTACCGATTTTGGGAGGGGAGGTTGAAAGACCTGAATCAGATTGAGGTGACAAGAGAGGAGGTCCTACGACTGATAGACAACTTAAAAACTAATAAATCACCAGGCCTGGATGGCATTCATCCAAGAGTTCTGAAAGAACTCAAATGTGAACTTGTGGATATCCTTACATTAATATGTAATCTTTCTTTAAAATCTGCTTCCATTCCTGAGGACTGGAAGGTAGCTAATGTCACTCCCATTTTTAAAAAGGGATCCAAAGGAGATCCGGGAAATTACAGGCCAGTCAGTCTGATGTCAATACCGGGCACGTTGGTGGAAACTGTTGTTAAGGAAAGAATTCGTAGGCACACTGATGAACAAAAACTAGTGAGGCTGACGCAGCATGGATTCTGTAAGGGAAGATCTTGTCTCACTACCCTGTTAGTGTTTTTTGAAGGAGTGAACAAATATGTGGACAAGGGGGACCCATTAGATGTTATTTACCTTGACTTCCAGAAAGCTTTTGATACAGTTCCTCATCAAAGGCTCCTAAGTAAGCTCAATAGTCATGGGATAAAAGGACAAGTCCTCTTGTGGATCAAAAACTGGCTTATCAATAGGAAACAGAAAGTGAGTATAAATGGGAAACTTTCTCAGTGGAGGATGGTAAGCAGTGGGGTACCACAGGGATTGGTACTCGGTCCAATGCTTTTTAAGTTGTTTATTAACAATTTAGAATTGGGAGTAAGCAGTGAAGTGGCTAAATTTGCAGATGACACGAAGTTGTTCAGGGTGGTGACAACCAGGGAGGATTGTGAGGCACTCCTAAGGGATCTGTCGAGGATGGGTGAGTGGGCGTCAACATGGCAAATGGGGTTCAGTGTGGCCAAGTGCAAAGTGATGCATGTTGGGGCCAAAAATCCTAACTATAAATACATGTTGATGGGGTCTGAACTGGCAGAGACAGACCAAGAGAGATCTTGGAGTCATAGTAGATAACTCAATGAAAATGTCTAGACAGTGTGTAACTGCAATAAAGAAGGCCAACGCTATGCTGGGGATTATTAGGAAGGGAATTGAAAACAGATCAGCCAGTATCATAATGCCCTGTATAACTCATTGGTGCGACCTCATTTGGAATACTGTGTACAGTTCTGGTTGCCACACCTCAAAAAGGATATTATAGCATTGGAAAAAGTGCAGAGAAGGGCAACTAGAATGATAAAAGGGTTGGAACACTTTCCGTATGAAGAAAGGTTAAAATGCTTGGGGCTCTTTAGCTTGAAGAAACGACGGCTGAGGGGTGATATGATCGAGGTTTATAAGATTATGCATGGGATAGAGCAGGTTGAGAAAGAAGTACTTTTCTCCCTTTCTTACAATACAAGAACTCGTGGGCACTCCATGAAATTGCTGAGCAGTCGGGTTAGAACAGATAAAAGGAAGTACTTCTTCACCCAAAAAGTGTAACATATGGAATTCACTGCCACAGGAGTGGTGGCAGCTACAAGCATGGACAGTTTCAAGAGGGAATTAGATAAACATATGGAGCAGAGGTCCATCAGTGGCTATTAGCCACAAGTTATAGATAGGAACTCTCAGTCTGGGGCAGGTGATGCACTCTATTCTTGGTGCTGGATGGGGCAGCAGTGGGAGGGCTTCTAGTGTCCTGGCCCCACTGCTGGACCTCCTGATGGTACCTGGTATTTTTGGCCACTGTGTGACAGAGTGTTGGACTAGATGGGCCATTGGCCTGATTCAGCATTGGCTTCTCTTATGTACTTATGTTCTTAACACCGGCCCCCGAGCCAGTGGGACCAGTATGGGGGAGCCCCATTCTGGCTCCCACCATCCGCCACTCCACACAGGAGCACAGGAAGCCAGCATATCTCAAAGACTACGTGTGCTCGGGCCAATTGGACCAATGGGGGAGGGGTGTTGTGTACTCAGGTCAGCCCACACACATGGTCAGGCAATGGCCTCAACAGATCCTAGAGCGCACCTATTGGGAGGCTAGGATCCTAGGGGGGACTTATGGGTTCAAGGGTGCACTGTAAATATCCACTCACGGGGTGAGTCCATGTGTGGATATGGTGTGAGCTGGGAATATAAGCTGGCCTGTGAGCCAGCAAGGGCATCTCTTGTTCTTCTGAAATAAAGTATGAGCTGAATCACTATGCTTCGCATCAGTCTCAGTACTTTATAATGGTGGAGGACAAGCGCTGGGTGTATGAGCCCATCTGTACCTGAATGTCACAAACCCAGCACTGGACTGCACAGGGATCTTGCACAGGGTGCAGAAGTGCTCCCAAAGTTCAGGCTGGAAGCAGGGGCCAAAAATTGGAGTGGGCTGGAGGCTTGGCTGCTGTGGTGTGGTTCTGGCCTGAGAGGACCAGCAGGGTGATGGCCTGGAGGAAGCAGTGGAGAAGCTGGCTGTTTCCCCACCACCCCCTACTTTCTCAGCACCTTCAGATTCCTCCCAGTTTGGTGTAGTGGTTGAGTGCGTGGACTCTAATTTGGGAGAACCGGGTTTGATTCCCCACTCCTCCATTGGCACCTGCTGATGTGACCTTGGGTCAGTCACAAGCTCTGGCACAGCTGTTCTTGAAAAAGAGCAGTTTCTATCAGAGCTCTTTCAGCCCCACCTACCTCATAGGGTGTCTGTTGTGGGGAGGGGAAGGGAAAGGCGTTTGTAAGCCACTCTGAGACTCCTTTGGATAGTGAAGGGCGGGGTAGAAATCCAATCTCTTCCTCTTGCTCTTCTCCCCCTCCTTGCCAAAGAGTCTTTGAAACTACTCTGTCACTGGCAGTGACAAGAGCTCTTCTACCTCAGCATCCGCCTCCTGGAACAATTCTAGCAGAAGAGGTTCTGGCTCAGAGACCACTGGCATCCCACTACCATTGGGCACCGGAGGCCCTGCCCTGTGGGGAACAGCTCCTCCTATGGGGATAGGGTTGCCACTCCTCCAGAGAGCTGGCGTTCCCCCCCGCACACACTCGATATCTGCGGGGGCCCCTTTAAGTGCAGAGAAGTGGCATTCCCCTCCTGCACACCCGATCTCCATAGAGATCAGGCGTATGGGAAATGCTGGCTCCCTGCACTTAAATAGGCCCCTTTAAGTGCAGGGAGCTGGTGTTTCCCCCCCCCATGCACCCGATCTCCGCAGAGACTGAGCGCGTGGCCTGCAACCACCCCTCTCTCTCCTCTCTCTCAAGAGAGAAGGGAGAGAGGTGGCTGCAGGTGTTGGGGCTTGGGGGTGGGGCTTCCCCCCAGTGGCCAGCTGGCCAAGCTGTGGGTAGAAGCTCCAAAAAAGTGGGGGACCCCTGCCAAACTGGGGGGTTTGGCAACCCTACATGGGGACAGGGGCCTGCTGATGGGGCTGGGTGGACTTCTTCCCCTGGCCACAACAAGCACCCTTGGCCCCAGTTTTCACCCTCGTGGCTCAAACTTTGGTAGCTGGGTCTGACCTGCCTGGTGGTGGCAGACAGACAGGTGTGAGTCAGATCCCTGGTCCCACCAGACACCTCTCCAGCAGGGGAAAGGTGTGCAAAAATTCATCTCCTACTGTAAAATTTAGCAGATGTTGGATCTGTAATATGTTTAGGTCACCCCCCCCCAAGGAGAAGCCCAGTAGCTGGGTCTGCCTGCCTGGTGGTGGCAGACAGACAGGTGTGGGTCAGATCCCTGGCCCCACCAGACACCTACCCAGCAGGGCAAAGATGCTGAGAACTCTCTCTGAGGGATGCTGTGTGGGTGAGGAACCCACTGGCTGAATTCTTCTGCCTGATTCTGGCAAATAAGGACCAGTGCTTCAGAGCCCTGAAGCAGCAATTGCTTTCACTTTCCCTTCTCTCGCTCCCTAAGACACAGGCCATGTCCGCATTGTCACTTTTGTCACTCCTTTGCAACTATTGCTTTGCCCCCCCCCCCATTCCACATGTTTTTTGCTCCCTCTGGACTATTCAAGAGAGCAAAACACATTGGGGGGGGGGACGACACCCTGAAGCAATAGGGACAAACAAGTGGCAAAAATGACAGTGCGGACATGGCCAAGGTCCTCTCTCCTTTTCACTGTCTGCAAACTGAACTCCACTGTGTCTGAGCTCTGGAGCATATATGCTTTCCTGCTCCCATAGAGGAGAATGGGAGCTCTCTAGGTTTGTACCTGTCCTGTTGCCTGGGGAGTTGATTGATCAGCGCCAGTCTGTCTGGCTCAACAAAGTGCCCACAAAGTGCCACAATTCACTGAAGCAAAACATAGCGAGACATGGATTGCTTCATCAACGAAGCAATCACCCAAAGCAGCTGTTCACAACACACAAAGTGGTGCAAGTCGTGATGACTTTCGCTTCCTGCACCACTGTGTGTCCATCCCTACTTCTGATACTTGCATTCTTATTGAAACTGAATGCTTCCTGAGCAAGCCAAGCCACTATTTTTTCAGATGCACATTAAAGATTAGGTCTTAATCAAATTTCAGGTAATGTAGGTTATAAAAGCCTAAGGCAGAATTAGCCTGTTCCTTTTTCTAAATGGATGACTGCCCATTTATTAGATCAAGATGATTAGCTGTTCAGTTTGGTAAATCCACAAGCAGAGTAAAACCATCTTTTGATAGAGCTTTGCTTGATTGTGTTTTAACAGTGCCCTTTGCACAAGATTTGATATTACAATGAGTTAATTGTTTGGCTTCATTCAGGATTCTCTTTTTATGACATGATGGTCCATTCAGTGCATGAGCTGGACAAAATACCCGGTATTCCTAAGAGTAAATGATTATCTTAGAGTACCTATAAAAAATTGTGTAATGCCAACAGCTATGAACAAAGCAAAAGACTAGTTTGGTTTCACTGAGCTGCATTACTCACAGATTTGCAATAGCAATGCTGCTCTGAGGGTGAAAATGGTTTTGGGGTTTTGTATGTGTTCTTGCATTGGGCAGAGCTGGGGACTCTGTCTGCTTAGACCTGACCCTTTCAAAACACAGAGTTGGCATCCATAAGAAGGAATGCTCAAAAACTTGCCCAGACCTCTTTGCTTCTCTGTCTTCCCATGGTCCACTCATAGGGCACCTTTGAAATAAAACTGTGGCTCAATGGTAGAGAACATAAGAACATAACAGAAGCCAATGTTGGATCAAGCCAATGGCCCATCCAGTCGAACACAGTGGCCAAAAATAACAGGTTGCATCAGGAGGTCCACCAGGGAGGCCTGCTTTGCATGCCTAAGGTCCCTGACGACTCAATCCCTTGCATCTCAAGCCGAAAGGATCAGGTAGGAGGTGATGTGAAAAACTTCTGCCTGAGACCATGGAGGACCACTGCCAGTCTCAGTAGACTGGACCTGAGGTCTGAAGGAGATGGGGGTGTACAGGTTTTGAGTCTCTCAACCCAGTCCAGGGACAAGAGGCACAATTCCATATACTCTGCCAGTATGTACAGGATTTTACTTCTCCCTCATCCCAGTCCAGGAATGAAAGATACCAAAATCCCATATGCTTCAGGAACACTTAAACAAGCCCAAGAGTATGTCTGCACACACTCCTGGCTTACCAGTAGTCACTGCCACCAAGATCTCTTACATCAAGGCCCTCACCAAGGCTCAGGAGCAGAGATCTAAACTCCTGCCTGGTCTAGAGGACTTAGCAACTTAGCTCTGTGCCAGAGCTGCAGATAATTAATTAACACAGTGGTAGCCTTCTAGGCGAATGGCTTAAGCACAGGATCTAGGCTTAGAGTCAGGTTGCAACATAGGAAGCAAACTCAGATAATATTGTTCAGATATTATCTTTAATCAGTGCAGAAGCATGCATATATCATAAGACTTGCAGAGGTAGGAAAACAATATCTATAGCTTGTTCAGCTCTAACTATACATAGAGGTATTCATAGTTACCAGTCAGTCAGAGATACTAGATAATTCGGCTTCCGGTCAGAGTAAAATGGTGAATTGATGCATCTTGCAATCGTGCAGGGTGAACGGTGGCTTCTTCCAACGGTTTGGGCATCTAAATTGCCCAACGCAGCACCCCCCAGGTAGGGGGTTGACAAGAATGCAACGAGGTCCAAGTGAGAGTTGAGATTGGTGTGTACAAGTCTCAAAGGAGGCTTGTTTATGCTTTGGTCCCCTCTCAGAAGCGGGTGTTTGCAAGTCAGCTCTAAAGAGGCCAACCGAGCTGAAGAATCAGCTTAAATTCATCATTTCCCAACTTCTTAAGAAAATGGCTGGAGTGGAAAGTGAAAAGAAGCGATGCGAAACCCCGAGATAAACATTCAAGGTAACGTAAACATTTCACTTACCGGGAGGAAGTTCTAACAAAATTTGAAAGAGGCAGATAAGTGCAAAAGACTTTGATTTGAATAACTGAAGCAGCGAGAAAATTTAAAAGTCATCAAAGCGTTTAATTTGAGAAAAATAGACATTGTTTAACATTCCTGTGGTTAGAGAAAGCGGAGCAGAATGCAAGATCGAAACTGACTCAAATTATCGCAAGACTAAGGTGTTGCATCTATCTGTGTCCGGCTAGAACTGTGATCAAAGGCTAGAGTGGCTGTTGGAGGACTGGAGGAGTGGCAAAACAGGAAACATCCAGTAGGATGAGGTTAATGTGGGACCGGAAACAGGAAGTTTAAAAAGAGCCTACTCTAGCCTGAAAAACCATAGAGTAATTGTGCCCGCCATTTTGAGGAGGACTAAACTTTAAAATCTAATTTTAAAAGCTGATTTGACTTCAAAGTGCAGCAAAAAGAGGACAATTTAAGATAAGATTTAGAAGACAGTCGGAGTATACTTAAGAATTTTTAAAACGGATCCAAAACATCGACATAGAGCCGCTTCGACTGTAAGTCCGAGTATGTCAGCAAAGGGAAAAAAAGAATGGCAAGCTGCAATCAAGGCAATGGAGAAGCGAATGATGGAAGCAATTCAAGGTTTGGTGAAACGTAACAACAAATGGAGAAACAAATGGAGCACCAGCTGGAACAGTTGGAGGAAGTACAAGAAAAAAATGTGGCAGCTTTGAAAGAGTTAATGGTTGCAGAAGTGGCTGAAATCAAGAAAGAAGTGGCAAACACAAATACCCAAGTTCAAGGTCTGGCAGCAAAATCGACTGAATTGGAGCAAAAGACACAAGACATAAGCAGGAAAGTGGAAACAGCTCTTCAAGATAACCGCAAATTGGAGGCAATGATTGAATAGAGCAATGTTGAACCATCTGAGGCTAAGAGGGATCGAAGAGACGACAGATGAAGACATATGCATGGTGGTGATGACGGCATTGACTGAGTATCTGGGAGAAGATCAAGGAGAATTGGATTCTGATTTTGATTTGATTTATAGAGTGAATTCAGCATATGCTCAAAGAAAGAATTTGCCAAGAGATGTTATTGTACAATTAGTAACAAGGAAAATGAAAGAGGATATTTTTAAAAAGCAATTTACACAACCTTTGGAGATTGATGGTAAAAAGATAATAATAATGAGAGAACTCCCAAGAACGGTTCTGCAAGATAGAAATAAATATAAGAAGCTCATTGACAAGTTGAAACAGCTAAACATTAGATTCAGATGGGAAATTCCACAAGGTCTGTCTTTTACCTATGACTCGAAGAGGCATATGATTAAGACTTTGGGTGATGTGCATAGGTTTAAGGCAGAGGATTTTGGAGATATTTAAAGTCAAGACATGGTGGATTACAAATTGTTATCGTGGAATGTAAATGGACTTAATTCACCCTCCAAAAGGAAGTTAGTAAATCATTGGTTACAAAAGCAAAAATCAAATATCATTTATTTACAAGAGACTCATATTAAAAAGAGGGACAATAAATATTTGATCAACAAAAAATTAGGAGAGGAATTTTATTATTGGCGGAGGAAAAAAATAAGTTGTGACCTACGTAAACAAAGAATTGGACCCAAAACAAATTTTTAGTGATAAAGATGGGAGATATATTGGAGTGGAAATTACAATACTTCAGAAAAAGACTTTGGTAGTTAACTTGTACGCACCTAATGGAGCAAAAGAATTTTTTTTAGGGATTTGATGGAGGAATTAGACCAAGTGAATTATGATCAGTTAATACTGGTGGGAGACTTTAATGGCACTGTAGACAATAAATTGGACAGGAAATCAAAAAAGATGGATGAGATCGGAAAACTACCAAAAAAAATGTTTAAGTTGATGGATCAAGAGAAATTAGAAGATGTTTGGAGAAAATGGAACCCAAAAGTTAAAGACTTTACTTTTTACTCCAATAGACACAATTCTTTTTCCAGAATAGACATGATTTGGATGTCTGGAGACATGGCATTAAAAACCCAAAAGGTGGAGATCTTGCCAAAGACCAATTCGGACCATAACCCAGTGATATGGATGCTAAAAGAAAAAGCGAAACAGTTCCAATGGAGAATCAATGAAGACTTGCTGGACAAGAGGAAAATAATTGAGACTTTGGGTAAGGAAACCCAGTCATTTTTTCAAGCAAATTTAAATCAGAATGTTAATATTCAGACGGTTTGGGACGCATATAAAGCTTTGATGAGAGGATTACTTATATCATTGAATGCGACCGACAAGAAACAAAATATAAAGCAGCAAAAGGAGTTGCAAGAAAAAATACAAAAGGAAAAAGAATTGAAGAAAAGACCAGGGAAAAAGAAAATTATCAAAGAAATTCAAATTTTGCAAGAGCAATTGAACGTAATACTTAATCGGGAACTCTATTGGAATTTAAAGAAATTACAACAAAAATCTTTTGAAGGAGCAAATAAACCAGGAAAAATTTTGGCATGGCAATTGAAAAATAGCAGAGAGAGAAGGGTGATAAGTAAAATTATGGAAGAAGGTAAAGCAATAGTGCACATGAATGGTTTAAAGAGAGTCTTTTTTAAGTACTATGCGAAGCTATTCCAAAAGAAGAATATAGATCCTGAAAAAATTAAAAAATATCCGGACAAGGTAGAATTACCAAAGGTGGATACAAAAGCCAAGGAAATGTTGAATGGCCCAATTCAAAAAGAGGAAATCTTTAAAGTGATAGAAGATGCTAAGTTGGGGAAAGCTCCAGGTCCAGATGGATTTACTGTAAAATTTTATAAGAAGTTAAAAGAGGAGTTGACCCCAGTCTTGGAGCTTCTAGCAAACGAGATACAGGCGACCAAGGTAATACCAGGAATGTGGAAAGAGGCCAATATATCACTCATTCCAAAAGAAGGTCAAGATTTAACAGATGTCAAAAATTACAGACCAATTTCTTTACTTAATAACGATTACAAGTTGTTTGCCAAAATAATTTCAGAAAGATGGAGGAACTACTTGAAGGATGTCATAACAGAAGAAAAAGCCGGTTTTCTACCAAATAGACAAATCAGAGACAATTTAAGGACGGTGATTGATGCCATTGAATTTTATGATAAGCATCCAGAAAAAGAGGCTGCTTTTCTATTTGTAGATGCTGAAAAAGCCTTTGACAATTTAAATTGGGACTTTATGTTTCAAATGATTGAGAGAATGGATGTGGGACAGCCTTTTTTAAATGTAATTAAGGCAATATACTCTGAGCAGAAAGGATCGCTGAATGTAAATAAGGAGATGACAGAACATTTTAAGGTTCAAAAAGGGACTAGGCAAGGATGTCCGCTATCCCCTTTATTGTTTATTTGGATTTTGGAAGTTCTGTTGGGGAAGATAAGAGAAGATAAGGACATAAAGGGACTTACAATTGGAGGCTTTTCGTACAAATATAGGACGTTTGCGGACAATGTGATGTTTTTGATTGAAGATCCTATAATTAAGTTACCGTTGTTGATGGAAAAGATTAAAGAATTTGGAGACTTGGCTGGATTCTATGTAAATAAGAATAAAACAAAGGTATTATCTAAGAATATGACAAAAGAAAAACAACTGGAGTTGCAAGAAAAAAATCAATGTGAAGTGGTGAAAAAAACAAAATATTTAGGGATTGAGTTGACAATGAAAAATATAGATCTCTTCAATAATAATTATGAGAAGACTTGGAGTAAAATTCAACAGGATTTTAAAAAATGGGACACTTTTAACTTGTCATTAATGGGAAGAATTTCGGTAGTCAAGATGAATATTTTACCTCGTCTGATGTTTTTATTTCAGACTATACCAATTGTAAAAGATTGCAAAGTGTTGAATTTATGGCAGAAAGAAATTTTAAAATTTGTTTGGTCGAGAAGGAAACCAAGGATTAAAATGAAGATTTTATGTGACGCAAAGGAAAGAGGAGGATTTCAATTACCTCATTTTAGACTGTATCATGACGTGGTGTGTCTGACTTGGCTTGAACAATGGATTAATTTGGACAATAGAAAGATGTTAGCCTTGGAAGGACATGATCGTAAGTTTGGATGGCACGCCTATTTGTGGTATGAGAAAGCTAAAATGGACAAATTTTTTAGTCACCACTTTATAAGAAGATCACTGTTCACGACTTGGATGAGATACAAACGGTTCTTTTTTGAAGCAAAACCATTATGGATAGTGCCGGTAGAAGTTATTAAACCACTTTCAAGGCACAAAGGAGAAGATTGGATACCTTACAGAGACATTCTGAAGGTAGAGGGGAGTAGTTTCGTGATAAGAGCTAGAGAGGAATTGCGATTTGACTATGACTGGTTAAATTATAGACAGATTCATGATTTATTTAAGGCTGATAAGACAAGGTATGGCTTCAGGAAGGAGAATAATGAAATTGAAACTGTATGGATTGAGAAAGGTAAAAAAGGATTTCTAAGATTTATAAGGTTTTGTTAAAATGGTATACATAAGATGAGATTGTAAAAGAACAGATGGTGAAATGGGCTATAAATATAAATAGAGAAATAGATATGTCATCATGGGAGTGTCTGTGGAAAAAATCAATTAAAACTTCAACATGTGTTAATGTAAAAGAAAATTGTTATAAAATGATGTATAGATGGTATATGACACCAAAAAAAATTGCTATTATGAATGATAGTCTGTCTAACAGATGTTGGAAGTGTAAAAAAAAAGAGGGCTCATTTTATCATATGTGGTGGACTTGTGATAAGGCAGTAGCTTATTGGACGGAGGTCCATAAAGAAATTCAGAAGATCCTGAAGTGTACCTTGAAAAAGGAACCTGAAATGTTACTTTTAGGTCTTAAAATGGAGGAAGTAAATGTGACAAAGAGAACATTGTTATGGTATTTGATTACAACTGCAAGAATGACATTTGCACAGTTTTGGAAACAAGAGAAAATACCGGGAAAATGGGACTGGATAAAGAAGATGCTTTTTATGGTAGAAATGGACAAATTGACAAAGAAACTTAACGGGAAAGAAGATGAAGAATTTTTGAAAGAATGGAAAGATTTTAAGGACTATTTAGAATTAAACTGGGATGTGGAAAAAAAATTACTTTGCTTTGCTAACTATTAAGAACTGAAAAGTAAAGACTGATGAATAATAGTTAAATTGTTACCTTAGGAGCAGATAGAGAATATGAACTTGTTAGAAATGATTAAAGGAATATTGGACAAGATTTTATTTTTGTTAATGAGTTTTAAACGAAATTTTAATGGGGTAGAGCATTGCTGGAAGCCTGGTGGGGGGAGGTAGGGGAAACTTAAAAGAATGTATTTTAGAATATTTTGAAATATGGAACATGTCAATATATCCTACTAATAAAATTCTTTTTTAAAAAAAGAGATACTAGATAATTCAAAGTCCATTGTGTCCAGGGAAACTTGAGGGTGAACCACATGATTGCTGTGGGCAGTTAAGTCCAGCTTCGCTGCCCACTAGTAAAATTCCTTGTTGCAGGTATACCATCCAAAGGGGAACTCTCTCTCAGAAAAGAGCTCTCTTTCCAAGAGAACTCTCCCCCTCTTCCCATAGGGTGATCACAATTCCCTCCCTTTCCCATCATAATTGAATATGGCCATTTATCCAATCACGAGAGGATGAAGGGGCGTGCCCAAATCTCTGGGTTGACATGACAGAAGCCATGTCAGAGGAGCTTTGATGTGTTAATGTCTTGGGACATCTGTGTCCCACTCTTGGGAAGACGCATGCATGTCTGCTTTTCCCAGCAAAGGTGTCACAGTGTCTTGTATATGGATATCAGGCTTGGCATCTGGCATGCCATCTGTTGCAGGTGACAAAAGTCACATGGACATTTGGCCCTAACAGGACTAGTTCAGGAAAGTCTTTTCCTATACAAGGGGGCCCATACAGCCACACAGAGTTCCTCTTGTTGAACAGGCAGTCTGTCCAGCCCAACAGTATGGGAGTACACAGCAGGGGATCATAGCTTTTTAGCTGGAACAGTTTGTAAGGCTGCCCATTCCTGACATCAGCCATGCCGACATTGTTGGCATCTGAAGTTTAAATGCCATGCAAGATGACAGCCAGTCATCTAGATCAGGAAGATCTATGTGACAATTCCACAGTCACATGATGGGCCTGTTGCATCACCCTTCTGAGGGTGTCATAATGACTCAGCATCTGTTTGGTGATTGGCTGTATGTATGTATATATTCTGTACAGTTCTTTCATACCAGTGCCTATTGTCTGGCGAAGCATTTTGTTGGAGAGAGAGCCAAATGCTAAGCCTTGTTGGACTGTGTATATTCTGTAAATAAATTGTATATAGCTCTGCAAAAACAACAGCATGTGCACCACTTCTTACTTCAAATACTGTCAGACATATGTGCACTTGTTCAGGATCAGGGTGTCCAGCAGTGACATCCCTTCCTGGAAGATCTGATTGGTGACTCCCAGGCCCTCTTCAGCTGCTGAGTGCTCTGATTCCTAGCCTGGTATTTGATGTACAGGCTCTTGTGCTCCTTCATGATGGCCCTATCTCTTGTGTAGTTGTTCAGGTCATTGAAGTCTTTGGCTGCCCTGGGGTCCACCATGCAGATGGAGGAGGCAGTGGTGTTATCAGGAGTGTCTTGAGGTTGCCCTTTCCTCTCCTGCACCCTGAGCTCATACGGTCTCTTTCGCTCATCAATGTTGTGATAGGCCTGGTGTGGCCACAGGAATTCAGAGAGATAGAGGGTGTGGGACCAGGACCACAGGCAGAGGTTGTACATGTTCTGGAATAGGTGTTGCTTGCTGTAGTGATCTGGGCCAAGCTTGCAGTAGAAGTAGGCTATGATGTAGTCTCTGGGGATGCAGGTCTTGAGGATGAAGCAGTAGTTGTTCATGAGGTGCTGGAACTCCTGGGGGTTGAAGTGGCAGTCATACCTGTTGGGGTTGAGGTAGGACCATGACATCTTCCACCCCATGAAGGCGTGCTCCTCCTTCACCTTCCTACTCCTGGGTAATGTGTTATCTAGCTTCCAGCCTATCATCCTGTACCTCTGCTGGGGATCCCAATCCTTCACCAGTACTTGCCGTGTTTGAACAGTTGTGATATGGCTGCCATCAAACACTGTACCAGAATACCAATAGCCTGTGGATGTGGCTGATCCAGACCCCCCCATCTGCTCCTCCAAAAAAAAGCTGCATCTGAGCCTCTGCCACCACCAACTCTCACTGCTCTAGGTTTGTGGCTTGGAACTTAGCTCACCATCTCTCTCCAATCTTCAGCGGGTCAATCCCCTCTTTCTTCCAGAGGCTTCTATTCTCCCGCAAGGGGAATTGCAGGTATGGAGGCTTCTCCTCCTCCTCAGTATAAGGCAGCTTCATGTGACTTCTTATGACTTCTTAAAATGAATTTCTAGTGGCAAGTTACGAGCTGTGTATGACTCTGCCTCATTAGGCAAGTTCATGATACCCTGTTCTTTCTAACAACACTGCTGTGACTTGAGGTCAGAAGCAACAGGATTACAGCACTGTATTCCCTTGTTTTTTGTTGTTCAACCACACAGTCGAGTCCAACTCTTCGCAACCCCATGGACCACATCATGCCAGGCCCTCCTATCTTCCATCATCCTCCAGAGTTTGCTCAATTTCATGTTTGTTTTATTCCCTCCATAGAAACTATTATGAATGGTATGATCTGTTGTAATGAATTTCTATACTTTGGCTACATTCCACAGCCTTTCTAGTCCTGACAGGGAACTGTGGGTGCTTCTCCCCACCAGATGTAACAGAAGTGCAGGGTCCAGGGAGGCAACAGTTTCACAGAAGATAGGTCTGTCTCAAAAATGTCTAGCTATGAGGGCAGAACAAGACATCCATACTCAAAAGTAGGGTGTTTCTTATTGAGCACTCAGCAGGTCAACGCTGTTGCTTCAATGTCGTGCTGATAGGCTTTTTAGATGCTTGGCTACTGTGTGAAACAGAATGCTAGACTAGATAGATCTTTGATCAGATGCTCCAGTGGAATTTATCTTTTCTCAGTTTAGTACACTATATATACAGAGAAGTTGATAACTGGGCCCAAATCCTGACTTATTGGCATAACCATATTTTTCAAGGTGTTGAATCTATAGTGGAAGAATCTTTTGGAACATTTATCCTTACTTTTTTATAGCCTATTTAATGGCATTATTAGGATGGATCAGAATGGTTCACAGAACACCTTGGGATGATCTATGAACAACATGACAGTAAAATCTTTTTTAAATTATTTTTTATTATTTTCTCAAGGGAAAAAAGGTGGGATACAGATGGGAAGAAGGGTGGGGGGAAATATAGATTCATCAAGTTTGTTAAATACTTTGAATTGCTACGTACAACAATTTAAATAAAATATATTACCAAATGTATTACATAATACAAATATAGAAACAATAAAGCATCAATATTACAGAATCTTGGGTTAGATTCTCTTTTAAGGAATAAACAAAAACTCTCCTAAAATTAGCACTAATACATTAACAATAAAAGAGAATACATCTTTAACAGTTGAACAGACTTCTGTACTAAAAACCTAACTATTGTCTTATTTATCTAAATCTGAATTTTATTCTTACTGATTATTTAAATTATTCAAAAATAAAATATTGACATTATAATCAATATCTTCATCATCTTTAATGTGATATTCAAATAATTCCAGAACTAAAGAAGAAAGTTAATTATTCCCATAGTATGAGTAATAGGCTTGCCATTTCTGCTGAAATTCATTCAATGGTCTTTTGTTTATGTAACTGGTTAATTTTGCCAATGTTGCATACTCGGCTAGTTTTTCTTCCCAGATCACTTATTGTAGGACGGTCTTCTGTCTTCCTTTTCATTACAAATATTATTCTGGCTGATGTCAAAATATATCAAAGTAGGTCTTGCCAGGTTCTGTCTATATTATCTGGAAGGTTTCATCAGGACTTCTGATCCAATCTGAAATCCAAATTAGCCCAGCAGTTTGGTAGTATAATTTAATGTTAGGTATTACCAGATCACCTCTTTCCTTCTAATCCTGCAGTACTTTAAATCTTATTCTTGGCTTCTTATTGTTCAAAACAAATTTATTTGTCTTTGCCAGTCGCTCAAAGTCTTTTCAGAAATTGAACTTGGAATCATCTGTAACAAAAAGTTTAATTTTGGTAGAACATTCATTTTTATAGCAAAAATTCTTCCTAGCCAGAATAGTTGTAATTTGGACCATCTTTCAAAATCTTTTTGTATTTTAAACCACGTTGTCATATAGTTGTCCTTAAATAATGTATCACATTCTGTCCTGTGAGATATATTCCTAAATATTTGACTGGATTATTTGTTATGCCACATCTGGAAATTTTCTTAATCTCTTCCTCTTCTTGAATAGTTAAACATTTTTAAATAATCTTGGTTTTCTTCCCGTTGATTTTATAACCTGAAAAGGATCCAAACTTGTCAATTTGTTCCATTACATGTTGGAGAGATTATTGGGGGTACAAAATTGTCAGGACCATGTCATCTTTAATTTAAAATCCTCTCCTTCTACTTTTAATCCTTCAATTCTGGAATCTTGTCTGATTTTAGAAGCAAAGATTTCCAACACAAGAATGAAGAGAAGTGGACAGAGTGGACATCCTTGACAGGTTCCTTTTTCTATTTTAAATCCATTTGTCAAAACCCCATTGATTAAAAATTTTGTATGCTTAGTGTAGATATTCTGTATTCAAAAATCTGGAACCGCACTTGAAATATTGCAGTTTTTTTGTAGAAAAGTCCAAGATACATTATCAAAGGCTTTTACAGCATCTAAAAATAGAAAGGCTGTTTTTTCATCCTTATGTTTAACAATTTCTATTGCATCACCAACAAAACAAACTTTGTTTTTCATAAGTCTTTTTGGTACAAAACCTGTCTGATGAGAATGAATTACTTTGGAGATACATTTCTTTAATCTATCAGCCATGATTGAAGCAAAAATTTTATAGACCATATTCAACAATGAAATAGGTCAATATGGTAACCCACCAGCGGCAGCTGATCTTTGCAGAAATTGCCCACTGGGAGGGTCAGGACTCCCAGCTTCCCTTCTAAGTTTTGAGGCCTTGCCTCTGTGTCTCTTGCTGCCCAGCACCTGGTCACCACGGGGACAGTTTACTGCCTTGTGTGCCCCTGGAGGAATAGCCACTTGCCAACTGATTGCCTTCCCCTGGTGCTGCTTTTAAAACAGTGTGTCCAAGATGGTGGAGGTCTATGTGCTACAGAGAACCACTACCCACATAAAAAGTTATATTTATTAAAAAGAAATGTTCAAAAGCACACTTTTAGCACAGCACCAGATTGAGCAAGGGATTAAAAAGAAATGACTAAAACACAATTCCTCTGTCCTTTTCTCTATTCATACCCTATCAGATGTTAAAATATAGGACAGGCTCCTTAGTTTAGGAAGTTACAACTCTCCACAGAGTTCCATTACCCTGAAGCTTCCTCCAGCTCTTCAGGACAGCACATGGTTAAATGGCTGCCTCCTCCAGACCTCAGTCAAGAGTTCTGTCTGCTCTGATGGACTCAGCACCCAAAGAGTGCTTTCTTCTTGCTCCCCTGAGTTTTATCACCTCTCTTTTCCTCACCCACTGACCACATCAGGCCAGGTCAGTGAAGCTGTTTCTGAAGTCTCCAGAATTTTCCTTCCTTTTAGTATTTAATTCCTCCAAAACTCTGTGTCCTGCTTGAATGGGAGAGGGAACTTGACCATCCCATTGTCTAGATCTATTAGCATTTATATGAAAGTGGGCTGACATAAGTCTGGAAAGCAATTGAACTGACTTCCCCCCTTCCTGTTTGTACTCTGCCCAGAGAGAGTGAAGGTTTTTTTCGTCTCAAAACTCCAAAGAAAAAATGAATTTCTTCACAACCCATGTTGGCTATCTAGTCACCTAAAATGCGTACTATTTTAACAGAAACTTGAGAAATAGCTGTGTATGCCTGTAACTATAATATATAGTACTGTGTGAAGTGCAGGAAAGTGATCCACTTTGACCTCATTGGAAACTATTTTATTCTTACATTGAAAAACTAATACTAGTTGTGCTAGCTACTAATTTCCTCCTATTCCTTTCCATTTTGCCTGCTTGTACATAAGAGATCTTTTGTTAAGACTTGCCTGGTTTCCCGTGCTTTCCTCCAATAGATAATGGCCCTGCAAAGCTTGTCTTGACCTTCTCATTGCTTGCTGAAATGAAGAATGAAGGACTGCTTCTACTGAAACAGTGCTTTTTCTTGTTTTTTGAATCATCGTTCAAAACTAGAGACACTTGACAAGACCTAAGCATGCATGCCAACACAATTATGTACAATGCTTTTAAAGTACAGATGTCAGCCCCCACCCCATTCAGTTTGGGTGTCTAGTGCCATTTCACTCTGAATGAAGGTGACACATCTTGCAGTCAGCATGATAGCTGACCTTTCTACAGATCATTGCACCCCTCGTGGATCTTTTAACATAAGCAGCAATGACACGTGACAAAAATCTTTATGAACTGAAAATCTTTACACAAGTTGAAATGATGTTACAGTCCATCATCAGCTGTAATCTACTTCTGCCACCACTGCGGGGAACACTGAACATTTCTAAAGATGAAGGCAAGAATCTGTCATCAAGCTTGTTGCTTGCCTGGTGGTCAAAGCAAGCGATTCTGTCAAGTTCACTCAGCAAAAACAAATCTATCTTTCAGGATACGATGGGACAATAGGAGAAGAATTTAGTCTCAGCAAACCAAGATTTATTCATTTTCTTCTGACCTTTCAGTTACAAATAGTTAACATGTGTACAGTCTGAATATGTGTATTATGGTACAGAGCCTTTTATTAGACTGGATGAACACAATATAGTGCTTGGAGACTTGGAACCGTGTATGTTACAGTGAATTTTTTTCACTCCTTAGCTTGAGGACTGTCTAAGTTTGTCATCTATTTGATAAACTGTGCACAAACAAATGTCAAATGATTTCTTTTGTGAGGTTCAATGACAGGGTTCCGTAGAAGTGACACCAGACTGTTTCAAGTAGTGTTGCAAAAAAAATAAAAAATTAACATGCCATTTTCAAATAAATCTCTTTGTATTCAATTTCTTGCAGGTAACAACAGTCAGGTATATATTTACAAACAAATCTTGCCAAATTAAATAAGGTATATATTGTCACTTAGAATTACCAGAAATCTTTATGAGGAACAATGGTACCTACACATTATATAAATGAAACCTATATTGCAAAATAGTAATACATCATTAGCTATTTTTATGTGATGAATTCCTCCTCCTTTGCAAGTAAGGCCAAGGGTTGGATTGAGCAGGCCTCGGGTACAAGGATTTTTGTTTCCCTAGCAGTCCTTTCAGACCTGATTGATTATTGGGTCCTGGGACCCATGTGGACTAACAGCACTGATGGACCGGGGAGAGAAAAATCAATTTTCCCACTTCTTCTCCTCTCCAGTGCCTGACCCATATAGTTCTTAGTCTACCTGTGTCCCCATGACCCTGGGAATCAACTTTTCCAGGGTGAGAAAGGACTGCTGGGAGACAATGGAGAGGTTTACATCTGTCAGCACTTTCTGATGATGAATTGCTGCTGGCTGTAGCCTCTGGTTTACACTGATAGTAAATCTGTGTATTTGTATAAATCTTCAGGGTGTAGTGGGCTCACACAAGTGATTGTCTCTCCATAAAAGCTGTACTATATAGAAAGCTAGATACAAGCAGAAAAGGTCTCTATAAGCCTTCTCTATAAGCCTTTCTCTCAGCAGGAAACTTTATGAAAATGAATTCAATCACGTGAGCTCCTTGTGCAATCTGAAAAAAATTACCACCTTATTCAGGGCTGGCCCCAGGTGTTTTTGCACACTAGGCAAGGATACTTTCTGGCAACCCCTCCCCCCACTTTGAATTACTTTGGAGGGAGGGAGGGAGGGAGGGAGGGAGGGAGGGAGGGAGGGAGAGAGAGAGAGAGAGAGAGAGAAAGAAAGAAAGAAAGAAAGAAAGAAAGAAAGAAAGAAAGAAAGAAAGAAAGAAAGAAAGAAAGAAAGAAAGAAAGAAAGAAAGAAAGAAAGAAAGAAAGAAAGAAAGAAAGAAAGAAAGAAAGAAAGAAAGAAAAGCCTGAGGGGGCAGAAAAATTTTGTATAACAGAGGCATTTTCATGCCACCTTCAGTCATTTTAAACAGTTTTGCCTGTCTTCAGATGTTTTTCAGTTCAGGTGGGTAGCCGTGTTGGCAGAACAAAAGTTTGAGTCCAGTGGCACCTTTAAGACCAACACAGTTTTACTCATGGTAGTAGCTTTCGTGTGCACGCACACTTCTCCAGATACTTATACCTTGAATAAAATTGTGTTGGTCTTAAAAGGTGCCAGTGGACTCAGACTGTGTTTTTCAGTTCAGTTTGCTGCCCTCCTTTGATATTCTGTTTTTGTCCCCCACCCCCTAACATCCTAGAACCCAACATTTGTTTTCTTGTTTGGAGAGATCCCCCCTTTCCAAAGCGTGAAAGTTTACAGGGCCAAGTAGGAGCAACCACGTTAAGTTGTTGGGTCCAGTAAAACCCCTGAGGTTCTTAAGTGAATTGCAGGGGTCAGCCGAACTCTCCATGGAAAGCGGGGGGCAAAATGTCCATCACAACCTCCACCTTCCCAACTGGCATCACTTTGGTCTTTCCAGGATTTTGTTTCTATTTCAGCTCCAAGGCAAACTAATTTATGCAGTAGCCAAATCGCTGGCTCACAACTTTAATGCCAGGAACTCACAAAGTAGAATTTTTGCTCTCAAAGGCTCCACAGCTTAGTGCACTGGTCTCCAGTGGCCATTCAGTGAGAAAGGATTTTACTTATGAGTAAACCTTCCTAGCATCCGGTTGCAAGGCTCTTTTGCTCCCATTGTAGATCTGGCTGAAGACCTCCTTGGTCTCTTTGGCCAGGCAATTGCAAAGCCCCCCCAGAAAAGACCTCCTCCTCTCAACCCCCTCCTTGCTCAGCCCCTCTAGCAATGCATGCAGTGCACTCAATTTAACCCTTTCAGTGCTGCAGGCAAATGAGAGAGAGGCTGTTCAGAGACACAAATCCCCATAAACAACCCCCCCTTTTTTTACCTCAGGCTGCCAGCTGCCAGGGAAACCAGCTGGCTGGAGTTGCAGCCTGAGCCAAAGGGTGGGGGGTGGGGTGCAGTCCCAGCTGTGGAGAGTTTCTCAGGGCCCCTCCCACACCCATTTCCCCGCTCTGCGGGCCCTCTTGGCCACCAGCTTCAGAAAGGGGGTGGCCTCAAACACCACCGGTGGCCTGAGAGGAGTAGCCGGGGAGCACCTCTACAGGAGCTGGTGGAGAAAGGAATGCTCCTGAGCCTGCACAGAATAGAAGCTCCCCTGGGGGGAAAGCAGAGGAGCTGCCACCACGCCTATCCAGAGTGGATCTGGGCACTTCTGTCTGGGCAAAATCTTTAGCTGCACTTACCAATGTTCCTCTGCAAGCATCCACTGAGTGGAAGTGAGCACAGGTCAGGCGGCTCTGCGAAGCCAGCCTGAGGAGGAGGATGGTGGCAGCGACAACATCCCTCTATGGGGTGTCTCAGTCAGTTGGTGCAAGGTGGAAAGTTTGTGTGCGGGCTGGGCACCCTGTGCCTGGCCCTGGGAATTGTAGCCCACCCCCCTGGCGGTGCCTCAGGGGGACGGGGTATGCTGAGCAGGAGGGAGGAGGTGGGGCGCAATGAAGCGAGCGGCGGGGCACCTTTGAGCATGTGCAGAGGATGGATCCCCGCCTACCCAGCCTGGCGGAAGGAGGGAGGGGGAGTGTGTGAGAGAAAAAGGCAGTGGCAGCGGCTGAGGTCAGGACTGTGAAGGGCTTTTGGCGGGGGGGCCAGGTGCAGTTCAGTGCCCTGATGATCGGCCCACCCTAGGCAAACATCTAGTTCACCTAGTGAGTGGGCCGGCCCCGACCTTATTAAAAACTAGACAGAGAAACTGAGTTCCTTGTTGCAGCTTTGATAACCTTATAATATCAACCTTTCTCTGTTCTGGATAGCTTTAATGATCACTGACTCTTAGTTAGCTTAAGACCAAAAAACTACTGGGTCTGATTTTTCTATTGCAGATGCATTTTTGATTACCAAAAAAAAAAAAAATCATAAATGAAGGATAATCTATTTTAATCCAGTTTTACAACCACAAACTTTTTTAATTTAAAAGGGTTTTTTAAATAAAACTTTTATTAACAGGATATATTAACACGCTCCATATCTTAAAGTACTTTTGAATACATCCTTTTCATTTATCCCCTTCCCCCCCGGCTTCCAGCGATGCTCCACCCCGCTTATTATTTCATTCAATATCCAGCAACAATAAAAACTTATCCCATATTCAATTCTTGCTTTAAAACATATTGATACATATAGTCTAACCCTTAGGTAACACTTTAACTAATTGTCAATCATTACTTTCTTTTTTCTATTCTTAATAGTTATCAAAGCAGAGTAACTTATTTCTTACATCCCAGTTCGTTTCGAGATAGTCTTTAAACTCTTTCCATTCTATAAAAAATTCTTCATCTTCTCTATCGTTAAGCTTCTTTGTCAGTTTGTCCATTTCTGCCATAAAAAGCATCTTCTTTATCCAATCCCATTTTTCTGGTATTTTTTCTTGCTTCCAAAATTGGGCAAAAGTCATTCTTGCTGTTGTAATCAGATACCACAACAATGTTCTTTTGGGGGGGGTTATCTCTTCCATTTTCAAACCCAAAAGTAACATTTCAGGTTGTTTTTTCAAGGTACACTTCAGAATCTTCTGAATTTCATTATGAATCTCTGTTCAATAGGCTACCGCTTTATCACAAGTCCACCACATATGATAAAATGAGTCTTCCTTTTTTTTTTTACACTTCCAGCATTTGTTAGACATGTTCTCATTCATTTTAGCAATTTTTTTAGGTGTCATATACCACCTATACATCATTTTATAACAATTTTCTTTCACATTGACACATGTAGAAATTTTAATTGACTTTTTCCACAACCCCTCCCAAGTTGACATATCTGTTTCTCTATTTACATTTATAGCCCATTTTACCATCTGTTCTTTTACAATCTCCTCCTCAGTATACCATTTTAATAAAACTTTATAAATTTTTGAAATCATTTTTTCCCCTCTTCCACCCACACATTTTCAATTTCATTATTCTCCTTCCTGAAGCCATATCTCTTTTTGTCAGCCTTAAATAAATCATAAATCTGTCTGTAGTTTAACCAATAATATTCAACCTTCAGTTCCTCTCTAGCTCTCATGGCAAAACTGTTCCCTTCTACCATCAAAATATCTCTATAAGGTATCCAATCTTCACCTTTATGTCTCGAAAGTGGTTTAATTACTTCAGCCGGTACTATTCATAGTGGTCTTGCATAAAAAAAAACTTTTATATCTCATCCAGGTCATAAACAATGATCTTCTTAGGAAGTGGTGTTTGAAAAAATTATCCATTTTGCATTTGTCATACCATAAATAAGCGTGCCAACCAAATTTATGGTCATGTCCTTCTAACGCCAATGTTTTTCTATTGTCCAAATTAACCCATTGAGCCAACCAAGTCAAACACACCGCATCATGATACAGTCTAAAATTAGGAAGTTGGAATCCTCCTCTTTCCTTTGCATCACATAGAATCTTCATTTTAATCCTCAGTTTTCTTCCAGCCCAGACAAATTTTGAAATTTCTTTCTGCCATGAGTTCAATACTTTATAGTCCTTCACTATCGGAATCGTCTGAAATAAAAACATTAAATGTGGTAAAATATTCATCTTAACCACCGAAATTCTTCCCATTAATGAAAGATTCAAAGTGTCCCATTTTTTTATATCTTGTTGAATTTTACTCCAAATCTTTTTGTAGTTGTTCTTAAAAAGATCTATGTTCTTTTTTTTTTATATATATACTCTTTTTATTTCATTTTCTCATCATTACATTCCATTTCAATTATACAACTTTCTTATACACTAGAGTCTTATACATCTCATATTTTATCTAACCACTTATACACCTTTAACCATCTTTCATTATGTACCTTTTCATGTTTACTTTGTAACATCAAGCTCAAATCATCTAATTGTGCTAACTCAAGCAGTTTCGTTATTAGTTCTTCTGTTGAGGGTATTTTATCAATCTTCCAATTCTTTGCCAATAATAAGCGAGCGGCTGTTATTATATATGTTAACAAATACACTTCCTGTTGATTATATCCATTCGGTAACATGTTTAACAAAAATATTTCAGGTTTCAATGCAACATTTTTCTCCAATATCTCTTGAATCATTCTCCTCACCATTCTCCAATAATTTTGTATCTTATCACACTTCCACCACAGGTGGTAAAAGGTCCCAACATTAGCTTTACACTTCCAGCATTGACTGGAATATCCAGGATAACATCTAGCTAATTTATCCGGGGACCAATACCACCTATGGAACATTTTATATACATTTTCTTTATACGTAATAGCTCTCATATACCTAACTGATTTCCAAATCTTATTCCACTGCTCAATATCTACATTTTCGCCTAGGTCTTTCATCCAAGATACCATAGTTGATTTAATTATCTCATCCTGCTCATAATCATCCAACAGAAAACCATATAATTTCTGTATTAATTTATCATTTGACGAGAGCCAAATCTTATCAAGATTGTTTTGATCTTCAAACCCTTTTGATACATCTTTTTGAAACCTATCACGCAACATTACCTGTTCCCACCAAGTTAAGTTATTTTCCCTTGCTAATTTTTCCTCAGATTTCAATTTATTATTTTTACTTAACAAAGTTTGATAACTTTCCTTCTTATTCATAGTTAACAATGATGGCGCTATAAATGCTTCGAGGGGAGAGACCCATCTTGGAGTTTGCCTATACCACCTTTCTTTTATGTTAGACCATATTTTATTTAGTGCACCTCTTAACAAATGTCTACCAAAATTTGAATGGACTTTATCTTTGCCATACCAAATATATGCGTGCCATCCCATATACAAATCATGGCCTTCTAATTTTAGTAACCTATCATTATCCAACGTTAGCCATTCTCTTATCCAAACCAGGGCGGCCGCTTGGTAGTATATAAACCAATTGGGTACATTCATTCCCCCCCTTTCTTTTTTGTCCTGCAGAACTTTCCATTTTATTCTAGGTCTTTTATGCAACCATATAAATTGTCTTGTGATTTTACTTAGGTCTTCAAAATATTTCTGGTTTTTCAAAATCGGGATACTCTGTGCTAAAAATAGAAATCTGGGCAAAATATTCATTTTAACCAGTGCAATTCTACCCATAAAAGAAAGAGGTATCTTCTTCCATTTCTGCAAATCTTTTCTAATTTCCTCCAATAACACATTATAATTATCTTCTATCAATGAGCTACACTTATTGGTGAAATTAATTCCCAAATACTTTACTTTCTTTACTATTTCCATCGGGTTACTTTCTTTTATCTTCTGTAACAAATTCTGTGAACAATTTTTCGGAAGTATTTTGGATTTTTTATAATTTATCTTAAGTCCCGCCACTGTTCCATATTTTTTAATAGATTCCATCAAATATTTAATTGATACCTCCGGGTCCTCCATTATAAATACAAGATCATCCGCAAACGCTAATAACTTGTATTCTTCCCCTCTTATTTTTAAACCACGTATTAGTGGGTTTCCCCTAATTGCATTATTTAAGGATTCCAGTGCAAAAATAAACAGCAACGGCGAAAGCGGGCAACCCTGCCTAGAGCCTTTCTGGATTTCTATATTGTTTGTTGTATCTCCGTTAATAACTACTTTTGCAAAGTTAACCTTATATATAGCATTAACCATGGTAAGAAATTGTGGTCCACAGTCAGCATTCTTCAACTTTTCCAATAAAAAATCCCAAGACAAATTATCAAACGCCTTTTCTGCGTCGAGGAACATTAACATTAGCTCTTTCTCTGAGTGTTCCTCATAATACTCTAACACGTCCATTATTATCCTCAAATTATTTTTCATTTGTCTTCTAGGTAAAAACCCCATCTGATCTTGATGTATAATTTGTGATAATACTTTTTTTAACCTATCTGCCAAGATACTTGCGTATATTTTATAATCCACATTTAATAAGGATATAGGTCTATAATTCTTAATATCGTCTTGATCTGAATTAGGTTTAGGAATCAACGTAATTATTGCATGGTTCCATGATTCTGGACTTTTCCCCTGATTACCTACTCGTTGGATTACCTCTTTAAATGGGATACAAATTTGCTCTTCAAAAGTTTGATAGAATTCCGCTGGAATACCATCCGGACCTGGTGGTTTTTTTTTTCTGTCTTTTAATCGCTTCTACTACTTCGCACATTGTTATTGGATCATTTAAAATTTTTCTTTGTTGTGTGCTAAATTTATTCCCGTTATCTTCCAAATATTTTATAATTAACTCCCTCTCTTGTTCTTCCCGTTGATACAAATTTTTATAAAACTTTTCTACTATACCTTTCAAATCCTGAATATTACTTTTGATTTCACCTTTATCATCTTTTAACCGCAAAATAATACGTTTTTCCCTTTCTTTTCTCACTTTATATGCCAGCCACCTATTGGGCTTATTTACATTCTCAAAATAATACTGTCTGGTAAACTCTAATTTTTTTTCCAACTCATAGTTTAACATTAAATTCAACTTATGGTGTAACAGTGTTAATTTATTTTTCGCTGTTTCCATATCCCTTCCCTTCTTCATATTACTTTCTTGTACACTAATTTGTTTAAGAGTTTGCTCATATTTTAATCTTCCCATCTTAGCTGTCCATATACTTTGACTAGTAAAAATGCCTCTTATATAAGCTTTAAAAGTATCCCAAACTATTTCCAACGGTGTTTCCGTATTACAATTTATCTGAAAGAATTCTAAAATTTCCTTCTTACATTTCTCAATAAATTTCTGGTCTCTTAGTAATTTTAGATTCAAGAAGTACCTATTATTTTTATTACCCTCTTTTAACACTAATAAAACGGGACTATGGTCGGCAAAAGTATTCGGCAGTATTTCACATTCCATTGTTTCTCTCAATAAATTGGTAGACATCCAAACCATGTCTATCCTGGACCAGGAACCATGTCTGGTCGAGTAATAGGTAAAGTCTTTTTTCCCTATGTTTCTAACCCTCCAGGTATCCATTAAGCTATATTCTTCCACTATTTGTAAAAAGGAATTTGGTATAATATTTCCATTTTTTCGCCTTTTCCTATTTGTCTTTCTATCCATCTGCGGATCAACCACAGAATTATAATCCCCCACAATGCATATATTATCTGTCTCTATTGAGTTTAGAACTATTTGTAATTCCTGAAAAAATATTTTTTGGTTATAACTTTGATTAGGGGCATAAATGTTTATTAATAACATTTTTTTTCCATTTCTTACCAATGTTATTGCCACTATCCTCCCATCTTCTGAACTATATATCATCTCTGGGTTTAATGTTTCTTTCACATATATCACCACTCCTCGTTTTTTTCCTTTGCCGAGGCCACAAATTCCTTACCTAACTTTTTACATTCTAAATATTTCGCATTTTCCCTTTTAATATGCGTTTCCTGTAAACATACTATGTCAATTTTCATTTTTTGTAATTGATGGAACGTTTTTCGTCTTTTTTGCGGACTGTTTAAGCCATTTATGTTTATAGATATTATTCTAAGTTTTTTAATGGGTAACATCTTGCTATTTAATATTTTTTCCCTCTGTTTTTGTATTTGAACCTAGTTAAAATTTGATATGTTGTTTTATTCGGTTTCTGCTTACTTCTTCTTATTGTATTCCCTTTATCTTTCTGGATCTCGTGTTTGCTTTTCTCTTCTTCCGTTTCTTCCTCTTCTTCTTCCGTTTCTTCCTCTTTTTCACCTTCCTCTTCTTGTTCTTCTTCTTCTTTTTGCCACCCTAATTCTTCTCCAAATTTTTCTAGAAAAAATTTTGCCTTGAACATAGAATCAATTCTGTGTCTTTGGCCGCTGTATGTAAAGAACACTCCTTCAGGGATCAACCATCTAAACATTATTCCATTACTTTTCAAGAGATTCGTTAGGGTTGTATATGCCATCCTTCTTTCCCTGACTCTCCAAGGCACCTCTTTTAGAAATAATATTTCTTCTCCTTGTATAGTTACCTTGGTTTCATTTGATGCTCTCAATATTCTTTCTCTCATCTCTCTTTTATAAAACTTAACATGTACTTCCCTCGGCTTCTTATATTTTTTTGCGTATGCCGAATTTCTTCTATAAGTTGCCTCAATTCCTTCCATTAGTTCTTCTTTCGTTCCTATGTTCAACTGTTCCGCCAAATTGTTCACTAAATCTTCCTTAAGATTCTTATTCAATGTCTCTGGAATATTTTGGCATCTTAAAATTAATGCAGCCTTGTCCATTTCTAAATTTATGAGCGTTTCCTCCATTCTCTCGCTCTTACTTTTAATTTCCTGTACATCTAAATCAAGATCACGGACTTTTCCTTTTAATTTTCCCTGATTGGTTACCATTTTTGTAATTTCAAGTCTATTATCTTTTATTTGCTTTTTTATTTCTTCAGTCTCATTTTTAATTTGTGTTGTTAACTCCTCCATTTTTATTCTTATCGGCTCAATTTCTCTTTTAATCAATGCAGGCAACGTATGTTCTACAGTGGCTTTAACTGCCTGAGAAACGGCCTGTGTCACACTTTCGTGAATCAACTTATTAAGTTCTTTCGTTGATATTTGTGGGGTGGTCATAACTGCTGTCTTAAATTGTCCCACTCCTACTATTTGCCCTGGCGAGGATAGTGATGGCTTCCTACTAGCCATAAATTTATTTCCTTTTCAATATCAAATAATTCAGTCAATTAATTAAACTAATTAATTAATTAAATCAATCAGTTATAAAAACCAGCTTGTTCTTCAGTTATAACGTCTTTCAAATAATTTTTCAGTCTTTCTGAAATTATTTTGGCAAACAACTTATAGTCATTATTAAGTAAAGAAATTGGTCTGTAATCCTTAACATCTGTTAAGTCCTGTCCTTCTTTTGGTATGAGTGATACATTGGCTTCCTTCCATGTCTCGGGTATCACTTTAGTCACCTGTATCTCATTTGCTAGAAGTTCTAATGTTGGGGTTAGTTCCTCTTTTAATTTTTTATAAAATTTCCAGTCGGAGTAAAATGGCGAACTGACGCACCTTGCAATTGTGCAGGGTGGATGGGGGCTTCTTCCAACAGTTTGGGCATTTATATTGCCCAATGCAGCCTCTCCCAGGCAGGGGGTCGACAAGCAAGCATCGAGGTACAAGTGAGAGTTGAGATTGGCATGTATAAGTCTCGAAGGAGGCTTGTTTACACTTTGATCCCCTCTCAGAAGCGGGCGTATGCAAGAGAGCACTAAAGAAGCCAACTGGGCTGGGAATCCAGTTTAAATTCGTCATTTCCTGACCTCTTAAGAAAGAGAGTTGAGTTGAAAGTGAGAAGAAGCGATGCGAAGCTCCAAGATAAACATGCAAGGTAACAAACAATTTGCTTACCGGAATGGAGATGTAGCGAAAATTGAAAAAGGCGAATAAGCGTAAAAGAATTAATCTTGAATAATCGGGCCATTGAGGATTTGAGAAGAGTTTGTCAAAGCAAGCAATTTGAGAAAAATAGACATTGTTTAACATTCCTGCGGTTAGAAAGAGCTGGAGCGGAATCTAAGACTGAAACTAATGAGAGAAATCATGAGACTAAGGTGTTGCAACTATCTGTGTCCGGCTATTACTGTGTATAAGGACTAGAGTGGCTTCTGGAGGACTGTAAAAGCAACGCAATGAAGTTTCCGGTAGGAAGGATTTTGAGGTGGACAGGAAACAGGAAGTTCAAGAAGAGCCTACTCTAGCCAAAGAACCATAGAGAAATTGCACCTGCCATTTTTTAGGAGGACTGAACTTTAAAATCAAATTTTATCACTGGAATTGCTTCAAAAGAGTGGCAAAAAGGCAATAATTCAAGAGAAGACAAAAAGAGGACCCGGAATATATGAATTTGGACTAATTTTAGAAACTTCAAAATGGATCCAAAACAGCGACAAAGGGCTGCTTCGTCCGTGAGTCCAAGTATGGCAGGGAAGGAAAAAAGAGAGAGCCAAGCTGCAATGGAGTCAATAGAAAAGAGAATGCTGGAGGCAATTCAAGGATTGGTGAAACAGATAGAACAACAGTTAGAAAAGCAAATGGAAAAACAGCTGGAGCAGTTAGAAGAAGTCCAAGAAAAGAATGTGATAGCTCTCAAAGAATTGGTGGTAGCAGAGGTGGCGGTAATTACAAAAGAAGTGGCAGACACAAAGAGCCAAGTGCAAGGTCTGGTATTAAAATCGACCGAATTAGAGCAAAAAACACAAGATATAGACAAAAAAATGGAAACAACTCTTCAGGAAAATCGTAAATTGGAGGCAATGATAGAGTATAGAGCGATGTTAAACCATCTGAGGCTAAGAGGAATTGAAGAAAGGGCAGATGAAGATATACGTATGATAGTGATGACTGCTTTGACGGAGTATCTGGGAGAAGATCAAGGAGAATTGGAGTCTGATTTTGACTTGATTTATAGAGTAAATTCAGCATATGCTCCGAGAAAGAACTTGCCAAGAGATGTTATTGTGCAGTTTGTAACAAGGAAGATGAAGGAGGATACTTTCAAAAAACAATTTTCACAACCATTGGAAATTGATGGCAAAAAGATTATAATAATGAGAGAACTCCCAAGAATGATTTTGCAAGAAAGAAAGAAATATAAAAAGCTGGTAGACAAATTGAAGCAGCTAATCAGGTTTAGATGGGAAATACCATATGGTCTGTCTTTTACCTACAATGCGAAGAGACATATGATCAAGACTCTGGGAGATATGTATAGGTTCAAAGCAGAAAATGTAGAAGATTTTGGAGATATTTAAAGTCAAGACATGATGGATTACAAATTGTTATCGTGGAATGTAAACAGACTTAATTCACCCTCTAAAAGAA
Organism: Gekko gecko; assembly: GCA_029375565.1. Classification (NCBI taxonomy): domain Eukaryota; kingdom Metazoa; phylum Chordata; class Lepidosauria; order Squamata; family Gekkonidae; genus Gekko; species Gekko gecko. The sequence goes on along the minus strand of JAPDNY010000002.1, from coordinate 117,814,928 downwards.
AATTAGTAAATTATTGGTTGCAAAAAACAAGAGGCTAATATTATCTGCTTACAAGAAACTCATATTAGAAAATGGGACAATAAGTATTTGACTAACAAAAAATTAGGAGAAGAATTTTATTCACTGGCAGAAAAAAAAATAAGTTGTGACCTATGTAAACAAAGAATTGGACCCAAAACAAATTTTTAGCGATAAAGATGGGAGATATACATGGGAAATTACAATGCTTCAGAAAAAGACTTTGGTAGTTAACTTGTATGCACCTAATGGAGCTAAAGAAAATATTTTTAAAGACTTGACGAAACAATTGGATCAAGTGAATTATGAGCAGTTAATTTTGGCAGGGGATTTTAATGGTACAGTTAATAATAAATTGGACAGGGAATCTGAAAAGAAGGATGAGAAGGTTGGGAAATTACCAACAATTTTCTTTAAATTGATGGAACAAGAGAAACTAGAAGATGTTTGGAGAAAATGGAATCCTAAAGTTAAAGAACTCCCTCATGGATCACTGCCTTGTCGTGGCGAGGGGGCTTGCATGGTTCGATGAGGCTGTGGGCTATGCCGTGGAGGGCTACCCAGGACGGACAGGCCACAGCAGAGAACTCAGACCAAGCGTGATCCCCTGGAGAAGGAAATGGCAACCCACTCCAGTATCTTTGCCAAGAAAATCCCATGGACAGTAACAAAAGGCTAAAAGATATGACGCCGGAAGATGAGCCCCTCAGGTCGGAAGGTGTCCAATATGCTACTGGGGAAGAGCAGAGGGCAAGTACGAGTAACCCCAGAAAGAGTGAAGCGGCTGGGCCAAAGCCGAAAGGATGCTCAGTTGTGGATGTGTCTGACGGTGAAAGGAAAGTCCGAGGCTGCAAAGAACAATACTGCATAGGAACCTGGAATGTAAGGTCTATGAATCAAGGTAAGCTTGACGTGGTCAAAAATGAGATGGCAAGAATGAACATCGACATCTTGGGAATCAGTGAACTAAAGTGGACAGGAATGGGCGAATTTAACTCAGAAGACCATTATATCTACTACTGTGGCCAGGAATCCCGTAGAAAAAATGGTGTGGCCTTTATAGTCAACAAGAGAGTGAGAAAGGCAGTATTAGGATACAATCTCAAAAATGACAGAATGATCTCGGTCCGAATCCAAGGCAAACCATTCAATATCACAGTAATCCAAGTCTATGCCCCAACCACTGCTGCAGAAGAGGCTGAAGTGGACCAGTTCTATGAAGACCTACAACAGCTCATAGAACTAACACCAAAAAATGATGTCCTCATCATCATAGGGGACTGGAATGCTAAAGTAGGAAATCAAAAGGTAACCGGAATAACAGACCAGTTTGGCCTTGGAGAACAAAATGAAGCAGGGCAAAGGCTAACAGAGTTTTGTCAAGAGAACATGCTGGTCATAGCGAACACCCTTTTCCAACAACCTAAGAGGCGTCTCTACACATGGACATCACCAGATGGGAAACACCGAAATCAGATTGACTATATAATTTGCAGTCAAAGATGGAGAAGCTCTATCCAGTCAGTAAAAACAAGACCTGGAGCTGACTGTGGCTCAGATCATGAGCTACTCATTGCAAAATTCAGACTTAAATTGAAGAAAGTTGGGAAAACCACAAGGCCATTCAGATTTGACCTAGATCGCATCCCCAATGAATATACAGTAGAGGTGAAGAATAGGTTTAAGGGACTAGATTTGATAGACAGAGTGCCTGAAGAACTATGGACAGAGGTCCATGACATTGTAAAGGAGGCAGCAATCACCGCCATCCCAAAGAAAAAGAAATGCAAAAAGCAAAGTGGCTGTCTGATGAGGCTTTACACATAGCAGAGGAAAGAAGGAAAGCTAAAGGCAATGGTGAAAAGGAAAGATTTGCCCAACTGAATGCAGATTTCCAGAGAACAGCAAGGAGAGATAAGGAGGCTTTCCTGAATGAACAATGCAAAGTAATAGAGGAAAACAATAGATTGGGAAGGACTACAGATCTCTTCTAGAAAATTGGAGAAATCAAGGGAACGTTCCATGCAAAGCTGGCCATGATAAAGGACAAAAACGGTAGGGACCTAACAGAAGCAGAAGAGATTAGGAAAAGATGGCAAGAATACACAGAAGAACTATACAAGAAGGACCTCGATGTCCTTGACAACCATGACGGTATAATCAGTGACCTCGAGCCAGACATCCTGGAAAGCGAAGTTAAATGGGCCTTAGAAAGCATTACTAACAACAAAGCTAGTGGAAGTGATGGTATCCCAGCTGAGTTATGAAAAGTCTTTTTTTTTTAAATAAACTCTCCTAAAAAGGAGAGAATTTTATTATTTTTTATAAAAAGAAAAGGGGAAGGTATATAGATGGATTAAGAAAAAGAGTGGAGTGAATTTTTTCCTGTTAAAAAATTAGTTTTAGTTAGTATAATTATACATTTTGGCAACCACCACGGTTGGAAGATCTTTTCATCTTGCAAAAGTCCAAAATAACTCTGTTAGTAAAGTTAGTAAAGTCCATTGGGGTTAGTTATTAATCAGCTCCTTTCTGACGTTCCACGAACTACTTCTTTGGGTGGCTTCCTTTTACATCTCTCAAGTTGTAAGATGGGCCCTCTTTAGACTTCTTGTCTCCCACTCCGGCACCTCCCTCTTCCGGATCGCTGTCTTCTTCGCTGCTTGAATCAGTCCAAATTGCGAGTGCTGCATCTTCCTCTGTACTGGCGTGTCTCTTCAGAAATTCTTGTGCTTTGAAGACGGAGTCTATCTTCTCTCTTTTGTCATTATATTTAAAATTTAGTCCTTCGGGAATGCACCATCTGTAAATTGTCTGATGTCTTTGTAAAAACGTGGTCAATCCTTTATATGCTTTTCTTTTCATACGGATTTCATAGGGAACATCTTTCAAAGTTCTAATGGTCTGCTCCCCAATTTTCAAGGGCACCGCTGAAACTGAACGCAGAATTTGATCTCTGGTACGCTGCTTTGTAAACTTGACAACCACTTCTGCTGGCAGATTATTTTCTTTGTAAAAGTTGAATAGGCTCTATAGGCCATATCCATCTCTTCTTTCAATTCCGACGCTTCTCTGCCAGTTAGAGGTGCCAAGGCATTCGCCAATGTAGTTCTGAGATCCTCTTTTTTCTCTTCTTTGATGCCCTGAAAGCGGAGAGTCCGATTTGATTTTTCCATCTGTAACATTAAAATTCTTTTTTCTTGCATATCAAAGTTCGTGCCGCGCCACTCAGGAGTCTAACAAACTCTTAATCTTCCGTGTTTCCCCAAAGGTATTTTCACCAACTCTTTTTCCCCTTTACCCCCCTTCGCTTTTCTTTTATAAGTCCCGTTTCTCAAAGGGGGTGGGGATTCCTCCCTCCTCCCATCCGCTCATAAGCTTGCGGGGGGTTTCAAATTTTCGCTTCAAAGTAGATCTCCAACTCACGGTTCGATGCCAGATCTTTCCATTTAACTTTAATTCAGTCGCTTTGTTCACTCCTGGAAGTTGGTGGCGTTGCTAAGTCCCATTACGGGCACTATGCAGCGGGACCGATTGGGGAGGGGAGAAAGCCTCAATTTCCCGGCTGTTTGCCAGCAAAGAGGCTACTCCCCAAGCACCCCCAGTTCGGAGCCTTTGCCTAAGGCTCACTAGGGTCTTTCGCATAAGCGAAGACCCCCCCAAACTGCGCGTGGGCTAACCATCTCCAGGAGCGTCCCAAGAGGTGGCCGCCATTCGCTCCGCCGAAACCGAAAGTGAGTTATTAAAAGTCTTAAAAGAAGATGCTGTTAAAGTGCTGCACTCAATTTGCCAACAAATTTGGAAAACACAACAGTGGCCACAGGATTGGAAAAGGTCAGTGCACATTCCAATCCCAAAGAAGGGCAATATCAAGGAATGTTCAAACTATCGCACAATTGCACTCATTTCACACGCTAGCAAGGTCATGCTCAAAATCCTACAAGCTAGGCTCCAACAGTACGTGGATAGAGAACTGCCAGAAGTACAAGCTGGGTTTCGAAGAGGTAGAGGAACTAGAGATCAAATTGCCAACATTCGCTGGATTATGGAGAAAGCAAGAAAGTACCAGAAAAATATCTACTTCTGCTTCATTAACTATGCTAAAGCCTTTGATTGTGTGGATCACAATAAATTATGGCAGGTTCTTAAAGAGATGGGAGTACCGGACCACCTCACATGTCTCCTGAGAAACCTGTATAAGGGTCAAGAAGCAACAGTTAGAACCGGATATGGAACAACTGATTGGTTTAGCATAGGAAAAGGAGTACGACAAGGATGTATATTGTCACCTTGCTTATTTAATTTATATGCAGAGTACATCATGCGAAATGCTGGCCTGGATGAATCACAAGCCGGAGTTAAGATTGCTGGGGAAAAGATCAATAACCTCAGATATGCAGACGACACCACTCTGATGGCAGAAAGTGAAGAGGACCTAAAGAGCCTCTTGCTCAGGGTGAAAGAGGAGAGCGCAAAAGTGGGCTTGAAGCTCAACGTCAAAAAAACTAAGATCATGGCATCTGGCCCCATCACTCCTTGGCAAATAGAAGGGGAAGTTGTAGATCCCAGATCACTGCAGATGGTGACTGCAGCCATGAAATTAAAAGACGCCTGCTCCTTGGGAGGAAAGCGATGGCAAACCTAAACAGCATGATAAAAAGCAGAGACATCACCTTGCCAACAAACGTCCGCATGGTCAAAGCAATGGTATTCCCCGTAGTAATGTATGGCTGCGAGAGTTGGACTATAAAGAAGGCTGAGCACTGAAGAATAGATTCTTTTGAACTATGGTGCTGGAGAAGACTCTTGAGAGTCCCTTGGACTGCCAGGAGATCAAATCAGTCAATCCTAAAAGAAATCAACCCTGATTGCTCCCTGGAAGGCCAGATCCTGAAGCTGAAGCTCAAATACTTTGGCCACCAAATGAGAAGGGAGCATTCACTGGAGAAGACCCTGATGCTGGGAAAGATTGAAGGTCAAAGAAGAAGGGGACGGCAAAGGATGAGATGGTTAGACAGTGTCATCGATGCAACGAACATGAAATTGAGCAAACTTCAGCGGACAGCGGAAGACAGGAGGGCCTGGCGTAATCTGGTCTATGGGGTCGCGAAGAGTCGGACTCGACTGTGCGACTGAACAACAACAACAACAAAGTTAAAGATTTTACTTTTTATTCTAATCATCACAATTCTTTTTCCATAATATATATGATTTGGATGTCAGGTGAAATGGCGTTAAAAACCCAGAAAGTAGAGATTTTTGCCAAAGACTAATTCTGATCACAACCTGGTGATTTGGACATTAAAAGAAAAAGCTAAACAGTTTCATTGGAGAATAAATGAAGATCTATTGGCTAAGAAGAAAATAATTGAGATATTACGTAAGGAGACTCAGTCATTTTTTCAATTGAATTTGAATCAAAACGTTAAATTACAGACTGTTTGGGATACATACAAGGCTGTGATGAGAGGATTATTTATATCGTTAACGTGGCGGATAAGAAACAGAATGTAAAGCAGCAAAAGGAGTTGCAAGAAAGAATTCAGCAAAAAGAAAAAGAATTGAAGAAGAGACCTGGAAAAAAGAAAATTATTAAAGAAATTCAAATTTTACAAGAGCAATTGAACGTGATACTTAATCGGGAACTTTATTGGAACTTAAAGAAATTACAACAAAAATCCTTTGAAGGAGCAAATAAACCAGGAAAATTTCTGGCATGGCAATTGAAAAATAGAAGAGAGAAAAGGTTAATAAACAAGATTATTGAAGAAGGTAAAGAAATTGTGGATATGAAGGTTTTTTTAAGTATTATGCGAAGTTATTTCAAAAAAAGAATATAGACTTTGAAAAAATTAAAAAATATTTGTAATGGTAGAAATTCCAAAGATTGGAATAAAAATTAAGGAAATGTTGAATGGTCCAATCCAAAAAGAAGAAGTTTATAAGGCAATAGAAGATGCTAAATTGGGGAAAGCTCCAGGCCCAGATGGATTTACAGTGAAATTTTAATTTAAAAGTTTTGACTAGTTAGCAAGGGGCTAGTTCATCCATTTACTGCATGCCACCACAAAATAATTCTACAAAATGCTGCTGAGAAATATAAATGTGCCATGAAAGAAAGAAATACTTAGAAGCTGTTCAGATACTTTTTTAAAAAAAACACCAAAGGGATATTTTTTATTGCATTTCTATAAACTACAACGAAGTAAGGAAGGGTATCTACAAACTACAGGAGAAAGTAAAGAAAACCACTAAGAAACCAAGAGGTGGTGGCCATTACAAAAGCTTCTATAAAGTTAAAAAACTAAATTATTAGAAAGCTTATTAATTACATTAAGTGAAATCAATGTGTATATGCTAATATTGTAAATACCAATAAAAAATCCACTGATCAAGAACAATCACAAAGAAACTGCTAATATCCCCTAAGAGAGACTTCAGAGCCATTCAGCATCTCATTCTTTTCCTCTTCTTTTCCTCAATTGATAGTCTCATTTGGGGGCAGCAGCCCCCTGTTGTGAATCAGAGTCTTCTTCAGAAGTTGTAGTATCAGAGTCATTGCCACTTCCTTTATCACCGTTATCATCTTCTTTGCCGTCCTCTCCCACAGAACCAAGTTGCTGCTTCAGGAACTCCTGAGCTTTAGAGGCAGTGTCGATCCTTTCTTTCTTTTCATTTATCTTAAACAGGATGCCCTCAGGGACCAGCCATCTATAAGGGATGTTGTTTATTTGTAATAACTTTGCCAAGTCTTTGAATTTCTTTCTCTTCTTTCTAATTTCAAATGGAATATTTTTTAGAACCCGTATTTCCTTGCCTTCGATTTTTAGGGGCGTTCCTAATGTTGCTTTCAGGATTAAATCCCTCACATGCCTTTTAGAGAATCTGACCACTATCTCCCACGGCAGATTTTTCTTCTTTACATATTCTGAATATGATCTGTAAACCACATCCATCTCGCTTTGAATATATTCTGCTTTTAAATCTGCAATCAGGGCCAAGGCAACACTTAGCACTTGTTTCAGGTTCTCCCCCTTGTTTTCAGGAAGTCCCTGGAATCCCAGGACAAAACTTGCCTTTTCCATTTGTAATTGGAGAAGCTGTGATTCTCCAGTCATTCCCTTCTTTTCCAATCCCTGCACACAATTTTTCATCTTTTTGGTTGTGGCATCCATCTCCTTCACCTTCTGTCTGCTCAGTCTTTTTATTAATTTCACTTAGTTGGAGCTGTTGAGCTGCAAAATTCTGGTTTAAAGTGGACAGCTGCTGTGGTTTATATTTGTCATTTGGTCCAGCAAGGGGGCGCAAAGAGTCTGCTAACATCTTTGAAATGTCTATGGTAGCATCTGGTTGGCTGACCAGGCCAGCTGAGCTTGAACTTCCTGAAGAAGGTTTAGCTCTTGCTTGTTTATCCTTCTCAGTTCTTTTGCCCGCCATCTTTGAAGATGCTTACTTTTAAAATAGTTTGCCCAAAGTCTCTAAAATTCACTCAAATGCTTATGAAGTTCTTGTGAAGTTCTTAAAACAGTTTCACATTGCTTTTAATGCCGTCTCCCCCCTTTGAGTATCTCAGTTTTTGCATTTGGGGAGTTCCCTCCCCCTTGCTTATACCTCGGTGTGGGGGAAGCTTTCTGGTTTTAACTTAGTACCACTTTCATGGTCAGTGCCGGCCCAGGGATCCATCTCTGTCCAAGGACCTCACTTCAGGTACGTTTTGTTCACTCAGCCTCTACTCGCTTGTTTCGGTCAGCAATTCGAGTTCCATTGCAGGCGTACAGCGGCGGGACTATTGGGGCAGAAGGGAGCCTCAATTCTCTGGCATCATGCCAGAGGAGAGGCAGCCCTTTAGCACCTCATGACTCGGGACCCAGTGCAAGAGTCCTGGCGGGGTGTACAATCACATCCCCTCCCAACCACCGGCGCACAGATCGCATCCCCAGGAGCTCTCCAGGGACATGTCCGCCATTGAGACGCTGAAAACCGGAAGACTAGATACTTTTTCTTGGTAGTGGGACAAATGTTTCAGATTTATAATTTATCCCTTCCAGACATTTCTGGAACACCCTGAACAATGTTACTTTTTTTTTTTACTAACACAGTTTTGAACATTTAATATTTAATGCTTACTATATCTTGACCAAAAGAAGTTTTTCTTTTTATAATTGTGTACTAATATGTTTTAAAACTAGATGGAAGTACTTACTGATAATTTTTACAGGGTTCTCACAGAAATAAAGCCAAACCGAAATGTACTGCTGCTCTGATAAATCTTTTCTGATAATGGCCATCTCTTCCCATACATTTGAGCTCATCAACTGAGATCTTTATCCTAAGCCCTGCTCTGTGCTCCACCAACCATGGAGTTGAGACCAGTGGCAAGTAGAGACAAGCACCTTTTTTAGCAGTAGTGTCCTTTGGTTTTTAGGAAACAGGTTAAGACATTTTTATGTGCCATTGAGTTTTCATCCTGACCACCTTTTTGTTCATTGAATGGAGAAGAAAATTGATTTGGCTTGTGAAACTGAGACTTGGTTGGAACAAAATGATGTGGTATGTCTGTCTCAGTTAATTTCAGCTGGCTATATGGTGCATCATCAACCCTATACCAGAGGTTGGGGAGAGGGGTGACTATCATTCTCTGTCAGTTCCTTCTAGTTTTGTAAACTCCTGGTGCAAACTATTGCTGGCATTGATTGTCTGTTCCTTATGTCAAGTTCCAGGGCTTTACTTGCCACCTAGTTCTCCAGTGGGCACCCCATCTGAGCAGCTGGAAGTGTTCTTGGGATAGGTACTGGAGACTGCTGACTCCTAAATTTCAGCTGAAACTGTCATGAACAAATGATAAGTTGTGACACTTCCACAAAGGGTTGTGGGATTTTTTGCCATTTCTGTCAGTTTGCAAACTGTACACAACACTACTGTTCAGGAAAGTATCTCTATCAATTATAGAGAATAGAACTGTGGCATTTCCACTAAGGAAATGATGCTGTAGTGTAATGGAATGGAGGGCAGTTTTATAAAGGGAACAGGATTTTAGCCTATTCCACTGTTCATTATATGGATTACATTGCTCAGTGCATTGCTTTCTACTTTCGTAATTCCATGACTTTTTACTGTTTATGACATATCATGTCTTATTTTTTGCATTGTTATTTTTTTTAAAAAAAAAAAACCTAGTCATATTGTACTATTTGTTGGATGCCTCAAGTCATTTGATTGTATTGTCTAGAAAGGCAGCAAAAATATCCCTCCTTATAAATAATTATCTTTTGGATTCGTAAGATTCCATGCGCTCCCATTGGCTGTAAAATGCACTCCCTCAGCCATTGGCCCATCAGCCGCCACTCAAGAGTACTCGCGTGCCATTGGCCAGGTGCTGGGTCTGCTCCTTTCCCCACCCACTCCCCCTTCAAACAGATTTACTGGCAGACCAGCTCTCTCTCCTGAGGAAGACAGTTCTCTTGACTCCTGTGAGGGACTGTCCCCTCAGTGGCTGTTGGTAGGCAGCCAAGCTTGGTTCTGTGAGTAAAAAAACAAAGGACTTTCAGCATAACCCCCTCCCCCGCCCATAACCTCCTCCCCAATGGCCACTTTCCTGTCAGAATAAATGGGAAAAGGCTTTTCTCCTACTTAGCTTCAGCATGGCTGGTTGGCTAACGAGGTGTGCCAGCGACCATCAGACCATTTTCTTCAACTCCCCGCTGTGCAGCTGACTTTCCCTTAGGGTTGCCAATCTCCAGGTGGGACCTGGAGATCTCCCACTGTTACAATTGACCTCCAGATGACAGAGATCAGTTCCCCGGGAGAAAATGGTTACTTTGGAGGGTAGACTCTATGCCATTATACCCTGCTGAGTCCTTCCACACACACCCCAAATGCTGCCCTCCACAGGATCCACCCCCCAAATCTCCAGGTATTTCCCTAATCACAGTTGGCACCTGTACTTTCTCCTCTGTCAGTAAAAGGCCCTTTCCACACCTATGTTGGCCTTTGGGAGAAAACTCATTGGACCCAGTCCTGATCAGATTGCCAACTCCAGGTGTGCAATTCCTGGAGATTTGAGGGATGGAGCCTGGAGAGGGTGAGGTTTGAAGAGGGGTGGCACCTCAGACAGGTACGATGCCATAGACTCCACCCTCCAATCCAGCCATTCCCTGATGGGGAACCATTGTTGCCAATCTCCAGGTGAGGGCTGGAGATCACTCAAAATTACAACTGCTCTCTAGGAGGGAGGGGGGAGGAGATGGAAAACTAAAAGTAGGTTGATGGTTGGCTGGGAGGGAGATAGGGATCAAATCCAGGTTGGGAAATTCCTGGAGATTTGAGGGGTCAAACCTGGAGAGAGTGAGTGTTGAGGAGGGGTGGGACCTCAGACAGGTACAATGCCATAGACTCCACCCTCCAAACTAGCCACTCCCTCCTGGGGAACCACTGTTACCAATCTTGGGGGTGGGCTGGAGATCACTCAAAATTACTACTGCTCTTCAGGTAGCAAAGATCAGTTCCTCTGGAGAAAATGGTGGACTCTGTCATTATACCCTGCTGAGATTGCCACAGCAAATTGTCACTGAGTGCCAAAAGCCGGGGCATTCTCCCAGAGCCTCTTTCTAGAGCCCGTTGTATTTATTTCCACAACGGGCCTTATTCTTAGTCTGAAATAAAACAAAAAATAATAGCATAAACTGTAGTGTATTGCATCCCATTAGAGGACTTGTCTGTGCTGTAGAATGTTCATACTACAGAAAGTCATTTCCAGGTGATTTTAGTGCCATCATATTGCAAAAAGGAATGATAATGTATGAAGAACTGACTGATGGAGCGGGGAAAGCTGCCCTGTCAAGCAAGTCATTTCTGTTATTGGTCTACCATGAACCTCCAGAACTGCTATATGCAGATTAACAACAGAAAGACTCATTTGAAACTTGAGTCCACTTCATCAACATCATACATCTGATGTGTCTGATGTGTGTATGTATCTATTTGCCCACTGTGGATACAGTTCATGTATCTGATGAAACAGGTTTTAGTCAATGAAGGTATATACCATAACAGATATATTGTCTTTAATGTACTACAATACTATTTTGTTTTTCTATTACAAGCTAACATGGCTGGCTGAAATTTTTATCAACAGGTTGTAAGTTAATATTTTAAAGATTTATGAGGCTATACTGTATGCCAGGGGTCCCCAACATTGGTGCCTTCAGGTGCCATGGTGTCTGCCGAGACATTTCTTGGTGCCCACGAAGTGTTGTTTTTTTTTTAAATGAATGGGTGCAGTGAGGCTTTTGCCCACCAGGGCTTCTGATTGGCTACGCAGATTTTTTTTAAAAAAAGTTGCTCCTGGCAGCAGCTGCCACCACAGCACAAGGATCTTCACTGTGTGACTTAAAGTAAGCTGTGTGTATGCAAGAAAATATTTTTAAACAATATGCTCCTTTAAGGCATCCTCTTAAACAGAGCTTCCGCCTGAAATGTTGAAGAGTTACTATTCGAGTTCTGTGTCAGAATTCCATATGTGCCCTCAGGCTTAAAAATGTTAGGGACCCTTCTGTATGCAATCTTTTTAGCTTCTTGACACAGAGGGAATTTCATAAGAAGAGATCTGCTGGTTCAGACTTAAGAGTCATCTAGTCCAGCATTCTCTTTCCAGTAGTGATCAGTGAAGGAAGGCAAAATTTCTTCACAGAACTGAATTTTCTGATAGTGAATATAGAAAGGAACTAAAAAGAGACTGTTGCAAATAAATGTATGATCACATTTTATCATTAAGGTCAATATACTCAGGACAGTGCCTTAAACCTATGTATTTAATTGGTATACAGCATTTGGAATGCAGAGGTATATTGTCTCTAAACATTGAGAATCCATTGTACATTGTGAATCATTCAGGTCATTAATATTCAACTTTAAGGCACTGTCCTGAGTATATTGACCTTAATGATAAAATGTGGTCATATATTTATTTGTAACAGCCCCTTATTCTTTTTTTTTTTTGGCCCCCCCAAGGGGATTTTTATTGCTTTTTTAAATACACTACTAAAACTACAATGAAAAAAGGAGGAGACTAACAGCTAGGGCGAAAGAAAAATAAACCCACACTAAATTAAAACCCAAGAGGAGGAGATCCTTAACCCAGTTAGAATCTATGTTAGTACTCTTTTTGTTAGTACACAATGCATGCTGTGAGTGCTATCTATCCCTGATCAAAGATTAGCTAGTTACTTGTTATGGGAGAATTCCAGAGCATCCCCCAGACTCGCTTCATAAAGGCGATTTACAGAGTCTTTCTATCTCTAAAGTCATAAGTTGATTTGTGGGCAGCAGCGCCTTCTTCTGCAGCCAAGTCTTCATACGTCTCCGAGGGTGTGGAGCCACTCAAACCAGTTTCACTGTCTTCTTTGGTTCCCAGATGGCAGTTCAGGAATTCCTTAGCCTTGTGCACGGAGTCAATCTTCTCTCTCTTATTGTGTAGCTTAAAAATGACCCCTTCTAGAACTGCCCATTTGTATGCAATTTGATTAGTTTGAAGAAAGAGAATTAAATCTTTGTAGCTCTTCTATTTTTGGCTAATTTCAAATGGAATGTCTTAATATTAGCATTTCCCAGTTTCAATGGAGTTGCTGATGTGGCTTTTAGAATTGCATCTCTAGTTTGTCTTCTTGAAAATCTGACTGTTATTTCTCCAGGTAGGCTATTCTTTTTGGTGTAATTGGAATACATCCTATACGTTGCATCCATATCATGCATTACTTCTTCTGCTTTCAAGCCTACTACTGGCGCAATGATATCACTGAGAAGCTTCTTCAAATCTTCCTTTGGTGATTCAGGAACTCCCTGGAATCTGAAGATCATATTCGCTTTTTCCATTTGCAGAAACAGACTATTTTCCTGGTGATTCTGTTGTTATTTGGTCCACTCTCTTCTTCAAAATCTTGCTTTGGGTATGCATCTCTTTCACTACTTCCATTCTTTGCTCCATCTGTTTAACTGTTTCAGCCAGCTGAAGCTGTTACACTGCGAAAGTCTGATTGAGAACGGTTAATTGCTGGTTAATACCAGCAAGTTGGTCCATTTGAGCGTATCCACTAGCAGTCTCATGACATCTGTTTCCTCTTCGTCTGGTCTCGGACTTTGACTGCCTGTAAGTTTCAGTTTCGTTCCTTTCCTCCCTGTGCCCGACATCTTGGTCGATTGTTTACAAAAGCCAATCACTATTTCACCACCTCTGAAAATCGCTTACGCTTTAAATCCGCTCTAGTAAGTCTCACAAAACAAGCCAAATGTTTGATCTTTCCCTTCCTCCTTCTCTTTTTCTGCAACTTTTCTCACTCATGGGGGCGGTTCCCTCCGCTCTTCATTTTCCGATATGGAGGGGCTGAGGGATTTTCTGGTTAATTCAAAATTCGGTTACATCCAACTCACATTCATTGGGCACTTTCAACCTCGTTTGTGTTTCTGCTGATCACTCGATCTCCAGCACTTGTCCCAGCCAGCCTAGCTAGTGCCATGCAGCCACACAGCGGTAGGACCGTCAGGGCAGATGGGCGGCTCAATTCACCAACATTACACCATTGAAGAGGCTACCCACCCCAAGCCCTATGGCTTGGAACTCTACCTGAGGGTTCCGTGGGAGAGCCACTTCAGCAGCTCCCCTCCAAACCGCTGGTGTGCAGATCGCTCTCCCCAAGGCCATCGCCATGCCATGAACCGGAAGTCAACAGCCCCTTATTCTTGAATAGTCTTGTGGACAACTTCATCTCTCTATCCTAGATGCTAGGATAGCTATCCTAGATTTAATTCTGATTAACAAGGAAGAACTGATTGATGAAGTTAATGTTGTGGGATCCTTGTGGTATAGTGACCATGTCAGCTTGGAATTTGACATAGAGAAGAATGTGAAACCAGGACATAGTAGGACTCGTTTCCTGGATTTCAGGAAAGCTGATTTCAAAAAACTCAGAGAAATAATAGGTAGGATCCCATGGCTGGGAATGCTGAGGAGGAAATCTGCACAGGAAGGATGGGTGATGCTGAAAAATGAAGTGCTTAAGGCACAATCCCAAACTGTTCTGGTAAGAAAGAAAGGTGGGAGACGGGCAATGAAGACAAGGTGGCTGAACAAGGAACTCTCTGAAGAGCTGAGACTAAAAAGGGAAATGTACAGAAAATAGAAGGAGGGTCAGATTACTGAGGGTAAGTACAAGAAGCAAGCTCAAATCTGTAGGGATGGTGTCAGAAATGCTAAAGCGCAGATGGAGTTGAGGCTTGCGAGGGATGCTAAAAACAAGAAATATTTCTACGCCTATGTTCGGAGCAAAAAGAAGAACAGGGATGGGGTAAGCTCACTGCTACGGGAAGACAGTCAAGCCTGAACAAGGGATGAAGACAAAGCGGAATTACTCAAATCTCATTTTGTGTCGGTCTTTAACTGTAAGGCGAGCTGTATACAAACTGAAGAATACAGGGCATATGAAGGAAGGAGGAACTGCCAGTCCAGAATAAGTAAGGAAATGGTTAGGGAGCATCTAGCTGCCTTAAATACTTTCAAATCTCCAGGGCTGGATGGCTTACATCCCAGGGTGCTAAAAGAAATTGCAGATGTTATTTCAGAGCCTCTGGCTCTAATATTTGAGATGTCCTGGAGTACTGGTGTTGTGCCGGAAGACTAGAGAAGAGCGAATGTTGTTCCGATCTTCAAGAAAGGAAAAAAGACAGACCCGGGAAATTACAGGCCTGTCAGTTTGACATCAATACCTGGGAAAATTCTAGAGCAGATTATGAAATACTCTGTCTGTGAGCACCTTGAACGGAATGAGTTAATTGGCTGTAGCCAGCATGGGTTTATCAACAACAAGTCATGCCAGACCAAACTTATCTCCTTTTTTGACAGTGTTACTAAAATGGTTGACTCTGGCAATGCTGTGGATATAGTGTATCTAGATTTCAGTAAAGCATTTGACAAAGTTTCTCATGATATCCTTGAGGATCAGCTGGTTAAGTGTGGGCTGGATGGAGCAACCATTGGATGGATTCATGGTTGGTTGAAAAATCGTACCCAATGACTGCTCGTAAATGGCTCTGCGTCTACATGGAGGGAAGTCTCGAGTGGAGTGCCACGGGGCTTGGTCCTGGGCCCGGCGTTGTTTAATGTTTTTATAAATAACCTGGAGGAAGACAGAGGGGATTGCTTATCAAATTTGCAGATGACACGAAGTTGGGTGGAATTACTAACTCTGAAGAAGACAGAGACATGATTCAAAATGATCTAGATAGGCTGGAACAGTGGGCTAAAACAAATAAAATTAATTTCAATAGAGATAAGTGCAAAGTCCTACACTTAGGTACAAAAAAATCAAAGGCACTGATATAGAATGGGAGGGACTTGGCTTGACAGCAGCACATGTGAAAGGAATCTAGGTGTTATGGTTGAACACAAGCTAAACATGAGCCTGCAGTGTGATGTGGCTGTGAAGAAAGCTAATGCAATCTTGGGATGCATTAACAGAAGCATTGTGTCCAGATCACGGGAGGTGGTAGTTCCGCTCTATTCTGCTATGGTCAGGCTTTACCTGGAGTACTGTGTCCAGTTTGGAGCACCATAATTTAGGAAGGATGTTGACAAGCTCGAGCATGTCCAGAAGAGGGCGCCTAGGATGATGAGAGGGTTGGAATCCAAGTCTTATGAGGAAAGGCTGAAAGAATTGGGTATGTTTAGCCTGGGAAAGAGAAGGCTTTGGTCCTAAGTAACACCGGATTTGGTCCTAAGTAACACCCAAGACCTGGTGAGAGATGTAAAAGTGATTGCACCACTTGGGAACAGTGACCATAATGTCACTGAGTTTAACATTTGTACAGATAGGGAGTTGCCCAAAAAGACTGATGCAACTACTTTTAACTTTAAAAGGGGTAACTTCTCTGGTATGAGGGGACATGTGAGGAAGAAATTGAAAGGAAGAGTGGAGAAGGTCAAAACAATTGGTGAAGCTTGGAGACTATTCAAAAATACAGTCCTAGAAGCTCAGAAAAAATATATACCGCAGGTTAGGAAAGGCACAAATAGGTATCGAAAAAAGCCTGCATGGTTAACAAATAAAGTAATGGAAGCTGTAAAAGGTAAAAAGGATTCCTTTAAGTGGTGGAAAGCTAGTCTTAGTGAGGTTGATAAAAGGGAACACAGACTATGGCAAATAAAATGCAAGTCTGTGATCAGGCAAGCAAAAAGGGAATATGAGGAGCATATCGCAAAAAACATAAAGGCCAACAATAAAACTTTCTTCAAATACATTAGAAGTAGGAAGCCAGACAGGGAGGCAGTGGGGCCCTTGGATGACCAAGAGGTAAAAGGAGTAGTGAAGGATGATGGGGAAATGGCTGAGAAGCTGAATGCATTTTTGGCCTCTGTCTTCACTGTGGAAGAGGAGAAGTGCTTGCCCACTCCAGAAGCACCGATTTCGGGAGGGGGTTTGAAAGACCTGAATCAAATTGCGGTGATAAGAGAGGAAGTCCTCCGACTGATGGACAA
This sequence comes from Gekko gecko, assembly GCA_029375565.1. Taxonomy (NCBI): domain Eukaryota; kingdom Metazoa; phylum Chordata; class Lepidosauria; order Squamata; family Gekkonidae; genus Gekko; species Gekko gecko. Next base: position 117,798,385 of record JAPDNY010000002.1, on the reverse strand, counting down.
TTTAAAAACTAATAAATCACCAGGCCTGGATGGCATTCATCCGAGAGTTCAGAAAGAACTCTGTCAGGTAGTCCTGCCATGATGGATGGAGTAGGGTGGGAGGATGGGCCTTGTGTTGCATTGTGGTGTGTAGGGCGGGAGGTTGGGATCGTGGGGTGTTGATTTATGCACCTGGAGTGTTCGAATGGAATGCGGAGGGCGAGCTCTGCAGGCTCTATCTCTGGTAGACTTAACACCCTGACCTTGGTGGAGACAGGCTGTGAGCTTCCTATCGCTTTCAAAGCTGCAGCTTGGCTGGGAACAATGGGGGCGGTGGGAACTTCATTAGTATAGTAACTTTCAGTTCTCATTCGCATACTAGACACTCATTGGAGGAAGGGGGGGTCCCCATTCATCCCCTTTCTGGTATAACCGCTTGCTTTGTGTAACCACGTTATTCTGAACAATGTATCTGCTCCAATAACCTACTATTGCAGCTCTATAATAAAATGCTATTCTTGCTTCAATGAACAAGACCTGGTGTTTGGCTGACTAAGTTAGGGTCTCTGACAGTTTGTTCAGAATCCTTCATTTTTTGGGACTGGTCGGAAACCCGCGGCTCCAACATGAGTGGCGGTGAAGAAGACACTCTCCCGATCGAAGACGAAAAGAAGGAGGACAAGAAACCTCCTGTGACAACCGTACCCACGGAAGCCCCTGGCACGTATGTACCGGTGACACGGGGCCAGGAGTACGACTTTGGAGGGCCCTACGGGGATCCGTATGGTGCAGCCTACGGCGGGGTAACCACCCGAGTCAAGCAGAGACGAGATTGGGTGAAGCCCCTGGCAGAAACCCATGAGACATGGTTTGCGACTCCGAGAGCTTCGGTGCGAGTGAGCCACGCCGAGAGGTCGGTCCGCAGACTGATCACGGCCGAAGGGCTGGAAGACACCTGCCGAGACTCCGAGGGCCTGGAAAGCGCCGTGGTGAGACGGAGGTGGAGTGGTGAGCCGAGCCAAGATCGCCTAGTTCGCCTCCTAGATGAATCCCTCGCCCGCATCCCCCAGATGATCGCGGAGGGCATCCGAGAGGAGCGGGAGCGGCAACGGCGGGAGGAACCACCCGACCAACCCCCTCAAGACCAGCGACAGGCGCCGGTTCCGGACCAACAGAATGTGCCGGCTCAACCCCCCGCTCAACCTGCGGGGCCGGGTCCGCAAGGACCGCCGGGGCAACCACCCCCCGACCATGGGGGTTCCTGCCACCGAAACCGGCGGAACTCCTTGATGCGGATTTTGATGGAGACCCCGAAAAGTTTCCTTTCTTCCTGGTGAGGGCAGAAAGATTTATCGAGACGTGGGGCCACCTGTTTCAACGTGAAGACCGGATGGTGGATGTCATAGCCTCGCACCTGAAAGATGCAGCGGCTGACTGGTATGTGGGACTCCACCAGGCTGACGGGCGGGAGCTGAGGGAAATCGATACCTTCATGTGGGCCATGAAGGAACAATTCGAAGACGTGAACGCCAATAAGACGGCTAAAGCGGCCATCCGTGCCCTCAAGCAAGGCGCCAAGTCGGTGAGAGACTACACGGCTGAATTTCGTAGGTGTGCGGCCAAAACTCGAGGGTTGCACGACGGGACTCTAGCAGACCACTACAAATTGGGACTCAACGCGGAGATTCGTCGTTCAGTCACCAAGACCCAAGATCCAGACACATTAACAGGCTGGATACAAGCTGCCATCACCATGGAAAACCGTTTGAAAACCATCAAACTGGATGATGCAGCAGCGATGAATAAAGGAGGCCAGTCGGGCCCTACGCCGGCTACGCGAGGGAAGAATCCACCACCAAACCCGAAACCCAAGGATGGCACGAGAGAACTTAGGATGAAGCAAGGTCTCTGCCTGAAATGCGGGGAAGGGGGCCACTTCGCGGTGAGTTGCCCAGGCTCCCCCGCATCGACCGGGGCCGCCAAGGGAATCAAGAAGAAGTTTGACACTTCCACCCCAAAGCCTGTGGCGAAACCGAGAGGGGCGAAGGCCTTACAAGCCAAGCCGCTCAGTGAGGCATCGGATTCGTCGGATGGCGAGACCGTGCAGCCGGGAAACGAGACGGACCTGCTGTAAATAGCGCTGAACAGCAGGTCCCGGACTCCCAAGCGCAGATCCCGGTGAGCAGACCCCCCTCTCTTTTCTTCCTCACGGTGACTTTGATGGACCCGGGTCTACTGACCCATGTGAGGGTGCGCGCTCTCATTGACTCTGGGTGTGGGAGAGACCTCATCAACCCCACACTGGTAACGGGACTGGGGGCGAAGGTAGTTAAATTGACCGATCCCCTGATTTTCACGCAAATGGATGGCTCTACAATGAAAGAGCCTTGCAAATATGAGACTGTTCCCTTGCGTGTGGGGATTGGGCACCACTGGGAGGAGAGACCCTTCATCGTTACCCCTTCTGCCCGGTTTCCCCTAGTGCTCGGAAGTGCGTGGTTCTTCGATCATGACCCCCACGTACTATGGGGGGAGGGGAAAGTGAATTTCATTGCCAAGAAATGCCAGTCCCACCTATGGAAACCGGAGTGGGGTGTCCCAATGGGGGGGAGTCTTTGCTGACGGCGGGGGTAGCGGAGGCAGAATTAGAGATGATTCCATCAGAGTACCGCGATTTGGCTTCCGTCTTTGGGGAAGAGGAAGCCGATGAACTACCCCCCACAGGAACTCTGACTGTGCTGTTGAAATTTTGCCGAATCAAAAGTTGCCTAAAGGGAAGTTATATTCCATGAGCCCTTCGGAAAAGGTAGAATTAAGGAAATTTATCGACAAAAACTTAAGCAGGGGGTTTATAAGACCTGCCTCCTCCCCGTTCGCAGCTCCAGTCCTTTTCCGGAAGAAGGAGGACGGGGGGTTGCGGTTGTGCACTGACTATCGAGGCTTGAATGCGGTCTCCAACACGAACGCTTACCCCATGCCCCTGATCAAGGACTTGTTAGCTGCGGTGGCTGGGGGAAAGTATTCTCGAAGCTAGATCTCAGAGATGCCTACTTCAGGGTGTGAATAAGGGAGGGGGATGAATTCAAAACGGCATTTAATACCCCCCTGGGTCAATTTGAATACTTAGTCATGCCATTCGGTCTTCAGGGAGCACCGGGGGTCTTCATGAACCTAATCAATGAGGTGCTCCATAAGTATTTATTCAAGGGGGTCCTTGTTTACCTTGATGACATACTTCTGTATTCCCCTGACCTAAAATCCCATGTGAAACTAGTGCGAGAAGTTTTACAAACGTTGCACAAGCATAAGCTCTTTGCCAAGCTGTCTAAATGTGAATTTCATAAGTCGGAGATCCCTTTCCTGGGCTACCGTATATCTCAAAGGGGGATTGAGATGGACCCTGACAAAATAAAAGATGTGGTGGGGTGGGAGCCTCCCAAGACTCGGAGGCAACTCCAAGTGTTCCTCGGATTCGCGAACTTTTACAGATCATTCCTCTCGAACTTTGCTCAAGTGGCTCTCCCCTTAACTGATCTGCTTAAAACGAAAGGGAAGCCACCGGACTGCACTCGACCCGGAGCCAAGTTAACTTGGTCTCCGGAATGCCAACGTGCGTTTGACCAGTTAAAAGCCCTTTTACGTCGGAGCCTGTGTTGGCTCATCCGAATGAACTTAGGAAATTCATTGTGCAAGTAGACGCTTCTGACGTTGCCATGGGAGGGGCGATCCTCCAAGAGGGGGATGATGGTAAACTGCACCCCCTTGCCTATGTTTCCAGAAAGTTTAATGACACGGAACGGAATTGGTCGGTGTGGGAGAAAGAAGCGGGATCGATCCGCTTAGCGTTAGCGACCTGGCGCCACTGGCTTGAGGGGGCGCGGGTTCCCTTCGAGGTGTGGACTGATCATAAAAACCTCGAGCTTCTCCGTTCCCCTCATTCCTTGAACGCCAAACAGCTGCGTTGGGCTGATTTCTTCTCCAAGTTCAATTTCACTCTACACCACTTCCCTGGGAAATCTAACTCGCTTGCTGACGCACTGTCACGCCTCCCACAGCATGACAGTAAGAGGGAGGAGATCTGTGACTCTGTTTTCACGCCTTCCCAGTTGGGAGGAGCAGTAACCACTCGGAAACAAGCCAAACGTCCCCCTCAGTCCCCGACCCCTCCCTCTAATGACTGGGTAGCGAAATTCTCTACAGCTATGTCTGACGCTGATAGGGAGGAGGTAAGGGGGGAGGAAGGAGTCACTCAAGATGCGAATGGCTGCTGGAAGAAGAATGGTAAACTGTTTGTTCCCAGCTCCCTTCGGGGGAGGTGATGGGCTGGGCGCACGGCTCGAAACAGGCGGGGCACACGGGGTTTGTAAAATCCCTCCAGCTATTGCAGAGACAATTCTGGTGGCCTGGGCTACGAAAGGACATTTCGTTATTCACTTCTGCTTGCCAAACGTGCTTGATGAGCAAGCCCAGACCCGGTAAATCCCCAGGAGCTCTACAACCCCTCCCCACGCCGGCTCGTCCATGGGAAGTGATATCTATGGACTTTATTACTGACTTGCCCCCCAGTGGGGGGAATACTGTCATATGGGTAATAGTGGATCTGTTTACCAAGCAAGCCCATTTCATTCCGTTTGCCTCAATCCCCTTAGCCAAGAAACTAGCCTCGGAATTTTTGCAACACGTTGTGAGACTCCACACTTTACCTGCTAAAGTGATATCGGATAGGAGGGTACAATTTGTTTCTCATTTCTGGAGTGAATTGATGTCACTGCTTGGGGTGGAGCGGGCGGTTAGCAGTGCGTACCACCCAGAAACTGATGGGCAGACTGAACGTGTGAACCAAACCCTTGAACAATACTTGAGATGTTTTACAAACTTTCAGCAGGACAGTTGGCATTCCCTTTTGCCTTTGGCTGAGTTTTGTTACAATAACACTCAGCACTCTTCTACTGGTATGTCTCCTTTTAAGGCGGTCCATGGATATGACGCCCCGCCTTTGCCGTTTTTAGATTCTCCCGACCTCCCGGCGGGAGATGCTGGCGACTGGTGCAAACAACTGCAAACGGTGTGGTCGTCTTTAGCCAAGACCCTGGAGGATGCGAAGGAGGCCTACAGGATCCAGGCTGACAAGAAACGTAACCTGTCCTGGGTTCCTAAGTGCGGGGAGTTTGCCTATTTGTCCACGCAGAATTTACGTGGTATTCAGCCGAGCCGCAAACTCGGATGGAAATTTGTTGGGCCTTTTGAGATTGTGAGAGTAATTAATAATGTGACTGTGGAACTTGCCTTGCCTAAATCTCTAAAGTCTGTTCATCCTGTCTTTCATGTAAGGCTTCTATGCCGGGCGCCTGAGGAGAACAAATGGAGACCGTGCCAGCCCGCCCCGCCTCCGCTGATGGTGGGGGGGAACCTCACTATGAAGTTTCACAGATACTGGACTCTAAAATTTCTCGTAATCGCTTGTTTTATCTGGTTGAATGGATTGATTTCAGGCCTGAACAGAGGGAATGGGTGCGGGCGGAAAATGTTCTGGCCCCCAGGTTGATCAGAGCTTTTCATAAGCTGTACCCCCACAAACCAAAGGGGTAGATTTATTTTTGAGAGGGCTGCATGTCAGGTAGTCCTGCCATGATGGATGGAGTAGGGTGGGAGGATGGGCCTTGTGTTGCATTGTGGTGTGTAGGGCGGGAGGTTGGGATCGTGGGGTGTTGATTTATGCACCTGGAGTGTTCGAATGGAATGCGGAGGGCGAGCTCTGCAGGCTCTATCTCTGGTAGACTTAACACCCTGACCTTGGTGGAGACAGGCTGTGAGCTTCCTATCGCTTTCAAAGCTGCAGCTTGGCTGGGAACAATGGGGGCGGTGGGAACTTCATTAGTATAGTAACTTTCAGTTCTCATTCGCATACTAGACACTCATTGGTGGAAGGGGGGGTCCCCTTTCACCCCCTTTCTGGTATAACCGCTTGCTTTGTGTAACCACGTTATTCTGAACAATGTATCTGCTCCAGTAACCTACTATTGCAGCTCTATAATAAAATGCTATTCTTGCTTCAATGAACAAGACCTGGTGTTTGGCTGACTAAGTTAGGGTCTCTGACAAACTCAAATGTGAACTTGTGGATCTCCTGACAAAAATATGTAATCTTTCTTTAAAATCTGCCTCCATTCCTGAGGACTGGAAGGTAGCTAATGTCACTCCCATCTTTAAAAAGGGCTCCAGGGGAGATCCGGGAAATTACAGGCCAGTCAGTCTGACATCGATACCGGGTAAGTTGGTGGAAACTGTTATTAAGGAAAGAATTAGTAGGCACGTTGATGAACAAAAACTATTGAGGCAGACTCAGCATGGGTTCTGTAAGGGAAGATCTTGTCTCACTAACCTGTTAGTGTTTTTTGAGGGAGTGAACAAACATGTGGACAAGGGGGAGCCAATAGATACTATTTACCTTGACTTCCGGAAAGCTTTTGATACAGTTCCTCATCAAAGTCTCCTAAGTAAGCTCAATAGTCATGGGATAAAAGGACAAGTCCTCTTGTGGATCAAAAACTGGCTTATAAATAGGAAACAGAGAGTGAGTATAAATGGGAAACTTTCCCAGTGGAGGGTGGTAAGCAGTGGGGTACCACAGGGATCAGTACTCGGTCCGATGCTTTTTAACTTGTTTATTAATTATTTGGAATTGAGAGTAAGCAGTGAAGTGGCTAAATTTGCAGATGACACGAAGTTGTTCCGGGTGGTGAAAACCAGGGAGGAGTGTGAGGCACTCCAAAGGGATCTGTCGAGGATGAGTGAGTGGCCGTCAACGTGGCAAATGGGGTTCAATGTGGCCAAGTGCAAAGTGATGCACATTGGAGCCAAAAATCCTAAATATAAATACACGTTGATGGGGTCTGAACTGGCAGAGACGGACCAAGAGAGAGATCTTGGAGTCGTAGTGGATAACTCAATGAAAATGTCTAGACAGTGTGTAGCTGCAATAAAGAAGACCAACGCTATGCTGGGGATTATTAGGAAGGGAATTGAAAACAAATCAGCCAGTATCGTCATGCCCCTGTATAAATCATTGGTGCGACCTCATTTGGAATACTATGTACAGTTCTGGTCACCACATCTCAAAAAGGATATTATAGCATTGGAAAAAGTGCAGAGAAGGGCAACTAGAATGATAAAAGGGGTGGAACACCTTCCCTATGAAGAAAGGTTAAAATGCTTGGGCTCTTTAGCTTGGAGAAATGACGGCTGAGGGGTGACATGATCGAGGTTTATAAGATTATGAATGGGATTGAGCAGGTTGAGAAAGAAGTACTTTTCTCCCTTTCTCACAATACAAGAACTCGTGGGCACTCCATGAAATTGCTGAGCAGTCGGGTTAGAACAGATAAAAGGAAATACTTCTTCACCCAAAGAGTGATTAACATATGGAATTCACTGCCACAGGAGGTGGTGGCAGCTACAAGCATGGACAATTTCAAGAGGGAATTAGATAAACATATGGAGTAGAAGTCCATCAGTGGCTATTAGCCACAGGGTATAGATGGGAATTCTCAGTCTGAGGCAGGTGATGCACTCTATTCTTGGTGCTGGAGGGGGCAGCAGTGGGAGGGCTTCTAGTGTTCTGGCCCCACTGCTGGACCTCCTGATGGCACCTGGTATATTTTGGCTGCTGTGTGACAGAGTGTTGGACTAGATGGGCCGTTGGCCTGTTTCAATATTGGCTTCTCTTATGTTCTTATGCTCTCTTAAGGCTTAGAGGGGACATGTTTGCAGTCTTCAAGTATTTGAAGGGCTGTCATGTAGAAGATGGAGCAGATCTATTCTCTCTTGCTCCAGATTGCAAGACTAGATCTAATGGGTGGAAATTACAAGGGAGTCATTACTGGCTAAATATCAGGAGAAACTTCCTAACTGTAAGAGTGATTGAACAGTGGAACAGCCTGCCTTGGGAGGTGGTGGATGCTCCTTCGCTGGACTTTTTCAAATGGAGACTGGACAACCATCTTTCAGGTATTTTGTAAGTATGTAGAACTATCTTTTGGCTATGCTCCTGCAGAGTGCAGGGGGTTGGACTATATGACTTGCAAGGTCCCTTCCAACTCTAACATTCCATGATTCTATGATTTCCTTTCTATATTCACTATCAGAGAATTCAGTTTCAGAAGAAATTTCTCATTGTCCAAACCAGTAAAAGAAAAAAAATGACTGCAATTTCATTAGTAGGATAATTGTTTTATTCTTGGGATTGTCCCTTCAAACTTTCCTAAAGCTTATAATTTCTGGTCTGATGGACAGAGATTTGTTTTAATGTTCACTTTCAAAAAACCTTTCTTTTGCAGTTGATTAAATGACATTTTAACAAGGCTTATGATGTGACTCTTCTTCATTAAAGTGACAAATGACTAGATAAGCAACCTTGTCTTGCAAAAACTTAATGGCACTAGTGATCAGAATCCAGCTGATAACACATTGCTGAAAAACTGTAGACCTTCTCTGCTGCCATACTTGAAGATAACAATAAAATATCACATACAGGCTTTTTAAGGTTCTGATCAGACAGGTCTTTAGATCCACGCCAGGCACAAGTGCCTGGTGGATTTAAAGGGAATGACCAGACAGTGACATCTGGGAAGCATACTGCTTCCATGATCAGCCCATTCAGCCCTGCATGGGAGCTGTACTTTAAAGATACCAGTTAAAGTCCAGGGCTAATGCTTGCTGATTGGCCAATGGTGGACTTTCCCCCATCTGATCATTCTAGCACGCAATCCTCCCATTAGGATGGTCTGACTGCAGACCATCCTGCATGGCTGCCATTTTAAAACATTCTTTGCGATATGCACATAAGCAGATAAACATGTGACAACTGCAGAGCTCCACTCAAACATCCCAGACAATTTCATGTTTCTGAATGGTCCGTGAATTTTACGAACTGTGTTAATTAAAAGGATACTTAGAGGGAGGTACCATTGGTGGTGCTTTAACCATTAAATTTCACACATGCACAGAAAAACAAGTACATGTTGATGCGCAAACTGAATTTAAAAAAACCTTGACTGTGCAGATCCTTCAGATGGACGCCATCTAGACAAGCCACCACGGAGTACATGCATGGTAAGGGGAGCTGTCTGGTCATGCAACACCGGGTAAAAAAGATCTGGATCAAATTAAAGTCAGGCCAATGGCGGGATTAGTGGCCCATCTGAACGCACCCTAAGTTTGGTTGTTTAGAAACTATAGATGGCCAGATTCGTGGACATATACTAACCTAGGGACTGACCTGATGGTGATACTTTTCCCCATTTTTTTATAGCTTGATTCAAAATGGCCTCGGGAACTATGAGCTATTTTCTAAATAAATGGAAGAAAGCTATTTGTTTTAAGAGATCATAAGGCGTAACGGTGGATGAAGGGAGAATGGTGGGGTTACCCAGCACAGGATATATGTTATTGTTATCACCTCAGTGCTAGTGCACCAAAGTAACCAGTTGCAAGAGGAAGGGGCAGTCCATCTGGCCTTTTAATTTTTGGAATGGGATTGTTTAATGGGGTATGGAAGACACACAATTGTTGTCACCATAACACTAATGGAGCCACCCCTCTGGAACTAATTGCTGGAGCTGGGTTTGTTGAGGGGCCCCATATGGAAAGGGAAAGAGCAGACAAGGGTTCCCAGAAAGGAAGCAATCCTGTGCCCTGAATCTTGGCTCTATGAGACTTTACAAAGTTTTCTGAAGGGACAGCAGTGTAGGCCCTGATTGTTACATCAGAAGAGGAGCTCTTGACAGAGAGCAGCCAACTCAGAACATAAGAACATAAGAACATAAGAACATAAGAACATAAGAGAAGCCAATGTTGAATCAGGCCAATGGCCCATCTAGTCCAACACTCTGTCACACAGCGGCTAAAATATACCAGGTGCCATCAGGAGGTCCAGCAGTGGGGCCAGGGCACCAGAAGCCCTCCCATTGCTGCCCCCTCCAGCACCAAGAATAGAGTGCATCACCTGCCCCAGACTGAGAGTTCTCATTCTATACCCCGTGGCTAATAGCCACTGGTGGACTTCTGCTCCATATGTTTATCTAATTTCCTCTTGAAACTGTCCATGCTTGCAGCTGCCACGACCTCCTGTGGCAGTGAATTCCATATGTTAATCACTCTTTGGGTGAAGAAGTATTTCCTTTTATCTGTTCTAACCCGACTGCTCAGCAATTTCATAGAGTGCCCACGAGTTCTTGTATTGTGAGAAAGGGAGAAAAGTACTTCTTTCTCAACCTGCTCAATCCCATTCATAATCTTATAAACCTCGATCATGTCACCCCTCAGCCGTCGTTTCTCCAAGCTAAAGAGCCCCAAGCATTTTAACCTTTCTTCATAGGGAAGGTGTTCCAACCCTTTTATCATTCTAGTTGCCCTTCTCTGCACTTTTTCCAATGCTATAATATCCTTTTTGAGATGTGGTGACCAGAACTGTACACAGTATTCCAAATGAGGTCGCACCAATGATTTATACAGGGGCATGATGATACTGGCTGATTTGTTATCAATTCCCTTCCTAATAATCCCCAGCATAGCGTTGGCCTTCTTTATTGCAGCTACACATTGTGTAGACATTTTCAGCGAGTTATCCACTACGACTCCAAGATCTCTCTCTTGGTCAGTCTCTGCCAGATCAGACCCCATCAACGTGTATTTATATTTAGGATTTTTGGCTCCAATGTGCATCACTTTGCACTTGGCCACATTGAACCCCATTTGCCACGTTGACGCCCACTCACCCATCCTCAACAGATCCCTTTGGAGTGCCTCACAATCCTCCCTGGTTTTCACCACCCTGAACAACTTCGTGTCATCTGCAAATTTAGCCACATCACTGCTTACTCCCAATTCCAAATCGTTAATAAACAAGTTAAAAAGCATGGGACCGAGTACTGATCCCTGTGGTACCCCACTGCTTACCACCCTCCACTTGGAAAGTTTCCCATTTATACTCACTCTCTGTTTCCTATTTATAAGCCAGTTTTTGATCCACAAGAGGACTTGTCCTTTTATCCCATGACCATTGAGCTTACTTAGGAGCCTTTGATGAGGAACTGTATCAAAAGCTTTCCGGAAGTCAAGGTAAATAATATCTATTGGGTCCCCCTTGTCCTCATGTTTGTTCACTCCTCAAAAAACACTAACAGGTTAGTGAGACAAGATCTTCCCTTACAGAACCCATGCTGAGTCTGCCTCAATAGTTTTTGTTCATCAATGTGCCTACTAATTCTTTCCTTAATAACAGTTTCCACCAACTTACCCGGTATCGATGTCAGACTGACTGGCCTGTAATTTCCTGGATCTCCCCTGGAGCCCTTTTTAAAGATGGGAGTGACATTAGCTACCTTCCAGTCCTCAGGAATGGAGGCAGATTTTAAAGAAAGATTACATATTTTTGTCAGGAGATCCACAAGTTCACATTTGAGTTCTTTCAGAACTCTCGGATGAATGCCATCCGGGCCTGGTGATTTATTAGTTTTTAAATTTTCTATCAGTCGGAGGACTTCCTCTCTTGTTACCGCAATCTGATTCAGGTCTTTCAAACCCCCTCCCGAAATCGGTGCTTCTGGAGTGGGCAAACACTTCTCCTCTTCCACAGTGAAGACAGAGGCAAAAAATGCATTCAGCTTCTCAGCCATTTCCCTATCATCCTTCACTACTCCTTTTACCCCTTGGTCATCCAAGGGCCCCACTGCCTCCCTGGTTGGCTTCCTACTTCTAATGTATTTGAAGAAAGTTTTATTGTTGGTCTTTATGTTTTTTGCGATATGCTCCTCATATTCCCTTTTTGCTTGCCTGATCACAGACTTGCATTTTATTTGCCATAGTCTGTGTTCCCTTTTATCAACCTCACTAAGACTAGCTTTCCACCGCTTAAAGGAATCCTTCTTACCTTTTACAGCTTCCATTACTTTATTTGTTAACCATGCAGGCTTTTTTCTATACCTATTTGTACCTTTCCTAACCTGCGGTATATATTTTTTCTGAGCTTCTAGGATTGTCTTTTTAAATAGTCTCCAAGCTTCCCCAATCGTTTTGACCTTCTCCACTCTTCCTTTCAATTTCTTCCTCACATGTCCCCTCATACCAGAGAAGTTACCCCTTTTAAAGTTAAAAGTAGTTGCATCAGTCTTTTTGGGCAACTCCCTATCTGTACAAATGTTAAACTCAGTGACATTATGGTCACTGTTCCCAAGTGGTGCAATCACTTTTACATCTCTCACCAGGTCTTGGGTGTTACTTAGGACCAAATCCAGGATCGCCTCTCCCCTGGTAGGATCTGTGACCATCTGATTCCACAGCACAGTCATTGAGAGTGTCTAAGAACGCAATCTCTTTTTCCCGACTAGAACTCATATTGACCCAATCAAACTCACATTTTCCTGAAAGGCTTCTTACCTGACAAGACACCCAACTGTATGAAACTGTGACTGTAGAATATAACTGCAACCTGTGAAGAAGTGGGGATATCACATTCCAAAGGTTACCTTAATAAGTGCCTATAATGAGGCTAGGGCACTGACTATGCCACATCAAATCCCATAAATTAAACTTGCTCCTCTGAAGCCATACTACAAAAGACTCACACACACATACACTAGAAATCCCACAACTCCGTAATCTTTCTTGGTTAGAGCAATGATGTAGATAGCTTTGTATCTATTTCTGAATGTGAACTATATCAGAAGTTTTAAACAGGAGGACTGAGTGCATTCTGAAAAGCTATGCTTTCACTAGGGAGGCCAGGTCACCAGTGAGTGCAGTGGATCTCCTGCTTCCAGCTCCCATTTCCCACCATTCTTCCATTAGCCAGAAAGGAGGGTGATTTAAATCACCATTAAATGCATAACAGCATTATGCCACTTCTAGGAAAACCCAGAAGTTACCTCAGTTTGCTCTAGAAATTGCAAGGTAAAAACTACAGAGTTTCTGGCAATTCCATTACAAGATGAGAAAAAGAGAGGAGGCTTAGCAATTCCAAATATGAAATTATATTACCAAGCAGCAGCTCTGGTCTGGATCATGGATTGGATCAAAAATCCAAAAACTCTAATGAAGGAGATATTGGGGAAAAGTAACTATTTACCTCTTTAATATATCCTGTATAAATATACCTGTTTTATACCTAATTTCATAATACCCCTTCTTCTGTTCTCAACCCCTTTTACATTGTTGTTGTTGTTATTATTATTTTTAATAAAACATTTATTACAAAACAAGAGTTTCTGGCAATTCCTAGAGCAAACTGACATAACTTCTGGCTTTTCCCCAGAAGTGATGAAATGTTGTCATTCTAATGGTGACTCCTCAACATTGTGACCTTAGACTTGGAAACATAGCAGCCAACAAGACCCCACCGATTTAAACTTAGTCATAGCTAAAAATGATATCACACTATTTTATAGGTCCATGATGTTAGGGATCATAATGAACTGTAAGAACATTTGAAGCTGGCACCATTGCAAAATATTTTTAAATGCGTATTGAATAGTATCCCCCCCAATATTTAAGTGGGTCCAATATTTAAGTGGGCAGGTCTTAAGCCACTGTAGCCTACAGAAACATTACTTACATTAATATTTGAAAACCTTTTATTACTGAACAACCATAGATTTAGCTGCATTTTTTCTTCCTTTTATTTCCAGGCAATTATTTTTAAACTGCCTAGTATTCACAGAAGCCTCCTCTTAATGCTTTGCATTTTAAATCCTTAGACAATCAAAAGAAATTTGCCAAACTATAATGGACAGAACTTGAGAATAAGTCTTAAGTATACAGGAACTTTCCTTTGAGTAAACATCCATAGGATTAGGCTGATCATCTCAGTGAAACCAATAGGACAAAGGACATATGCAGTCCTCTTTAGTAGTTAAATGGGTTGTTCCATTTCATCTAATTCATGTATGGCTCCAATATGACTCCCAATTAAAGATATTTCCAGTTACTTGACCTGAAAAGGTCTTGGTTTTTTCAGCATCACTTACTAAATTCCTTATTGCAATGAGAGCTTAGAACAGTAAGTACCCACCATAGCCAATGTGATGTAGTAGACAAGGTGCTGGATGCAGACTGTCACTATTTCTCATCCTAACCTATTTTCCTATAGTGGACTGCAACATGAATACTAGCTGGAGCACTTCAGATATAAAACAGAATAGGCATATTCACATTGCTCTGAGTTTGCACTTTGATCCAGAGCTTCTTGTGTGCTTAGTAGAATACACACCAGTCCTGGGAAGCAGGCTTTCCATTAACTTCAGTAAAGTATGTACTTGTATTGACTTGCAGGCTCCAAGTATCAGGTGCCAAAAGTCAGGCAAAGCAGAGTTGTTTAGTCCAAGTTCAAGGGTCCAGAAGTCAGGCAAGACAAAGTTGGTGACTTAGCATCTGCCACAACCCCACCCTTCTGTCTCTGTGCTACCTCCCACTCTCAGGGCTGCCTCAGAGACTCCAGGCTATATTTCTGTAAACCAGGGTCATTCCAAGTGGCACCTTAGTGATAAAGGAAAAATAATAACTTGTAGTTCTTAAGCTCTAACTGGCATCAAAGGCATGATGCATGGGTCAGTGACTCAATCCAATTATAAAAACAACTTAAATTTATTATAAAGGCAATAAAAGAATAAAACAGACTGGTAGGGAAGAAGGGAGTATACAAACAACAAAACAACAAAACCTAACTCACTATCTAAGTTACTTAACCTGAGCAGACAGATCTAAGCAGCAGTAGTTAATGAAGCTGAGCTGATGCCAGGGGATAGCCATCCCTCCTTCCGGCAAAACAGTCCTAAGCCAAAGTCACCATTCGCTGACATTCTGCCTGGAAGGATACTTGGAATTCTCCTGCAAATAACCTGGCTTCTCACTCCAGCATTGTCTTAAGCAGATGCAGCATAGTTACCTTACAGCACTCTCTCTCTGGAACAGACGTGTAACAACAAGCCACAAATAGCCTCTCTTTTGCTGTGCCTAGCTTCCAGCTAAATAGTGGTTCGGCTGTCAAACTAATTGGCAGACCAATCAGTGGTCAGCACATGGCAATCTAGATCTTAGGTTTGTCAAGATTTCTTTTAGTCATGCGAAGCTTTTGACAGCAGCCAATGATTGGTAACAGGTGGTTTGTGTTTGGCTGACCTGCTATCCTAACATCATCCAGCTAAAACTTACTGATTTATTGACTTATGCAAATACTTACATGTCTTAAAGGCCTATCTCATACAAATTGCATCCATGCCTAATAGCCTCTCTTGACTGGTTTTATAGCCACATGCCTAAGGGTCATGCTTGCAACCAGTTGCTCAGAAACAATCCTGCAACTACTCATCTTTGTTATCAGCAAGCAGTTGGCATTGGGCCAGAAGACATGCAGTTTGTCTGTAGCTCTGTTTTCAGTCTCTTTCTGCAGCATTATAAGGGTGTAAGTGATACTGGTAGGCTGGAAATGGCTAACTGAGGTTCACCTGCTGAATCAGGGCTGGAGGGTGTCAATGGCTTTGTCCCAGTTGTTGACTGTGAATCCTGACAAACCTGCAGTCTGTTTTCCTGCTGGTTGGTTTCTGTTAAATCAAGGCTGTCTACATGGAGCTCCTCTTCTCCTGAGGAGTCCTTGCTATCACTGAACTATGGCTGACTCATAACAGTAACTGTTCACCCTTCCTTAGGAATATGTGCAACTGTTCTTTCCATTAAAGTGAATTGGGAAACCGCACTGATGCTTCCTGGCCTGCAAATGAACAGTGTGTTTGAATCTAGAGACATGTAAAGTTGAACTAGCTTATATTTCAATTTTATTTATACGTGACATGTGTGAATTTGCTGGGAAACACTGTTCCTAGGGCCTGAGGCTTCATTTTTAGCTGATTTTCCTCCTCATCAGAACGCTGTCTTGCAGACTGTTTACCTTTCCAGAGTATCCATTATGTTCAGAGCTGACAGTTTATCATAAGCCTTGCATTGTAAAGGGCCTTTATAACACAAATTAAGAATATTTTATTTATAATCATTAAATTAAGCTCACAATTTGTGAGTGCTCACTCTGCTGTGGAGAATATTATCAAAGCCATCACAATTCAGTGAATTTATTATATCAGACATGTTGATCCAGTGTCATTGTACTCAGAATAAAAATGGACAGCATAAACCATATTCTCATTGATGTATAGTAGAAGATAGCTATAATTTATGTATATCCAAAGTCTATAGTTTGCATAAATTATGTTTTCAGGTCATTAGATAGTTGTGATACTTGAAGCTTATAATGGATTTCTTCAGGTTGTACACACAGCTGTAAAAACTACAAAATTCTGGAAAAAATGGTGGCAAACTTTGAAAAAATTGAACATGCTCAGCTTTCATTATCATAGAAAAATATCTTCCTTTCATAGATGAAAACCTTGACATTTATAAATTTGTTATATTAGCGGCAGCTTTTTAAATACAATAACATCTAACATGCTGTAATTCTGCAAAGGCTAGCACTGTTATTCTAATAATCCGGATCACTTCTTGAACTAGTCTGTCACCCCCATAGTGCTTTAAATAAAGTTTAGCAGAGGTATGAGGAGAGGATGTGACATTTTGTGTGTGTGTGTAGATATATATGTGTTTGTGCGTGTGTTTTAATATAAAATTCTATCAAGATAGGTTAAGTGAAAAGGGTTAAAATAGTAAGGAGGGAAAATAGTTAAAAATACCTTTAGGGACCAACATTTTGTAACATCTCAGTTTTGTAGCTGCTTAAACTACTCAGGTGCAGCTAATTTTAGTTCTAATTTTGGTTCTGTTGTAATTTTCTGGACTACTTCTAATGTTAATTCAGTTGCAGCTGCTCAGACTACTCAGGTGTAGCTAATTTTAGTTCTAAGCAGGAACAGAGATTCTTGGCTAAGTTTACTGTAGTACAGAAAGGGTTAAACAGAGGTTCAAAGGACAAGGATTAAAACATTTTTAGCTGATTTTCCTCCTCCACAGGGCTAGCTTAAGCTGTACTATTGCTTTGAAATTTTATTATACCTATAGAT
This sequence comes from Gekko gecko, assembly GCA_029375565.1. Lineage (NCBI taxonomy): Eukaryota > Metazoa > Chordata > Lepidosauria > Squamata > Gekkonidae > Gekko > Gekko gecko. The sequence continues at coordinate 117,781,349 of JAPDNY010000002.1, read as the reverse complement.
TAAAATACTAATATCAGAGACTGGGTATAGTGAATTCACAGATAAGGCTAAAATTTAAGCAGGTTTTTATAATAGGAAAAGGAAAACAAATAACAAAACAACTACAGCTAGGGCTCAAAAACATGGGGTCCAATATTAAACAATCTAAATTTTTAAGGTAGTAGTAGTAATAGGGGG